>OY723316.1:0-144828 GCA_963210315.1 Rhynchopus euleeides | reverse complement strand
AGTCTGGGAGCGGGAGTCTGAGAGGGTGTCAAAGACTCCCGCTAGCGGGAGTCCAGACTCCCGCTAGCGGGAGTCTATACTCCCGCTAGGGGGAGTCTGACTCCCCCTAGCGGGAGTCTTTTCACCTATTTTCATCCATTTTTCCCATGATATAGTTACAGTCTACTGGCGTGGGGGGTAAAATCATGCGGGGGGAAGGTGGAAGAGGGATGGGGAGGGGCTTGTTTTGCTTCTGTCAGTTTCCCCGGACTCTGGACTACCTACCTATCCTCCTGGTAGCGGCTGCACCTGCGGAGGTGAGCGGTTAGAATTTGAGGTGTCAAAGTGCGGCCGTCGCCTGTCGTAGTTGTGTTACACCTTGGGCAAGACAAACCATCCTGCAGGCTTTCCTCATCTTCTTCGTCAGAACTGTCATCCCCCTCCTGCTGTGCGCGTTGGTCAAGCGTGCTCAAAGTCGCCTCGGATGACACGAATGGTGTGAAAGTCGCCCCCAGCGGGATTGGCATTTTGCACAAGCAGAGCGATAATTTGCGGTGTCCTTCGGGGAACCGGAACAGGAAGTAGGGCGCGCTGCTGGGTTCAACGAAGTCCTGTGTGTTGCAGTGCACAAACCCCTTCTGCAGCTGTGTCAACTGTGTGCAAAGAACATACACAGCCAATCTATGAGCGTGTCGGGTGTGCAGACACGGACACAGGATGACTTCTCTATACCCGAGGATCCCGTCCTGCGACAGGTGCGCAACCTTCCAAGGCATGCCCGATTCGCGCCGCTTCTCTTCTGCCATTGCAAGATCTCTCTCGTAAGTTGCGGAGCTGGCGATTGTAACGGCATCTTTCTTGCGATGTCCGTTCTCTGCTTCTTCAAATTCGTCGTTGTTCTGCAGAGGCACTGCATCTTCTGGAGCCCACCAATGATGGAGACTGTGTACGTAGGCATTGCGCGTTGATCCCTTTTCGGCATGCTCCATCAACCAGTGAAATATATGCCCTGAGATCCGAGCACGCAAGAAGGGAATCCGGGCTGACTCATCCTTGCATCCCCAGAAGCGCCAGGGGATGTCTGCATACCGGAAATGCATGAGGTCTGCAAGGGAGACAAAGAGGTAGCGGAACAAGCCCTTGTAGGTGGTGTCCTGTGACATGGCAAGCACGACCTTCCGGAACTGAGCACCTGTCCCATTCTGCGACACATTCAGTGCAAGGTTTGTACAGGTCTTGTCGAATATTTTTTTTGTTGTCTCATCCAGTACCCTGATCAGCCGCATGGCGAGCCCCTTGCAGTCATGGAGTGCTGGGGTGACGTAGCGGGCATTGGGAAGCACACCTGCCAAGAGGGAGGGGTAGCCAGCCTCTTTCATCTCAGAGAGAGTCAGGTGCGGGTATCGATGCACCTGTTGATACCAGCGTTCTTCTGGGATGTCGCACAGTGAGCATCGGTGCCCTCGCCCCCCGCATCGCCTCATTGTTGCCCACTGCTCAGCATGGTCGGCGGTTATTCTTGCTATGGACACACTCGCGACATGCACCCCTCGGAAGATTTTCGCTTTGTGCAGCCTCATGATCTGTTGCAGCAACGCGTGATTTTGGAACAGCTTGTGATCACCTTTCGGAAGGTCTGAGAAAGTAATACCCGGCGCAGTCATCGTGTTTTCGGGATTGATGACCCCGAGAGACAGACGGACACGTGCGTTATCGGAACGTAATGAATTACGTGGCGTGTATCCGTCCGTGTACATGACGCCGAGAAGTGGCACGCTACACTGCATTGTCGATGATTCTCCCGCCTCTTCTTCGAGGAACTCAAATGCCCCGAGCAAACCACGGGAAAGGCGCCATTCAACACGTTCGCAGGCAGGCTTCTCCATTTCGCGGAGTCGCTTTCGTGACACACCCAGGTTCTCACCAACACGCTCCTTATGAAGCTGGTTGACCTTGGCGAGTGTCCGTTGAGACATCCGAAGGGCATGCCGGTTGGCAGCAAGAGTCTCCCCGACACTCTTCGCTTCATTTGCATTCGACATGGTTCGATGGCATGGGTCTTGAAAATACCCCCTGTGACACCTGTGAGAGCGAGTGTGAGTGGAGCCGAATAAGGTTGCAACACACACACCACGTCAGATGTAGCCAAGCGAAAAAACTGTCGATGTTTTGGAGTGTGGGGTTTGTGGCTTCCATGACAGTCTGATCATTCAACTTCCGCAGGCTGATGCACAGCCAGCTTCCCTCAGAGGGTGTCCATGTCGTCCTCCTCCACTGTGATGGCCTGCGGGATGCTCGGAGGGGCTTCTTCCTCTGTGTCGGGGACCTCAGGCTGTGCGAGGTCGATCCCCAGCAGGTCCTTGTACCTCCCCACGGTGGAGGTGTTGGCCTGGCCTGAGCCGGTCACCGTGGCGCGGGGCTGTTCCAAAGGAACGGTGACCTTCCACAGGGCCAACTGCCCCTCCACCTGCTCGCAGGTGATGGGCTCGCCATCGGCAGGGCTCCTGGGGAGGAAATAGGTGGCGGTGTATGTGCCGCTGGGGATTGTCGAACCCTCGTGGACCACGCGAAGACACGTCAGCGACACCTGCAGGCCTGTCACTGAAAACTCAACCCGGGTCAACAGCCCCTCGAGCATCACCACATGCACGTTGGCTGCCCCAGGCAACGGGGTGACCACCGGGAAGTGCTGCATCACATTCTTCGTCGTAGTATCCTCCTCCTGCTGCACGGCAGTGTACACGTTGTTCATCTCGACCTCCTTGTAGGCCGGGGCAAGCGCAGCAAGGACCCGCTGGTACAGCGGATTCTTCTTGTGGCCCTCCTCCGCCCAAGCCAAGGGCATCTTTGGCTTGAGGGTGACACCCACCAACTTGGTGTCTTGCACCTTCCCGCGCTTCACCTCAACCCTGTAGGTGGCGGGGAGGGTGCCGTCCTTCTGCATCATCTCGACCTCCCTCACAGCGAGCTTGTCCATGTCAGGGAATACGGCGGTGATAGCGTTGGCCACCTGGGGGCTGTGCTTGTTGATCTCCTTGCCGGTCAACACCGTTGCTAGGAGCCTTCTAATGGATCCCAGTGTCAGCACACTTCCCCCTTTTTTAACGAGGAAGGCCGTGCAAAAATCAGCCACAATGTTCGTCGCCTCCGCAGCCTCGGGACTCTCTGCGCTCTTCTTCTTCTTACTCGACTTCGCCGCCGGCTTCGCTGCCACCTTCACTGCCGGCTTCGTTGTCGTCTTCCCCATTTTTGTGAATCAGGTCTGCGAGCTGGGATGGGTGGAAACGTCCGTTTGGTGTGTGTGTGTGTGGCTGTACTTCAGTGACGAGTGCCACATTGCATAGGTATCATGGGAAAAATGAGTGAAAATAGGTGAAAAGACTCCCGCTAGGGGGAGTCAGACTCCCGCTAGCGGGAGTATAGACTCCCGCTAGCGGGAGTTGGACTCCCCCTAGTTGAGACTCCCGAAAAGGGTTACCCTACCCCCGCTGGAGTCCACCGTGTATAATACTTGCATGTCAACTATTATACATGTATTTTTACTTGATATACATGTATTTTACATGTATATTTCAGGCATTTACATGTATTTTACATGTATAATACTTGTCATGCAAGTATTATACATGTAAAATACTTGCATGACAAGTAAAATACTTGCATGTAAGTAAAATACATGTATTTTACTTGCATGCAAGTATTTTACTTGTCATGCAAGTATTATACATGTATTTTACTTGTCATGCAAGTATTTTACATGTATAATACTTGCATGACAAGTATTATACATGTAAAATACATGTAAATGCCTGAAATATACATGTTGGTACCGTCCAGGGGGTCGCCTCACACCACGCGTCACCAAGTTTCACAACGGGCAGGCAAAAATTCACAGAAATTCACACCAGGTGTGCGTAAAGACTTGGCAACAAAGTGTGAAAAGGTGTTGTCCTGGGCAAGACGTTAAACTACCTGGGAGGGCTTCCCCAGACCATGACGGGTGCTTGCACCAGGAGTTTGAAACAGCCACTCATGCCTTGCGATGCTCAAGTGCCTGCTGGACCCCTATGTCCTTCAGGCCCCAAAGCAGGCAACGATATGGGAGCAACCTAACAGGGGAGGTGAAGAGGGCACGGGTCTTAGCCTGATGACACACTGCAACCTCAAGGTGACTGGCGACACCTCTCCCACAGTCTGCGGCGACTCTGCCGTGGCGACAAGGCTTCCTGTCATGGGAGATCGCTGCGTGGATCAACGTGGCACCACCCGTGTGCTCGGCAGGTTGTTTCGGCACCTGTTTTCTCCGTGTCATGCTTTTCGTGAGCGTGTCAGGGATGTTGGCACACGCTGGGGAGGGTTCACATGATGACATAACATATATCAGAAGCACACACCCACGTGGCGCTGTCCTTGGCAGGACTTTGAAAGTGCCGCCTTGATATCCTTGTTGGATAGAACCCTCATATCACACCCTCAATCAGCTGACGAAAAGGTGTGAAACGTTGTGAATTGATTTTATTTTTGCCGACCGGCGACCCCCTGGACGGTACCACATGTAAAATACATGTATATCAAGTAAAAATACATGTATAATAGTTGACATGCAAGTATTATACTTGTATTTTTACTTGATATACATGTATTTTACATGTATATTTCAGGCATATACATGTATTATACATGTATAATAGTTGACATGCAAGTATTATACATGTATAATACATGTACCGTAAACGGAAAAAGGGTGGACCGTAAAAATGTTCCAAGTTCCCAAAAAAAGGCCAAACGTTCCATCTTTTTTACGGTCCACTATTTATTGGGACTGCATATGGAAAAGACAATGCGATTTTCGCCCGCGGGCTGGTGGGTTGCGGGGCGCGGACTGCGGCCTCCACGCCGCAGACTCCCGCACGTAGGCCTCCCGACCTCCCAGCTTTGGACCCTCCCTCCACCACCGCAACCAACACCAGCAAGAGAAGCAAGTCCTCCCTGCGTGTGGAAAGGGCACGATCACCACCACTCACCTCGAGACTCACCCACCACCACACCTCGAGAAGTGTAGTACCATGCAAGGAGCGTTCCGGTAGAAGTAAAAGTAGAACCTGATGCACGAGCCCACAAAAGCAGCCACAGTACGGCAGGGCGCGCAGACAGAAGCTGAGACCACCGGGCTCCCTCCAGATGTAAATTCGTGAATCAGTGCCCGGAAAATTCAGGGAAATCGTACTCCTTTAGTGTAGTACACCCTGCAGTAACTGTGGGAGAACAGTTCCCGGACGATGGTGAGCGCACACTCTGTGCTGAGGCTCTGTGGTGTTAATCCTGCAGCTTCAGTCGTACGATTTCCTTGGTTCCTTCGCGACTTCGTCACGAAGGAACTCGTAAAAAAAACCGCCAAGTCCACTATCCCAACCGTAAAATAGGTGGACCGTAAAAATGTTCCAAGTTCCGGAAAAATCCCATTTGTTCCATCTTTTTTACGGTCCACCTATAGTACGGTTCACCTTTATTACGGTCCACAATATTTCCGTTTACGGTATATACTTGTAGTTATACATGTAAAATTTACAAGATCCCACCGTGTAAAGCCCCACTCTCCGCCAAAAGAATCAGTGGGTTGATGTGCCATGTGTGTCTTCGCTTGCTTTCGAGGGGATTGTGTTGGGTCTCAGGGGAAGGCAAACCGAGCTCCATAGTAGTGTTGGTCCCACATTGCCACTGTCTCTGACCTCCCAGCCCCACCATGGCACACTGCGCACACCACCGCCTCTCCAGAAGAGCCGAGCAGTCGGTAGCCCAACTCATGGATGTGTTTGTCCGCCACACCAGGACCGGTGACAGCTGTGTCGTCGGAGTTCCGGAAGGGGGGACTGTGGTCGGGCTGAAGGCGGATGCGCTGGAGGAGATGTTCCCGGGTTCTGTCAACGTGGCCCGTGAGGCTGCATGCGTGGCAGCACGCATCGAAGGGTGTGAGGAGGAGCTGGACGACGCAGAGCGCGTTGCCGACACGGGTCTGGAGGACGGGGGTGCTGTCCAGCTCACCCCCCTCTGGCCCCACGTCAAGGTGCCCGCAGTCTACTCATCTCCGCACAGTATCAAGATAAATCACATCGCACTGTCGAGGTGTGGGACGCTCTGTGCAGTGTGTTACAACAACGGGCACATCACTGTGTTTGACACCACCACCGCTGCTGTGGTGGCGGACTTAACACACGCGAACGATTCTATTACTCGCACAGGGTTCTCAGTCTGTGGGACGTGGTTGGCAACGTGCTCTACTGACGGCACCATCTGCGTGTGGCTGACATCAGTATGGGGGGAGGTGCACATGTTGGACCACAACAACACGCAGGTATGGAGCACAGCGTGGACGCACTGCGGACGTCTGGTGTCCGGAGACTGCAAATACAAATTGCGTGTGTGGGACTTGAAGGGCACACCGAGCGCCACAGTGCTGGAGGGTCACAGCGAGGTTGTTTACAGCATTGCCGTGTCGGGCACGAGGATCTTCAGCGGGTCATTAGACGAGACTATTCGTGTGTGGGACATCAGCACCCTCTCACACACACGCACCCTGCATGAGCACACTGGGACGGTGACCGGCCTCGCCCTGACTCAGGACGAGCAGCAACTGGTGTCGTGCTCTTGTGACGAGTCTGTCAAGGTGTGGTGCACAACCACCCTCAGCTGTCTGCGTACTGTGCAGCTGAAGGACTATCCCTTCTCACTTGCTGTGTCGCAGCCAGGCGATGTTGCTGCAGTGCTGTGCGTTCCCACCGCCAAGCTGTACCGCCTCAGCACAGGCGAGTATCTGGGTGGAGTCATCTCACTGGGGAATGGTGTTGCACTCAGCCCCTGCGGCAGGTGGGTCTTCACACCAACGAACGACAACACTTCAGTCTCTGTGTGTGATGTGTCTTCCGTTTCACCCTGAGTGCAGTGTCTCCCAACACTGTTGCCCTGATGTGCGCTTGCCTGTTCGTTGTTGTTACACTGGAGGCAACGGCTCTCTCTTGGGTGTGTCAGTGTGTGCGACTGTGTGTCTAACTTTGTCAGTCTGTTGCATATTTGCTGCAAGGGTGGTCACCTTCGTCCCGAGTGGGCGTGATCGATGCAATCCCCTTCGGCTTTCAGTGCGGGTGTGTCACCCCTTCTCGACCGCAAATACAGGGGGCAGTCCAGGGGGCAGTCTCCTAAGGGGTGGGGTGTGGGGCTATACAGTGCCTTGTGATCCAACAGACAGACCATGTGCCCTCTCCATCGCGTGAATAACGGAGGTGCATCACACGTGCCATGGCGTGGTAGCCACAGGTCGGGCATGCTGCTCGTCCTTGAGGCACTCTACTGCGAGGCGGATGGGCTCTTGTCTCGACCTTCTCATCCTCGGGGTCCCCACCCGCCCTCCCCCACGTACCGTGTGTGCTGATGGACTATCAGAGTTGCCCAGCAGGTTCCCCCGGATCCGCTGGACCATGAACCCTATATTCTAGAACTCGAGAAATACCTGGATGTTCCTGAGGACCTCGATTTTTCAGAGCCCCCGCCCCATTCCGCACCCTCCGTGTGACGAGGGGGCCGTTCACGAGCTTGACGACCCGGCGCTGTGTTACCTCGATTTCTCCGACTCCCCACCCCCTTCCCCACTCTCCGTGTGTGGTGATGGTATAACCCCAGCGCTCAAGAGACGCCTGGGCGCTACAGTGGACCTTGATTTCGGTTGCACAAACAAAACAAAATAAACCCGGCAATCCCTTTTTCCGACTCCGGACCCCCTTCCCCACCTTCCGTGTGTGACGAAGAAACAGACAGCTGGCTCGGCGGATCTCCTCCTGGTCTGTCGGGTCCCGACCTCGATGACCCGACGCTTAAAAGGCGCCTGGGTGAGCATGTGCATTTGACTCTGACGAGGTGTCTCTGTCTCCCTCCCTGGCTTGACGTGTGTGCTGATAATGAGGCTCGAAACGACGACACAACTAGTATTGCAAAGTAGGTGGCGAAAAGGTAGCAACCATCGCACGCAGCAGGACAAGCAAAGGTTCCCCGCCCTCCCTCCCCCACGTGCGGATCGCGATGCGCTGGCATCCGATCAGGCCTTTGGTGAGTTTTCTCAGTACCCCCAGTGTCACCGATGCAGTGCCCAGCCTCCTTGCCTTGCATTCGAGCCTGCACACCGCAGGCACCTGCGCTGGGTTCCACCACACGAGTGTGGCAAGCCAACACACAACCATGGGGTGGTGGCACGGTGTCATCAGCCGTGATGGGGCTGCCGATGCCTTCGAGATGCGGTGCCGCATCACCCTTCTGTGCTGGTGCATCGCGATGATTCCTGTCTTTGCCTTCAGCGTCGCGAAACGTACGGTGGACCTGGAAACATGTGGGGGGTTCCTGTGCAGCGGCCTGGCGCTGGTGACTTTCATATGGGGCGTCTGCAAGAGACGCTACACGCAGAGATTCATGATCTTCTATATAGTTGTTGCGTGCGTGGTTGTAGCCATTGGTGATCTCTATTCCTACCAGGCGGACCTGCAAGTGGCGTGGCCAGTGTTTGTCGTTGTGATTGATTTCATCCTCGTGCTGCGCCTCGACCACCGCATTGCGACCGCTGTGGTGTGCTTCGTTGTGATGTGGCTGCTGCTCGGCCTGGTGGAGCGCATCACACGCTTCGGTCTGTACGACGTGCCTCTGACAGACAGCTATGAGGCGAGGCGTGAGCATTACTCGAAGGCAGTCATCGACTGTGACAACCCTCCTTGCAAAAGCGATATCATGTCTGTAGGGTATTATCAATTCATCGCACTTTCCGTGTTCCTCATGGACTACATCGCCACGAGGGGCTTTGCACAGCAGGCGCTGAAGGAGCAGGCGGCGATGCAGAGCACCGTTGCCACGGTAGAGAATATCGCATCACTGCTGGCAGCGTATGACGTGGACGCCGTGTCGCGCATCCTCGGGGACGACGGAACCGTGCTGCCTGACGCGATGCGTGCTGCGCTGCTGCGGCTGGAGCAGAACCTGCGTGCGTACCGTCCCTACCTGCCGAAGTCATGCCTGCCGTGTGCGCAGTGGGGGGACGACGATGCTGTCGAGCGGTCTGCGGCAGTGTCGGGTGCCTCTGTTTCCAGCGATAGCAACAGCAGCAACAGCAGCAGCACGAACAGCGCAGGCAGATGCAACATCCTCATATTGAAGGATCCCTTACGCTCACAAGGACTGTCGATGAAGTGTGCGACGCTTCTATTCGTCAACATGTCTGGGTTGGGCGCGCTGCTGCAGGACAGCCTGCACGCCTTCGAGCAGGACTTCGCTGACACCCTTGCGACTACGTTGCAGTGTGTGGAGCATCGTGCCGGCATCGTCGACCTGTTCGTGGGTGACCGGATACACTGCTCCTTCAACACATCGCACGCCTGCGTCACACACCCAACATCGGCACTGCATGCTGCGAAGGACGCACTCTTCGGGACGGTGCCTGTGCGTGCCACGGCAGCGGCAGTGACAGGCAAGGCCTGCTGCGGTGACATCGGGTGTGCAGACATGCGGCGCTTCTCTGTGGTCGGCACGCTGCCTGCACATGCACACATCATGTCGCGTGCGGGTGCGACTGTAGGCCTGCCACTCGTCTGCAACAAGACCTGCCAGCAGGATGCAGAGTGCGCGCATGAGATGCGCCTCGTCCCCTTGCGTGTCGGCTTTCCGATGCCTGCGAGCAAGGGCACAGACATGCCAGTGGAGGTGGCTGACGAGGCACACATCTTGTATGAAGTACGCCCCAGTGACAACCACAGCGACAGACCTACATCAGCTGCCGAGTGGATGTACGAGCTGGACTACCGCTCTACTGCGTGGTACGCCTACAACAGTGCGGTGTCTGCCTACCTGCAGGGTGCATCCACTGAGGATGCCCTCGAGCTGGCGGGTGACAGGCACGATGCATTGGCTGCTTCCCTGCAGTCGGCAGGGTCGCGCGATGTTCTGCGCATCGGGGTCTGATGGTTGGGTGTGTCTTGCAATGCGTGGACCCCCCCACCCCCCCACAACAAGTTTCCGTTGCACTGCTTTTCCAAGCAGGCAGTTGCTTGACGCCCCCCCCTCTCTTGCCAGTGGGTTGGCAGCCGAACCTGCGTAGTAGATATGCCCCACTACAAAACACGCCTGCTTTCCCTTCCTCTCCTTCCCCTCCGTCATTTATTCGTACAAAAAAACAACGATACAGGAGCAGGGCTGTTCCTAACTGGGGGGCTTGTTCCCCACTTTCAGGATTCTGAACTTTTTTTCTAAGAATTTTTGTAAGGGACCAAAAAGTTTTTTTCTAAGAATTTTGTGAGGGGATTTTTTTTCTAAGGTTGTTTCGCAGAGGAAATTTTTTTTCTCATTTTTTCCCAGTCGACACGCACAAGGATGGAAGGGAAGTCTGTCCCCCGTACAGTTCGCCGCTGGCCAACTGGAGAGCCAGACGTTCACTACCGTGGCCTCCGGCGGCTGGGGGGCTCCGCCCCCCAGACCCCCCTGTGGCGTATGTCTCGTACTCGAGTCCTTCGAATCCCATCAGGTCGGGGTCCAACCATTCCAGTCGCCTCAGGAGGACGCAGCCAACTCGCACAGAATCTGTACGCCCACACGGACAGATGTTCGCTACCAGAATCAATCTGTACGCCAGAATCTGTACGCCCACACGAACAGATGTTCGCGACCGTGGCCTCCGGCGGCTGGGGGGCTCCGCCCCCCAGACCCCCCATGTAGCGTTTGCCCGTCCATCTCACTTCCCCGGGTACAGTGCAGCGTAAGAGGTCAGCGCCGCATCCATGAAGCGCTTCTTCGAAGCCTGGTTGACATCGGACAGGAGGTCGGACTTCCCCACCTGGGAGATGCACTCGCCGCGTTCGCGACATGCGTGACACGCGGCACGCTACCTGAAACGTGAGTGTGCCTTGCTAACACGGGCATTTCAACGGTCTGCCGGCGACCGTTCCCCAAACCAGTAAACCAGCAGTTTTGGAAAATCGGAGAGGTCACCCTACTGCGCTGAATATGGTCCGCACCACAGCAAAAAGCGTAGCGACCGTGCTTCCTTCTTCCTTAATGATGCGTTGACGCTTCCACCACCCTAGCCTGCTGCTTTGATGTGGGTGTGGAGCACATGTGAACACGAAATAGCAAGACACACTGAAAAGAAGCAGGTCGTCGGAAGCACTCCTACACTTTTACGCATCATGCATGTGCTTAAAAATCCCCGGGAGCTTTTGGGCTTTCAGACCTGAAGGGCCAGCAGGTGGGTGGTGAGTGGCAGCTTTGTAACTGTCCTTCAGCTGCTGGCATGTCCAGTCCTACGAGGGTGCCAAGGTGTATTGAGTCCCTGCGGAGCACAACCCCCGATGAGAACGAGCGCCAGGTGATCCTCATTCATTTTCAGCTGTAACGCGCATGAGGGGCACTCTCTGCCGTATGCATCTCTCAAGAACTGGGCATCACTCTAGAGCTGTCACATGATGACGCGGAGAGAAATCATAGAAAAAGTCCCGCCTGACGGGCACGCGCATGGAAACTGTGGGGGGGCGAGCAAAAAATCCCTTGTAAAAATTCTTAGAAAAAACCTGGTTCCCCGACCCAAAAAACCTGGAAAAAGGGCTCGTTCCCCGCCCAGGCCTGTACAGGAGCACAAAGTGTATGGTGTCAAGGAGAGACTACGTCTTACGTACAGACACCTGGTCGTGTTTTAGTGATACTGTGTTGTGGTCCAACCACCAGGCCACTGACAGACTACTACACACCCTCCCATTGTGCATTGATCTGCCTTGTACAGCATATCTGGTGTAGTGACTACAAAAAGGACTAACATTGCAAGAAGGTGCTGGGAGGCTTACGCTTTTCCATTCACTCTCGACGATCAAACCCCCCCCCCCCCCGTTTTTACCGCAACTGTCAGTGGCGCAAAAAGACAGCAAGGCAACCACCCCATAGAGGGGCCTTCGCTCCACTGTGCAAGAAAAGTGAGCTGCCTTATTAAAATAGGTTGCAAACCTGGCACATTTTTTGGCACGGAGCGAAGACCCCCCTGGCTGCGGGAGTTGCTCTTGAAATGGCTAAAAGCCCCAGTCTGGGAGTAATGGCTTCAATGATTACCGAGCAGACTGCCAGTTCCTAAATCAACCGCGCTTTATCCTTGTCAGCAGGCAACATGTGGCGCAGACCTATTCTTTGCGGAAAGGCACGGCTGATCAGTTCCCACCCCTGCATGACATAACGCCTGGTGGGTGCTACGGGGCGTTTCCCCACCGCCCAACATGCACCCCCTTTGCTCTGTTGCCCACACAGCAGACCGACGCGGCACAGCCCGATCGTGTCGCTATATTGCCAAATCTCGGGCACAGCCCCCCCGCCTCTCGAGTGACGGGATGCCAGCGCGTGTGTGATTCCCTCGTTGCCTCAGGTGCTGGGCGACTTGCTTTTCCGTTCACTCTCGACGATCAAACCCCCCCACCTTAACGCCACCTTGATACTTTGAACAAACGAGCTGCCATGCAAATGGAATACCACCTTGAAAGCGTCACAATAGGTTGCAGAGGTGACACAAACCTGTCCTCAATGGTGGCACTGGTTACGCACACACTTCCCCACATGGATGCCTTGGCGTCTGATAGCGGGAACCAAAGAACGTTTATGCACGCCAATCTCATCCTACTATTGCCCACGCAGTGCAACACCAGAACACTGGCCGTGTCGAGTTAGCACTGGATCCCGGTCACCACCCTGCATAACGAGTGAATGGAGATCATCTTTGGCGCTTCCTTTCACTTCAATTTCAATACCCCCCCCCCCCCCTCTTACTTTTCCATTCCCTCTCGACGATCAAAACCCCCCCCCCCCCTCACCCTACCCACCTGTACACACCACACCACACCACACCACACCACACCACACCACACCACACCACACCACACCACACCACACCACACCACACCACCTGCAGAGAAGACACCTGCGCACCCTGCATGTGTTAGGGCAGGAGCGACTCCCGCAGTGGTCTGGCTGCAGAGGACAGAGTTGCAGAGGCAGCATAGCAGCGTTCGCCGCCCCCTCCCCCCTGGCGTGCTGGGCATTACATTCCCCGCTTCGCGTTGTGGTGTGTGTTGTGTGTGGGCGGGCGGGCGGGTGGCGGCAGACAGTGGAAGGCGGCATCAAGCTTGTCCGCTCGGTGGCAACTTACACTAAACTAAGAAGGTTCGCCTGTGTGTGACAGAGAGTGTGGGGGTGGCTGCATCCCTGCTGTGTTCTGCACCCAGCATCTAAACGTCCCGCAGCTGTGTGTCTGCTATGATGAAGACAGACGACGAGCTGAGGGAAGAGCTGCAGCAGCATGGGGAGGAGGATGAGATGGACGACGACTTCGACATCGACGTGCAGGCGGTGAAGGAGGAGGCGGTGAAATTCGACGACATCGTGTCCAACACCAACACCGCGTGGAAGCAGCACGCCGCCGACGCGCCGCCGCCGCTCCCCGCCGCAGGCAGCACACCCTTCCTCCACGACGCTGCCCCGCTCCCCACCGAACCCACCATGAGCGACGGGCTCGATGCCACCACTCCCAGCTTTGTCCCCTCGGGCGCGCAGCAGCCGCCGCACTACATGTCTTCCCAGCCTGCGGTGGCTGCTGCCGCGGCGGTCGTTGCGACCACCCTGTCGCCGTTCCCCCTGGGGAACACGCCGACAGCACCAGGGGTGGGCGGGCTGACGCAGCAGGCTGCAGTGCTGCTGCCACAGCAGCAGCCGGGTGCAGGGCAGCCGGTGCAGCGGAAGAAGCAGGTCCTGTCGCCCGAGGTGAACGAGCGGCTGCTGCTCGGGTCGTACACCAACATCGTCACGCCGAAGGACTCCGAGCGCCCCTGGCAGCCCTCGGGCAGGCCTTACAAGACGCCGCACTACTACCCGCAGCAGCAGCTGGCGTCTCTGGGTGTGCCGGAGCTGTTCCGGAGGCTGGACAACGACTCGCTGTTCTTCGCCTTCTACTATCAGCAGAACACCTACCAGCAGTACCTTGCTGCGAGGCAGCTGAAGCTTGCTTCCTGGAGGTATGGCCTGTGCAGTGGTGTGTCGTGGAGCGGCAGGGGGGCGGGGGGAGGGAGGTGATGGTGTTGTATGTGTGACCCACACACCGGACAAAACAATGGTTCGCGTGGGTGTGTGCGTGTTTTTCCAACAAAACTCATGGCACAGCTCCGAATCTTTTTTTGCGGGGGGGGGGGGGGGTTTCAGGTGTATTTCTAGCGGGGGATGAGGATGAGTCTTTTTGGCATCCGCCCTTTTTCCGGTTTTTTTCCAGCCAAAACCAGGTTTTTTTCCAGCAAAAAACCGATTTTTTTCCAGCCAAAATCTGGTTTTTTTTCCAGCCAAGAGCCAGACGTTCACTACCGTGGCCTCCGGCGGCTGGGGGGCTCCGCCCCCCAGACCCCCCTGTGGCGGATATCTCGTACCCAAGTCCTTCGATTCCCATCAGGTCAGGAATCCAACAGCTCCGGTAGCCTCAGGAGGACGCAGCCAACTCACACAGAATCTGTACGCCCACAATGAACAGATGTTCACTACCGTGGCCTCCGACGGCTGGGGGCTCCACCCCCCAGACCCCCCGTGGAGCGTGTGTTTGCCCGTCTAGTAACTGCAGCAACTCCTTGGGCTGTTTCAGCTGGCATATCGGGGGGTATCGTCGGAATAACGTTCCCGAAAGCCGTTTTTTTGGGGTTTTCCTCCAGCACCCGAGGATGGCGCGAGCGGGAGGAACCGTGGAAGGAACCCATTATTTGGTACAAGACCAAGGGCCCCACACTGGGGAGGAGGGACATTGGGTACCATTTTTGGCTGGAAAAAAGCGGGGATGAATCGGGGATTTTTGGCTGGGAAGACCGGGGATTAAAAACACACCTGGGGGGTTTATCACCAGCACAACCACACCTACCCCTCTACACGGCACAGATACCACAAGCAGCTGAACCAATGGTTTCAGAGGAAGTCATCGCCCACTGAGAACACCGATGACTACGAGATGGGTTCGTACTTCTGCTTCGACTACAACACGTGGACCAACGCAGAGAAGGATGAGTTCCGCTTCGAATACACACACCTCGAGGATGAGGTCCCGCCCGCAGTCCAGCCACGTGCATCCGCGCAGCAGCAACAACAGCAGCAGCAGCAGGCACAGGCACAGGCTGCCCAGCGTACCGCACCACCGCAGCAGCAGCAATAGCACCAATCGGTCGGGGATGCCCACGTGGCGGCTTTTGGCCCTGTCTGGAGGGGCACACACAGGCACGCACCGTGGCTATGGTGGTCCAGTTGACTGCCCAAGGGTTCTGACCAGCGAGGCGGTTCCAGGGGGGCGGGGCGAGGGTGGGGATGGGGGTGGTGTGGGTGTGGGGGGGGGGGGGTGGGGGGTACCCATTGAGCAGGTCCGACTTCACCAAGCTTAGAGGTTAACGTGTGTGTGTGTGTGTGGGCATGGCAGTGTTGTATCGCATCACGCCCAGGGTGTTCGTACACTGCGGCAAACAGGTTCACGTGTGGTGTGGTGATCGCATCAGGAGCAGGGTGTGCTCGGTGCGATCTGCACTGCTCAGCAGCTATAAAATCAGTCACGCGTGTGTGTGACGTGGGGGGAGGCAGCACCCCCGTGGGTGTGTGTGTGTGTGGCAGTGGGTATCACATCAGGAGCAGGGTGTGCTCGGTGTGAACCTGCACTGCTATAAACAAAAGGTTAACGTGTGTGTGCGTGTGGGAGTGTTGCCATGTCCAGACCAGTTTTTCGAGGCAATTTGGAGACATGCATCAAGACCACACTTTTCAAGGATTAGCCACAGCCTACCGGGTAGATACCACTATCGGAGGGTGGGAGGGGGGTATCTACCCGTTGCGTTCCAGCCTGCGCTGTCACTGCGGGGCCCAACTCTGTCGGCAAACCGGTGCAGCATGCGGTGGGAAGCGCGGCATGTCTCCAGGTTGTGTGGGTGGGTGTGCATGTGTGTGTGTAGGTGACCAGGTGGGAACTTTGATACTTTGTGTGCTATGTACTCCTTCAAAAAGATTTCATGTGCAGGTGTGCCTGGTGGTGCTGTCTTTCTGAGCTTTGCCGAGGCTTTGCATTTTGACGGATGAGAGCACACAAATGGAAACGTCAACAGAACGGGGTATGGGGTGGATGTGGGATGTGGGGTGGGCGGTGGGAGAGGCATGGAGGGGCAATCGCCATGGATGGGTGTGTGTGTGTGGGGAACCTTTTCTGCGTCTTTCGACATTAACTACGATCCCCCCTCCCCCCCACTCGTAAAGTTACATGGTCTGCCTCTCAGACAGCAGCAGAAGAGCACTGCAGAGGCTACCCACCCCACCACCCCCTACCCTCATTCATCACACGGTGCGCTAGTAACCCTCCGAAGAAGTGGATCTAACAAGCGGAAGCGTACACCAAGTGGAGTGCCTTCGCTCAGAAGTGCAGAAGAGAGAAGGCGAGCCGCTTCACAACACACTGGCTGTACCGTGACGCAGTGCGTGACACATAAGTGTGGCAGAAAGGAAGTCCCAAGCCCGCTTGTTTCTATAAAAAAATAGCGAACATGTTAGGCACCATGCAGGCCCACTTGTTTGTGGGGTCACTAGCGCACTGTGCATGCCCACCGTCATGTATCTTCACCTCCTTCAGCCTGGCGTGATCCCACAAACCTCTCGTCACCGCCCCACCCTCCACGGTGGCCGAGCCAGCGGCGTGACCAGGTGGTTGACCAGGCCAAAAAAAAATCTCCCAAAAGCTTGACCAGACCACCATCCCCCCCCCCCCCCCCCACCCGCTAACATTCTTCTCTGGTTAGACGTTAGAACCCTACCCTACCCCCACCCCCTCCCTCAAGGGCACCCCTCCCCCCCTTGGGGCGCCTTTGAAGTTCAATGAAGAGAGGTTTAGCCTCACAGACAGGGGCTCGGGAGGCACCGTTCTGCACTGCCGGCTCGCCGCAGCTGCAGTAGGCAGCGCAAGGGGAGGGGGAGCCTTGTGTGTGGTCAGGGCTGGTTGCAGCTTTGGGCACTGAGTGGGTTTGCAGGTGAGGGTGTCTGCCTCCCACACCCCCCCCCCCCCCCCCCCGACCCCCCCCCCTCGATCCTATTGTCGCACGATAGCCGCTGCTTCTTGGGTGGGTGCTGTGTGTTACGCACCATGTGCGGCTTTGGCACCGGCAGGGCCTGCGGAGGCGGGGGGGTATTTTGGCGGATTGTTGCCCCCCCCCCTCCTTCTGCTTCACTTCCACCCCACCCCATCCACCCAATAGCAAGCCAGCCAGCAGTAGTACAACTTCTCCTACACAACAAGTTAACATGTCAGTCGGGCTGCGTACGGTGCTGGTCGGGGTGAACCTGGTGCTGGTGCTGCTGACGATAGCCATTGTCGGGAGCATCTCGATGCAGACGGGCGACGCCCTGCTGCAGGACGCACGCAACACGGGTGAAGAACTGACCATGTGTCGCGCAGCCTGGCTGCGAGCAACACCGACCTGCAGATGCTCGGAGGGCTGTACCTCACACGCGTGCTGGATGGGGTGCGCAAGGAGGTGCGCCAGTTCCTCGACCTCCCTGTGACGGCGATGCGGCAGCTGTCGCAGTACATCCTCCAGCACCACCCGGACACCATCACAGACCCCGACTGGTTCGGCAACGTGCTGCAGCCGGTGATGTTCTCCAAGATGTACCCACTGCTCGACGGCGGGACCACGCACCTGCTTGTGGGTGTGGTTCCCTTCAGCCCTCCGTATCCCAACGCAACAAGTGGGCGTGGTGGCGACGCCGCCTGCTTCCCTGTCTCTCCGACCACAGGGAGGCTCGCCCCCGGCCAGCGTGTGATGCTGATGATCGAGAGACGTGACGCAGCCACTGGGCGCCGGAGCGGCACTGGGGATGTCATGTTCGACGCGGGGGCATCGGAGCGGGGGCAGTTGAAGGACACGCACCTCCCGTGCAACCCGTACCCAAACTTCGCTACGGGTCAGTCGCGTGGGTTGTGTATCTGGCCGTGGGCGTTCTCGAGCCATTCGGTGCGCAACGAGCTCCTGGGAAGGTGCTTCCTCAATGCGATCAGCGGGGATGTGTCTCGTGTGGTCGACGAGCCGAACACGATGCATGTGTCACCCATGTACGCGCATCACTCTAATTTGATCATCTCGACGTACATGGGCCTGGCTCACCCAGACCAGGTGCGGAAGGGACCACGCCACGCAGGGCAGCTGGGGTACATCTACCTCAACATGCAGGGTCTCGAGCTGGCAAAGATGTTCAAACGGCAGACGCTGCCTGCAGACTCGCTGCTCTACGCTGTGGCGCTGAACCATTGGACGGGCGAGACAGGTGACCTGGTGGCTGTCAACAAGTTCCATGTAGTGACGTACCACATGGAGCAGCTGGCGAATCGGCAGCGTGCATACATAAAGATGGTCCACGTGACGAACCATACGGTGGCCTCCAACTCGACGGTGCTGTCGCCCATCGCACGGCACGGGCGTGCTGTGCTGTGGGAGCGCGACGGCGGGTACGAGGGGGCGGTGGCACGCACACGCGAGTCGTTCGAAAGCTGGAAGGACACGACGAACGATACCACCACAGAGTACTGGTTCGTGACGCAGGTCTCGACACGCGACAAGCTTGTGTGGTACGTGTCGCTGCTTATGCCGCGGGGCACAGTGATGGAGTCGATCGACATCTCGATGGCAAACATCCGCATCGACAGCGTGCGTGCAAAGGCAGACAGCACCCAGCAGCAGCAGGATGTATACATCATGATCGGGTGTGTGATGGTGGGCGCGGTGCTTGGGATGCTGGTGATCTCTGCAGTTGTGGCCCGCCTTGTGACGGGCCCCATCCACAAGCTGCAGCGCGACATGCACCACGTGGCACACATGCACCTGGACGCTGCGGACGCACATGCCGCAGCCGCAGTCATCAGCGAGGTGTCAGGCATGCAGGAGTCCTTCATGGCGATGGTGCGCAACCTCACGGAGTACAGGAACTACATGCCCGACTCGCTGCTGATGAACGAGGACATGACATCAGAAGTGGAGACAGCAACTGTACATTCGGCAGACAGCAACGGCCGCAGCACAGCCCTGGGTCAATCGCGCAATAGCGCGATGTCATCGGCGGGTTCACATGAGTCGATGTTGCTGAAGGATGCGGCGTTGGTGACGAAGCGGCGTCAGGTGACTGTCGTGTGGTTCAACATCAGGGGCTGGCACACCATGACGGGAGAGCTGACTGACGCAGATGCAATGCGAATCAACGCAGACGTGATGACAGGCTGCTCTCAGCTGTCAGGCTGAACGGCGGGGTGCAGGACAGCTTCTTGGGGGACCACCTGTCGGGGACGTTCAACGCATTCTCTTCGTGTAATCAGCACAAGCCGTCAGCTGCCCTCGCTGCGTCGCATGCATCCGACAACATGGCCCTGTTGGAGCTGACAGGCAGCGCCAGCCTGTCCAGTGCTGTTGCCACCGGCGCAACACGCGTCGGGCATCTGGGGTGCCCGGGCATGAAGAGGGTGACGATCCTCGGGCATGTGATGCCGTTTGCCGCAGCGCTGGAGAGGTACAACTGCGGCTTTAAAATGCGGGGGCTGGCTGACGTGACGACTGCGATCGCTCGTGAGTTCGACACAAACCATCGGGGCTACGTCAAATATCTGAAAGTGGCCAACCGCCCCCTTCCTGTGTTCGAGTTTTTCTTCAGAGGCTCGGCATGCGATAACGGCGAGTGGATGTACGAGATGGAAGCGCTGGAAGCCAAGAACCCATACGCCCACTGGAACGCTGGCAGTGCGCCAGCGCGAAGGACTGGAAGGGAGCAGCCGCTGCGCTCGAGAAAGTCGCTGCCGACACAGCTGGATATGCCCGGCTGGCTGCCATGGTGTCTGCACAGGAATGCACACCTTACGACTTGTGCCCTGTTGACCCTGAGGCATAGCACCGGGTAACGTTTGGAGCCATCTCCGTGGGTCTGGCTTTTGGCCGCGACCTGCTGGGCAGCTATTCTTGTCACCTGCCCTGCGCCGCGGAGCGTTGGATCCCGGAACCACACTGAAGTTCTTCGCGACCACCACAGACGGCTTGCGGTGAGTTGCTTTTGTTTGCCCCCTTGATTTACCTCGCGAAAACACTGACCAGCCAAAACCATGCATGGGGCGTGTGTCGAGGGAAGCCATGCTCATTGTTTGCGAACCGTATCTCATCTGCGTGCCCCACTACTTTTCTGTGCTTCAGGGGGTCTTCGCTGGTCGACAAACTTCATCAGTTTTCAGCCAATTCAACAGGAAATGCACCAAAATGCACTGACGATCACTCCGTAGCGAAGACCCCCATATCCGAATGACTGAATTATTACAAGAGGCGGGGTGTGTCTCCGCTCCGGTGCCGAACACGGTAGCGTAGCAGTTCTGCAGCGGTCTCTCAACTTCTGTACAATGCAGATCCGCTAGTCCAACACTGCCAACGGACACGGTGTGTTCTGGTGAACTTCCCCTATTTTATAGGAGGCTACCGCCTGAACTTTGCCGAAAAAGTTGCCGAGGGCGAAGGCCCCCCGGAAGCAAAACAACTGATTTCATGTTTCCCCGTTATCAAGAGTGAATCTAACGGACAGGACAGTATTGTTTTTAAGCACACTCGTGAGCGGAAAGCGACCCACCACAGCTGCAACCAAACGTGCTCTACACACCCTCACCCTAACCCCACCCGGCTTTGTGTGTAGAAGCGCCAACACAACAAACAAGAGGAAATCAGAGCGGTTGTAGCTGTGAAGCGACGGGGCGCTTGAACTTAGTTATGAGCGCCGTCAGGGGTCTTCACAGCCTTCGAGTAGACTGGCGTACCGCCCCAAGAGGGGGTGTGACAAAAAATATTTTCTTTTCCGTTTGTGTTTTCGAGGTCCGCAAGGTCCCAAAAATCACTTTTTGGGCACATTTTTCAGAGGTCGCCAGAGGTCGCCACCCGGGAAATGCCATTTTTGGGGTTAAGAAACGGTTTTTCACCTTGCCCTGGTGAACTAGGTGGGGAAGGTGACGGTCAGACGCAAAATAAATGGAGGACCCCAAAGGAGGGTCCGCATCAGGCGGAAATCAGCAGAACCTCGCTCCAGACCACATTCTGGGCCAGGACAGGGTCGGGAAGAGCATAAAACACCAGAAAACCGGTCCAGGAGGTCTCTCTGGGGCTCAAATCCCCTGAAAAGGGGTCTGAACAGGTGGCGACCGAAGGGCGACCAATGGTGCCCACGGAGTTCCTCATCCCAAATTTGGGACCCACCGAAAAATTGACCAGATGGTGTTCCCAAATTAGGGACCGACCAATAAAGCGACCAGATGGCGGTCCCAAATTTGGGACCGACCAACAAAGCGACCAGATGGTGGTCCCAAATTTGGGACCGACCAACAAAGCGACCAGATGGCGGTCCCAAATTTGGGACCGACCGATAAAGCGACCAGATGGCGGTCCCAAATTTGGGACCGACCGATAAAGCGACCAGATGGCGGTCCCAAATTTGGGACCGACCGATAAAGCGACCAGATGGCGGTCCCAAATTTGGGACCGACCGACAAAGCGACCAGATGGTGGTCCCAAATTTGGGACCGACCGATAAAGCGACCAGATGGCGGTCCCAAATTTGGGACCGACCGACAAAGCGACCAGATGGTGGTCCCAAATTTGGGACCGACCGAAAAAGCGACCAGATGGCGGTCCCGAATTTGGGACCGACCGACAGATTGACCAGATGGTGGTCCCAAATTTGGGACCGACCGACAAAGCGACCAGATGGCGGTCCCAAATTTGGGACCGACCGACAAATTGACCAGATGGTGGTCCCAAATTTGGGACCGACCGACAAATTGACCAGATGGTGGTCCCAAATTTGGGACCGACCGACAAAGCGACCAGATGGCGGTCCCAAATTTGGGACCGACCGACAAAGCGACCAGATGGTGGTCCCAAATTTGGGACCGACCGAAAAAGCGACCAGATGGCGGTCCCGAATTTGGGACCGACCGACAGATTGACCAGATGGTGGTCCCAAATTTGGGACCGACCGACAAAGCGACCAGATGGCGGTCCCAAATTTGGGACCGACCGACAAATTGACCAGATGGTGGTCCCAAATTTGGGACCGACCGACAAATTGACCAGATGGTGGTCCCAAATTTGGGACCGACCGACAAAGCGACCAGATGGCGGTCCCGAATTTGGGACCGACCGATAAATTGACCAGATGGCGGTCCCAAATTAGGGACCGACCAACAAAGCGACCAGATGGTGGTCCCAAATTTGGGACCGACCGACAAATTGACCAGATGGCAGTCCCAAATTAGGGACCGACCAACAAAGCGACCAGATGGCGGTCCCAAATTTGGGACCGACCGAAAAAGCGACCAGATGGTGGTCCCAAATTTGGGACCGCCATCTGGTCGCTTTCTCGGCCGGTCCCAAATTTGGGACCACCATCTGGTCAATTTGTCGGTCGGTCCCAAATTTGGGACCACCATCTGGTCGATTTATTGGTCGGTGAACATCCTTCAGGATTTTGAAGGCACGTCTCACACCGGTTGGTGCTGTGTCGCATTCCAGGGGATAGTCCTTCACTGGGTACGATTCGGCGCGACTGAGTCATCAAGCTTCATCCACCTGCCTCTCATGGTGGCGTTGGATTTTCGCACGCTGCGCCGCATGTTCACCCGGCCGAACTCAAAAGCCCAAAGTCTACTAAAGATAGGCTGGCCTCTCCACAACATGTGATGGGAAAATGTTGAGGTCGGGCCATGCCAGCCCTGGCACGAGATCACTGCTCGTACCTGGGACCCCCCGTGTATAAGTCCCCCCCCCCTTACCCCCGTGTTTAAGTCCCCCCCTGGGGGGCTGGCAGGGGGGAGACTTAAGCACAGGTGGACCTAAACACGGGGGTGGGCTGGTCTGGAGGGTCATCAGGTGGCCGCTAGGCCACCTGGTGCCCTCCAGGTGCTGTCAGAGTCGAAAAGTGGGGTGCCAAAAGTCCATCCGGACCGGAATCACCCCCATACGACGGAAGCGGAAGAGGTCTTCTTGGTCTCCACCGTGCCACCCCCGTGTTTAAGCCCCCCCTGGCCGAAAGTCGCCTCCAGGGGGGGGACTTAAACACGGGGGGTCCCAGGTACCCCCGAAAATTCACATTGTGTCTACAGTGTGGGGCCCGATAATCGAGTTTTCGGTGTTGCTTTTCCACATTTGGGGTTCCCAACTTCAGGACAGTCGCGCAATTACCTCAAAAGTGGCCGAGAAACCCAGGATTTTCTTTTTTTGAAGCCAATATTTTTTGTCACAGTAGCTTAGCTGAAAAGTTGGGTGAGTCGTCCACCCTACTTCGAGGGAGTGCAACTGTTCACTCGGCACCCCCCCCCCCCCCACTTGTGCACTATAGTATGCTTCCCATACTTCTGCCCTATACAACACAGACTGAGCACCTCCCGCCAGGTCTCAGGCCCTGCTTGCATTCGGAGAACGGATGCAGGCATTCTTGCGATCCACAAATGGTGGTCTTTCTTCCCTGTTTACACTTACACGGCAATACCACCACGCCATCACCCTTCCCTTGACTCCCAACTCGCATGCGAATAGCCGTGATGGAGAGAGACGGCACACCCGCGCACTAACCCTGCCTTCTTTGATTATTTTTTTGTTACCAGTTACGAGCGACGAAGCGTAGCGACGTCGCGAAGTAACGAAGGAAATCGTACAACTGAAGCGTTATAAGAATCACCTTCATGCCACTTCACAGGGGCTTTACACAGCCTTTGACACAGGAGTGTGCGATCAACGAAAAGTAGCCCGGATCTGCCTTTTTGCAGTTGCTGGGCAGGGTGTTTCTCTTATTATAGCGAAAGGAGTACGATTCTTGGAGTTGTCAGTGTGGGATCTGGCCCCGCCGGGGGTTACTTTGTACCCCCGTCTGGCACTGGAGTTGTGCTAGCAACGCAGATTCCTCTGCTTACAGATCATGCAGGACACACCGCGCCCGCAGGCGTGTGGGGTGTTCTCGCGATCGACGAAAAACCGCTGGTTCTTCTCTCCCTGGCTGATTTCCCGACGCAAGGTTTCCCCATTTTCCTTCGAAATTTTACTTTGAAGATCAGTCCCGGATTAGCGCATGCCCCATGCCGCCACAGCCTTGAGGCGGCAAGTGGATGCGAACACATCGAGCTGTTTCTGACATATACCGGCCGCTGCGTGGTTCAACCCCTCAAACCTCAAGTGAAACGTGAATTAATCCGATTTGCTGAACCCGCACCCCCCAAAAGGAACCGCCAGGTGCGCCTTTTTGGAGTGGCACCTTTTCCAAGGCGCCGCTCAGGAGGCCACTGTCTGTCGCTCAGAAGCGCAGCTAAAGTGAGAACAAAGTGAGCCGCCTCACAACACACTGGCTGTAAATTGACACAGCTCGACGCACAGCGACACACAGCGAAGACCCCCACTGGAGGCCTTCGCCTCTGTGTCACTTTCCAACTAGTGTGTTGTGTGGCGGTTCACCTTTTCTCACTCTTCTGCGTGTCAGCTGATTGAGGGTGTGATGTGAGGGTTCTATCCAACAAGGATATCAAGGCGGCACTTTCAAAGTCCTGCCAAGGACAGGGCCACGTGGGTGTGTGCTTCTGATATATGTTATGTCATCATGTGAACCCTCCCCAGCGTGTGCCAACATCCCTGACACGCTCACGAAAAGCATGACACGGAGAAAACAGGTGCCGAAACAACCTGCCGAGCACACGGGTGGTGCCACGTTGATCCACGCAGCAACTCTTCTGCACTTCTTTCACAACCCATTCTCCATTACCCGCGCCGCAGTCTCAAACTCCTGAACTTCTGATCACACACGGTGGGATCTTGTAAATTTTACATGTATAACTACAAGTATATACATGTATTATACATGTATAATACTTGCATGTCAACTATTATACATGTATTTTTACTTGATATACATGTATTTTACATGTATATTTCAGGCATTTACATGTATTTTACATGTATAATACTTGTCATGCAAGTATTATACATGTAAAATACTTGCATGACAAGTAAAATACATGTATAATACTTGCATGACAAGTAAAATACTGGCATGCAAGTAAAATACATGTATTTTACTTGCATGCAAGTATTTTACTTGTCATGCAAGTATTTTACATGTATAATACTTGCATGACAAGTATTATACATGTAAAATACATGTAAATGCCTGAAATATACATGTAAAATACATGTATATCAAGTAAAAATACATGTATAATAGTTGACATGCAAGTATTATACTTGTATTTTTACTTGATATACATGTATTTTACATGTATATTTCAGGCATATACATGTATTATACATGTATACCGTAAACGGAAATATTGTGGACCGTAATAAAGGTGAACCGTACTATAGGTGGACCGTAAAAAAGATGGAACAAATGGGATTTTTCCGGAACTTGGAACATTTTTACGGTCCACCTATTTTACGGTTGGGATAGTGGACTTGGCGGTTTTTTTTACGAGTTCCTTCGTGACGAAGTCGCGAAGGAACCAAGGAAATCGTACGACTGAAGCTGCAGGATTAACACCACAGAGCCTCAGCACAGAGTGTGCGCTCACCATCGTCCGGGAACTGTTCTCCCACAGTTACTGCAGGGTGTACTACACTAAAGGAGTACGATTTCCCTGAATTTTCCGGGCACTGATTCACGAATTTACATCTGGAGGGAGCCCGGTGGTCTCAGCTTCTGTCTGCGCGCCCTGCCGTACTGTGGCTGCTTTTGTGGGCTCGTGCATCAGGTTCTACTTTTACTTCTACCGGAACGCTCCTTGCATGGTACTACACTTCTCGAGGTGTGGTGGTGGGTGAGTCTCGAGGTGAGTGGTGGTGATCGTGCCCTTTCCACACGCAGGGAGGACTTGCTTCTCTTGCTGGTGTTGGTTGCGGTGGTGGAGGGAGGGTCCAAAGCTGGGAGGTCGGGAGGCCTACGTGCGGGAGTCTGCGGCGTGGAGGCCGCAGTCCGCGCCCCGCAACCCACCAGCCCGCGGGCGAAAATCGCATTGTCTTTTCCATATGCAGTCCCAATAAATAGTGGACCGTAAAAAAGATGGAACGTTTGGCCTTTTTTTGGGAACTTGGAACATTTTTACGGTCCACCCTTTTTCCGTTTACGGTATACATGTACCGTAAACGGAAAAAGGGTGGACCGTAAAAATGTTCCAAGTTCCCAAAAAAAGGCCAAACGTTCTATCTTTTTTACGGTCCACTATTTATTGGGACTGCATATGGAAAAGACAATGCGATTTTCGCCCGCGG
The DNA here is from genome assembly GCA_963210315.1 of Rhynchopus euleeides. Classification (NCBI taxonomy): domain Eukaryota; phylum Euglenozoa; class Diplonemea; order Diplonemida; family Diplonemidae; genus Rhynchopus; species Rhynchopus euleeides. The sequence continues at coordinate 118,480 of OY723316.1, read as the reverse complement.
GCTGGTGGGTTGCGGGGCGCGGACTGCGGCCTCCACGCCGCAGACTCCCGCACGTAGGCCTCCCGACCTCCCAGCTTTGGACCCTCCCTCCACCACCGCAACCAACACCAGCAAGAGAAGCAAGTCCTCCCTGCGTGTGGAAAGGGCACGATCACCACCACTCACCTCGAGACTCACCCACCACCACACCTCGAGAAGTGTAGTACCATGCAAGGAGCGTTCCGGTAGAAGTAAAAGTAGAACCTGATGCACGAGCCCACAAAAGCAGCCACAGTACGGCAGGGCGCGCAGACAGAAGCTGAGACCACCGGGCTCCCTCCAGATGTAAATTCGTGAATCAGTGCCCGGAAAATTCAGGGAAATCGTACTCCTTTAGTGTAGTACACCCTGCAGTAACTGTGGGAGAACAGTTCCCGGACGATGGTGAGCGCACACTCTGTGCTGAGGCTCTGTGGTGTTAATCCTGCAGCTTCAGTCGTACGATTTCCTTGGTTCCTTCGCGACTTCGTCACGAAGGAACTCGTAAAAAAAACCGCCAAGTCCACTATCCCAACCGTAAAATAGGTGGACCGTAAAAATGTTCCAAGTTCCGGAAAAATCCCATTTGTTCCATCTTTTTTACGGTCCACCTATAGTACGGTTCACCTTTATTACGGTCCACAATATTTCCGTTTACGGTATAATACTTGCATGTCAACTATTATACATGTATAATACATGTATATGCCTGAAATATACATGTAAAATACATGTATATCAAGTAAAAATACAAGTACCGTATACGTAAATATTTTGGAACGTAAATATTATGGAACGTAAATATTTTGGAACGCTGGTGGGTTGGCGTTCCAGATTTTTTTCGTTCCATAATATTTACAGGGCTTTCTGCGACTCGGGGACTTGGACCAGGTGATCGGACGGCATACAGAGTCCCTGACGGGACCTACTCGTGCACTTTTCGCGCGATTCCTGACGCAAGCCGTCCTCACCACCGAGTCCCCAACTGGCCCTGTAAATATTATGGAACGGACCGGCCAAAAATGGGCCCGTTCCATAATATTTACGTTCCATAATATTTACGTATACGGTATATCAAGTAAAAATACATGTATAATACTTGCATAGAGGCCTACGTGTGGGTGTCTGCGGCGTGGAGGCCGCAGTCCGCGCCCCGCAACCCACCAGCCCGCGGGCGAAAACCGCATTGTCTTTTCCATATTCAGTCCCAATAAATGGTGGACCGTAAAAAAGATGGAACGTTTGGCCTTTTTTTGGGAACTTGGAACATTTTTACGGTCCACCCTTTTTCCGTTTACGGTAATAGTTGACATGCAAGTATTATACATGTATAATACATGTATTATACTTGTAGTTATACATGTAAAATTTACAAGATCCCACCGTGCAGGATGCCAACCCCCCCCCCCCCCCCACCCACCCCCCACCCTGTGATCCCACTTTGCACATGCTCCCCAGATTCTCTCATTTGGCAATGTTGGATTAGCAGATCTGCAGCGTCCAGAAGTCCACCAGGCATATTCGCTCTGTGTCACAAACTGTGTCAGTTTTGCCCCCCCTTGTTGTGAGGCGGCTCACTGTTCTGCACTTCTGAGCGAAGGCCCCCAGCGAGACGAGAGGAGAGGCATGCCGCGCAAGAACTGCCGCACCAAAAGAGGGCCCTCTCCATGTTGTTTCGGGGTACGGACAGCCGAAAGCTGTCTGTGCCCCCCCCCCCCCAGTGATGTGCTATACGACGTATATCCGGATCTTGAACGTATATATACGTATATATACATGGCGTATATATACGTATATATACGCATATACGTTGCAATATACGCTACGTTCTTCCTGTGGGCAATGTGTGGGTGAGAGGGTCCACGATCCCGAAGGTGCACAGTATGTGGGACACAGCTTGGCTGTCCACCCTTACGCTAGCCGGGCACGCTTCGCGGTCCTGGTACGGGTCCTACTAGACGAGCGCCGCTCGTTCTTCGAGAGTCGGGAACATTGCTCAGTCTTGGCGCCACCTTGGCGAGGTAAGGAAACGTTGCATCACCAGCATTGCCCACTACCTGATCGGTGACCACGTGCCGTACTCGCGTTATCCCATCAAACGCCGTCTCCGGGCGAACACGACCAAAAACGATGTGTCGTCTTTGGAAAGACTCCAGCACAGCATGGTCACCACCAGTCAATACCTGGGTGCCCCGTCGCCACTCAGTAAGGGACTCAGAAAGGCACCTCCCCTCTGCACAGGTTCCACCCTGTGCACAGGGGAGGGCGGTGTCTTTCTAACTGCCCAACAACATGTGGCCACGTAAGGTGCGGCACAACCGAAGCGGAACACCCTGTGGGCAGCCGGATTGGCGTTTCACTTCGTTCCAAGGGAAGTATCTGTCGAAGGCACAGAGCGGGATATACCCACTCAACATATCCTGTGGGAGATCCCACCCAGGTGACCCCACAGTGACCTGGCCACCGTGCAACAGGGAATTACATAGGGGACGTATATTTCCGGATTTTCGGGACCTCCGAACGTATATATACGTATACCGTATACGTAAATATTATGGAACGTAAATATTATGGAACGGGCCCATTTTTGCCCGGTCCGTTCCATAATATTTACGTTCCAAAATATTTACAGGGCCAGTTGGGGACTCGGTGGTGAGGATGGTTTGCCTCAGGAATCGCACGAAAAGTGCACGAGTAGGTCCCGTCAGGGACTCTGTATGCCGTCCGATCACCTGGTCCAAGTCCCCGAGTCGCAGAAAGCCCTGTAAATATTATGGAACGAAAAAAATCTGGAACGCCAACCCACCAGCGTTCCATAATACCGTATACGTAAATATTATGGAACGTAAATATTATGGAACGGGCCCATTTTTGGCCGGTCCGTTCCATAATATTTACGTTCCATAATATTTACAGGGCCAGTTGGGGACTCGGTGGTGAGGACGGCTTGCGTCAGGAATCGCGCGAAAAGTGCACGAGTAGGTCCCGTCAGGGACTCTGTATGCCGTCCGATCACCTGGTCCAAGTCCCCGAGTCGCAGAAAGCCCTGTAAATATTATGGAACGAAAAAAATCTGGAACGCCAACCCACCAGCGTTCCAAAATATTTACGTTCCATAATATTTACGTTCCATAATATTTACGTTCCAAAATATTTACGTATACGGTATTTACGTTCCATAATAATTACGTTCCATAATATTTACGTTCCAAAATATTTACGTATACGGTATATACATTGGCGTATATATACATCGGCACATCACTGCCCCCCCCCCCCACACGGTGGGATCCTGAAAAATATAGTACTATATATAGTGACATGGCGACTATAATAGTCACTATAATAGTGACGGGTGACTATTATAGTCACTATAATAGTCGCCATGTCCACTATAATAGTCACTATAATAGTCGCATGTCACTATTATAGTCACTATTATAGTGGACATGTCCACTATAATAGTGACTATTATAGTGGCATGCGACTATTAGGAGGGTGTCCGGTTCTCCGGATTTTCCTGATTTTTCCCGATTTTCCGAAAATTTTGCCACTGGTTGACACAAGGGCAAATTTCGAGCAAAATCCGAAAATCAGGAAAAATCGGGAAAAATCAGGAAATCCAGGGGGGGCCACCGGAGACCCTCCCCGAAAAAATCCGATTTTTTTTGGGTCGAAATTTTTTTTTCCGACCCGAAAATCTGTATCTGCGGACTGCCACACTCTGAAAAACCGAAAAATTTCCGAAAAAAATCGAAAATTTTGGCCTTTCCTGGCCTATGTGGTCCCAAAGGGCCCAGGTTGCCCGGTTTTTCACCCAAAAACACCCCAACAATTTTTCCGCCGCCCTTCGGGCGGCGGATTGGCCGCCTTCGGCGGCGTCGTCGTTTCACTCTGTACTAAGGACGTCGGTGAAGCCGAGCCCTTTGTACAACCGTTTCACTCTGACTTCTGTCTGTCTGTACTGTGTGCCATCAGTGTGTCCCCGTTACAGTGATTCCGCTCCATCCCATTGAGTGTCTCTCAGTTCTGCTCGTTCTGACAGTGGAGGTGGTCTCCTGCGACTGCGTCCGTTTCTTGGCTGCCCCGTGTCTGCAGTTCCACTTGTGTCATGGACTCGTTGTGGTTACTGGTGCTCTGCAACATTTTCGCTGCTGCTCGTTAGTTCCGTCCCGTTTCATTCCCAGCTGCTCAGGGAGAGCTGCCCTGTGTTTGCCGGAAAGGGCGCTGCTGATCCTTGTTCCTCATCGCGTTGTGACTCCCATTCAGCCTGGCGGGGCAGTCTTCAGCGTTCAAACTACCTGATAGTTCCCGAAGTTCGCGGATTCCGCCGCTCATCTTGCACCATATGGGCACCAAGCCGGCAACGATAGCCTGTGGCGTTGAGGCGCCATCGGCTGTCTCCCGGAGCATTTCCAACCTCACATCCGTGAGGCCGGCTACCACCCAGGTTTGTGGGTTCCATAAAGAACTCAGGCGGGTGCCGCTCTCGTACCCCCGGATGCCTCTCCCGCCGCGAACGAGGGAGGCCGCCACGCATGAGGAGCTTCTCTTCGCCACCTCCCGCTGCTCGTCAGTCAGGGAGCTACACCGCGTTTTTTCGGTTGAAGTTTTTTCTGATCAGAGTTGCACCCACCGTTTCTCTCCGTCCAGCCCGAGAATGTCGAACCCTGAAAAATCGACAACACCCCACATCCTGCACCTGAGACGCGGCTTCCTTATCTGAGGGGCCGCGTCCAAATACACGGACTTTGCTAAACTGGACCCAAGTCCCCACACCCTTTTTTTCGCCATTTTTTCAAAAAATCCCCCAAATCAGGGTATAAGATAGACTTTTTTTTCTGGCGCCGTTTTCCGGTTTTTCTGGTTTTGAAAATTTTTCGCGCGCGCCTTCGGCGCGCGCGACCCGCGCAAACCCTCCCAGAATCTGAGAGGGCCCGGTGCCTGCGCGCGTCCTGTCGTACTGAGGCTGCTTGGTGGGGCAGGCGCAGCAGCTGCTTTGAAAGTTTGGACTCTCGGCCAAAAAAGGTCTGGTGCAATGTTTTTACGCAGGGGGGGTCTGGGGGGCGGAGCCCCCCAGCCGCCGGAGGCCACGGTAGTGAACATCTGTTCCCTACAGTCTGGATTCGCTTGTAAGTAGGAAGGCTTCGCTGTATCGCAGCCCGGCCAGCAGGAGATCACTGGTCCTTGAGGGTTCAACCTTCAGGGTGGAGGAGGACGGGGGAGCGACCACTCGTGATAGGTGTGCGTTGTGGGTGGAGTGGGTGCACGACAGAATGGCCAAAGGGTCCACGAGATCTCTGCACACATTCCGTTGTCGAGGAGATGGGCACCTAGCTGTGACGACAGGCAACAAACAAATCTCATCTGTTAGTTGCCCCCAATAGGCTTGGCGACCTTCAAGACTGCTTGAAAGTCGTTCGTGTTCTCGTCTCAGCCCTCCAGACAAGCAGATCTGTCTCGAGTTGGTGGGCTGTCGCCATGTATTCGATGGCACCGAGTGACGCTGCACAGAGGCAGACGACACGGTGAACTCCAGCGGAGGTTACCCTACCTCCGCTGGAGTACACCGTGTGTCTCCCATGAGTCTCAACTAGCGGGAGTCTTAGCGTAAATTAGCTGGAAAATAGACTCCCGTATCCAGTACAGACTGCAGTCTTAGACTCCCTCTTAGACATGGTGGCTGGAGTCCACCATGTGTGCACCTTCAAAACAGAAGAGACCTGCATGACGAGGGCATCACCACCCACCGGGCCACCCGCTAGGTCCATTTTTTCTTCTCCGCTTCTCTGCCTTCTTTGGACTATTTGAGCTCTGTGCGGATCACGATGGGGTCACTTTCTATTTTTTTATGGCGTTTTTTCTGACTGTTTTACTGTCCCAAAGTCACAAAAAAAACGCCGAAAATGAGATCGACCTTTTTTTTTTTTCAGAAAACCGGGAACCGGGAAACCCTGGTTTTGAAAACCGGAAAACCAGACCTATCTTATCCCCTGCCCAAATTTTTCCAAATTTTTCAAAAATTTCCTAAATTTAGGACACCCTCCTTATAGTGACTATAATAGTGGACTTGTCCACTATAATAGTGACTATAATAGTCGCACGCCACTATTATACACGGTGGACTCCAGCGGGGGTAGGGTAACCCTTTTCGGGAGTCTCAACTAGGGGGAGTCCAACTCCCGCTAGCGGGAGTATAGACTCCCGCTAGCGGGAGTCTATACTCCCGCTAGGGGGAGTCTGACTCCCCCTAGCGGGAGTCTTTTCACCTATTTTCACTCATTTTTCCCATGATACCTATGCAATGTGGCACTCGTCACTGAAGTACAGCCACACCAAACGAAACGGACGTTTCCACCCATCCCAGCTCGCAGACCTGATTCACAAAAATGGGGAAGACGACAACGAAGCCGGCAGCGAAGCCGGCGGCAAAGTCGATTAAGAAGAAGAAGAGCGCAGAGAGTCCCGAGGCTGCGGAGGCGACGAACATTGTGCATGATTTTTGCACGGCCTTCCCTGTTAAAAAAGGGGGCAGTGTGCTGACACTGGGATCCATTAGAAGGCTCCTAGCAACGGTGTTGAGCAAGGAGCTCCACCAGCACAGCACCCAGGTGGCCAACGCAATCATCGCCATGTCTTCCCTGACATGGATAAGTTCGCTGTCAGGGAAGTCGCAACGATGCGGAAGGAGGGCGCTCTCCGTCATATACAAGGTGGAGGCGAAGTATGGCAAGGTGCAGGATACAAACGTGTCGTCGGGGGCAGCCTGAAGCCGCGAATGATCGCGACACGGGCGAACGGCTTGGCACCGTGGGTCTGGATAGATGCTGGAGTTCGGCCGGGTGAAACCGGAAGTCGCAGCAAAATTTGCCCCCCCAGATTTCTTCCTCAAACCCACCCGTGGGCTGATCCGGCCTTGCACGGTGGACTCCAGCGGGGGTAGGGTACCACTACCGGGTTTAACTCTTTTCGGGAGTCTCAACTAGGGGGAGTCCAACTCCCGCTAGCGGGAGTATAGATCAGCAGTGGGCAACAATGAGGCGATGCGGGGGGCGAGGGCACCGATGCTCACTGTGCGACATCCCAGAAGAACGCTGGTATCAACAGGTGCATCGATACCCGCACCTGACTCTCTCTGAGATGAAAGAGGCTGGCTACCCCTCCCTCTTGGCAGGTGTGCTTCCCAATGCCCGCTACGTCACCCCAGCACTCCATGACTGCAAGGGGCTCGCCATGCGGCTGATCAGGGTACTGGATGACAGGGGTGGAGCTTGGGGGTTTTTTCGGGTCAGCTGACCTGATTTTCTGCAGGCCCTCACAAAAAATCAGGTCAGGGGTAAAAAGAAAAAAAAATATAGATTTTCGGGAAACCGGAAAAGTTGGCTCCTCGCCTTGGGGCCTCAAGGTGACCAGGAGGCGTTTCGTGAGCAAAGTGACCCCAGCGACATGAGCACAGGCCTCAAACAGTCACAATAGAGGACAAATGAAGCTGCCCAACCCGTACCGTGCAACAGACGTTTACTACCGTGGCCTCCGGTGGCTGGGGGGCTCCGCCCCCCAGACCCCCCTGTGGCATGTGCCTGTCTTGTACCCAAGCCCTTTACATCAGGGAATCTCAGTATCCTCAGGAGGACGCAGCCAACTCACACAGAATCCGTACGCCCGCAAGTCACAGATGTTCACTACCGTGGCCTCCGGCGGCTGGGAGCTCCGCCTCCCAGACCCCCCCTACGGCATGTGTTTGTCTTGTAACCAAGTCCTTGCGCGTCCGGGGCTGCATATCGGTTCCGGTACCTCGCGGGAGGCTGGGCCCGAGCACTGATCTCTGAGACGAACCGGGGGGGAACCCATAAGAAAAAATTGGCTGACCCGATCTGACCCGATCCAGCCCGCAACCCCATATTTCAAGCTCCACCCCTGCTGGATGAGACAACAAAAAAATATTCGACAAGACCTGTACAAACCTTGCACTGAATGTGTCGCAGCATGGGACAGGTGCTCAGTTCCGGAAGGTCGTGCTTGCCTGTCACAGGACACACCTACAAGGGCTTGTTCCGCTACCTCTTTGTCTCCCTTGCAGACCTCATGCATTTCCGGTATGCAGACATCCCCTGGCGCTTCTGGGGATGCAAGGATGAGTCAGCCCGGATTCCCTTCTTGCGTGCTCGGATCTCAGGGCATATATTTCACTGGTTGATGGAGCATGCCGAAAAGGGATCAACGCGCAATGCCTACGTACACAGTCTCCATCATTGGTGGGCTCCAGAAGATGCAGTGCCTCTGCAGAACAACGACGAATTTGAAGAAGCAGAGAACGGACATCGCAAGAAAGATGCCGTTACAATCGCCAGCTCCGCAACTTACGAGAGAGATCTTGCAATGGCAGAAGAGAAGCGGCGCGAATCGGGCATGCCTTGGAAGGTTGCGCACCTGTCGCAGGACGGGATCCTCGGGTATAGAGAAGTCATCCTGTGTCCGTGTCTGCACACCCGACACGCTCATAGATTGGCTGTGTATGTTCTTTGCACACAGTTGACACAGCTGCAGAAGGGGTTTGTGCACTGCAACACACAGGACTTCGTTGAACCCAGCAGCGCGCCCTACTTCCTGTTCCGGTTCCCCGAAGGACACCGCAAATTATCGCTCTGCTTGTGCAAAATGCCAATCCCGCTGGGGGCGACTTTCACACCATTCGTGTCATCCGAGGCGACTTTGAGCACGCTTGACCAACGCGCACAGCAGGAGGGGGATGACAGTTCTGACGAAGAAGATGAGGCCTGCAGGATGGCTTGTCTTGCCCAAGGTGTAACACAACTACGACAGGCGATGGCCGCACTTTGACACCTCAAATTCTAACCGCTCACCTCCGCAGGTGCAGCCGCTACCAGGAGAATAGGTAGGTAGTCCAGAGTCCGGGGAAACTGACAGAAGCAAAACAAGCCCCTCCCCATCCCTCTTCCACCATGATTTTACCCCCCACGCCAGTAGACTGTAACTATATCATGGGAAAAATGGATGAAAATAGGTGAAAAGACTCCCGCTAGGGGGAGTCAGACTCCCCCTAGCGGGAGTATAGACTCCCGCTAGCGGGAGTCTTTGACACCCGCTCAGACTCCCGCTCCCAGACTCCCGCTAGGGCCGCTGGAGTCCACCGTGTAGTGACTATAATAGTGGACAAGTCCACTATTATAGTCACTATAATAGTGGCATGCCACTATTTTTACAACTATTATAGTGACAATTCTAGTGACATGCGACTATTATAGTGACTATAATAGTCGCCATGTCGACTATATAGTCAGTATGTGCTCAGTATATAGTGAACACATACTTCTATGCGAACATGGGCTGTCACTACATGTCGAGTAAACGGCCAGGACCTGTCACTAAGTGTCCAGTAAACCGCGTTTTTGGTCCACTATATGGCCGGCATTGCGACTATTTTACTGGCGTGCACTCAACATGTCCAGTATTATAGTGGACGTGCGGCCAACATGTCAGTATTTACTGAACATGTCCACTATTATAGTGACCGCATACACGCATGTCACTATTGTAGTCACTATTTTAGTGGCATGTCCAGAAAATACTGAACATGTCCACTATTATAGTGTCGCATACACGCATGTCCACTATAATAGTCACTACTTTAGTGACGGCATGTCCAGTATATACTGGCCATTTTACTTGCATGCCGAAGTGGTGCGTTTCCCTTGCGGAACGCCTTGGCAAATGGGTGTCTCCCAAGGCAAAAATGAGTCAACGGGCAGCATGCCGTTCCACATTTTTCCCTCGTGACGGCGACCCCCTTGCAACGCAAGGTGAAAAATGAAGAAACGGGCAGCATGCCGTTCTACATTTTTCCCTCGTGAGGGAGGCCCCCTTGCACCGCAAGGTGAAAAATGAAGAAACGGGCAGCATGCCGTTCCACATTTTTCGTCTCTGGATCAACAAACGAGAGCGCACCGCAAGTCTCGGCATTATCTGCCTTGAGAACCTCTGCATGGACAGGAACCGGCAGCCCCCCTGTGTAGGAGTGATTCAGCAGAGACGAACATTTCGTCACGGTGGCGCTTCAGGCGTGTGCCGAGCTATATGTCGACACACCTTCCCGGTGGGGCTCCAGGCATTTGCCGAGCTAGTGTATTGTATCAACTGTTATAATAAGAATGAGAAAACATCCATGGGTCAGCAGGGAAACCCCTGCTGTGGGGGACAGAATCGACGTGTTTCTTTGAAGAAACAACAACCTGCGGGTTACCGCTGGGGTCGATGTCCAAAGGGGCGCGACACCACGGGGGTGCAACACCGCTTGTCTTGGGAAGTTCTTCACCTTTGGTGAAGGCGGAGTGTTCATATAAGCAAAATTTACGTACACAAGCAGCGCTCAACCATACACCAGCAAACCAAGCAGGTAGCTGCCGAAGGATCGGTTCGTGCACCTGAGTCTGTACTCTATCTGATCTATTCCGGCTTTTCATGCTTGTCCTTTCAGGCCGGAGGTCTCTCTCTCAAGGCATATAGTCATTCTCCCTTTGCCACAGACCAGTGGGAGTATGTTTATGTGGAGTCACCTAGAGTCACAGTTATTCGGTGCCACCACGAGAGAGAGTCCAGATTCAGACCGTGTGTCATCCTCTTCCACGGCCAGGCAGAGCTTGCGCGGGGGCAAGATGGCTGAGTTGCCGGGCGTCTACAGATGCTCCACACACACGACGAGCGCCAGCAGGAGTACTGGTTTCCGACCGATTCCCGACCACCTCTAATTCCACAAGGGCGCAGGCAGCCATATGGGGGTTTTCATTCCATTCCCAGACATCCGAACATAGTCACCTAGGGGGGCCACCACGCAAGGCCGCTGACATGCACAGTCTCACGCCGCTTTGTGTACGTAAATCTGCACCCAAAGTTGCCCTGCCCCACCGCCCCCCAACCGCCCGGTAGGTAAGACCCTCGGGGTGCTGCATCCCCATCATCGGGTCACCTAAACTTTCGGCAAAAAAGCACTCCGTCTTGAAATTTAAAAATCTGAAAATTCTGAAAAAGAAAAGCAGCGCAAAGCAAGGCAACAAGGGAGCAATGCGATGGGTGGGGGCACGAGCTTGAACAGGGCAGGGTCAGGGGGGCCGGGCAGGGTCGGGGGGAGTTTAAAATAGCTGGACAATCAGCTATGGTTCTGAGCAATGGCCGTGTCGTCATTGCTCTTTTTATTCATTCTCTTGACATACTGGATACCGTCAATTTTGACACACGTCTGTACCGTCTGTAATCCACGAAATGACCCAAACATGATGTGCTTCATTTTTGGGACCGTCTGTGTGATCAGGATCAAAGATCTCGGGGTTTCTACGACTTCCTTCGAAAATGGAAGGTTCCAGATCACAAGGACCAGACTTTGGGGCCAGATTTTTTTTGCTCTATTTTTGAGGCGAATTTTCACCAAGGCCGAACAGGCCAAATTCGCGGGGCCGTTTTAATGCGTTTTAGGCCTCAAAACAGGCTCAAAAACCAAAAATTCCTTCGAAAATGGGCTCAAATGTGCAAAATGGACCCATCCGAAAAAAAAATCGAAAAGGGTCCCCCTATACATGCAGTGGTCGCGCTAACTTCACTCCCTACTCCCGGCATTTTCGACGCTTTTTTGAGGTACCTGGGACCCCCCGTGTATAAGTCCCCCCCCCTTACCCCCGTGTTTAAGTCCCCCCCTGGGGGTCTGGCAGGGGGGGGACTTAAACACAGGGGGACCTAAACACGGGGGTGGGCTGGTCTGGAGGGTCATCAGGTGGCCCCTAGGCCCTCCAGGTGCTGTCAGAGTCGAAAAGTGGGGTGCCAAAAGTCCCTCCGGACCGGAATTACCCCCCTACGACAGCAGAGGAAGAGGTCTTCTTGGTCTCCACTGTGCCACCCCCGTGTTTAAGCCCCCCCTGTGTTTAGGTCCGCCCCCCCCGTGTTTAAGTCCCCCCCGGCCGAAAATCGCCTCCAGGGGGGGGACTTAAACACGGGGGGTCCCAGGTACGTTTTTTATTTGCAAACAGGGATTTGTCCACAACTCGAAAAGTTTTGGTACCCCAATTCAGTATGAAAAAATTGCACCAAAAAAATGAAAGTGACCCCATGGCGTTTCGCACGGATCTCAAATATTCAAAAGAAGGCAGAGACGGGGAGAGAAAAAAATGGGCCCCGCAGGGCGGGGGTGGGTGGGTGGGTGGCCTTGACGGCTGCTGCTCTTCACGCCCTGAGGTTCGCCGTTCCTCAAACTTCCACAAGCATCGCTTTGCATGAAACTCTCAGCACCCCTTTTGCCTTCCCTACCGAGTGACTGCTTCCCGCGCAGCACTGGGCTCCGACCTGATGTCGGAGTGATCCACACCGAGTTCAGCTCGGAACAGATGTTCACTACCGTGGCCTCCGGCGGCTGGGGCACCGCCCCCCAGACCCCCCTGTACCACTAGGCTGCAGCGTGTGCCTGTCTTGTAGCCAAGTCCTTTGGGTTCACATCAGCGAATGGGACCCAGACCACTCTCAGTAGCCTCAGGAGGACGCATCCAACTCACACAGAATCTGTACGCCCGCAACTCCCACGCGCTCCTACTACGGCGCAAGGAACAGATACTCACTACCGTGGCCTCCGGCGGCTGGGGGGCTCCGCCCCCCAGACCCCCCCTGTATAGCGTGTGCACGAGGTTTCACATACAACATGCTTCGTGGGTCCCCACGTGGCATCAGTGTCTTGAACAGGCTACACCCTCGCCGTATCAGGGGTGGCACTCAAGCTGGCACATGTTTGCCTACTTGGTGGCGTTGTTGGCAGTTGAGCTGAGTGGGGAACTCCCGTCCCTGCTTTCCGAGCAGGTGCCTGACCCCTAGCCCGGGTTGTTACTGATCACATGCTGTAGAGACAACCAGGACGGAAAATTTGAGTGTCTTCAAACAAGCCCATTTTTTCAAAATGACCCCACTACGATCCGGGCGAGGCTCGGAAATGCAACGAAACGCGGTTTCCCCGCCCAAAAACGAGCCCCTTTTTCAGGTACGTTTTTTCGCTCCCGATTTCCAAATTTTGGGAGATTTTTCCAATATTTAGCGCGACCACTGTATACATGTCGACTATTATAGTGACTATTATAGTCGCATGTCCACAAAAATAGTGACTATAATAGTGGCATGCCCACTATTATAGTGACTATTATAGTCGCATGTCCACTATAATAGTGACTATAATAGTGGCATGTCCACTATAATAGTCACTATAATAGTGGCGTGCCACTATTATAGTGACTATTATAGTGGACATGCGACGATAATAGTCGCACGTCCACTATAATAGTCACTATAATACTGACATGGCGACTATTATAGTCGCCGTGCCACTATTTGCCCAGTATGTGTCCAGTATAATTGAGAATGTGTCCAGTATGTGGCGAGTAAGTGTGACAAATTCGGCAGTATACCATTTCCATATAGTACTATGTGTCCAGTATATAGTCACTATATAGTGGCAACTTATAGTGGACAAAAATAGTACTACATTTTTCAGGATCCCACCGTGCACACACGACACCCCTCCCTCCTGTGTGATGCACGATCACCTGCGCCAACCAGCACACCCAACACAGAGACACACCGACACCCGTCCCCCCCACCTCCTCCGGTTGACGGCTGGGAACTCACCCGTGGGCTCTGTTGCTCCCACACCCCCCCCTCCCTCCCCCCCCCTCCCTCCCCCCCAGGGCCCTCACTTCCAATAGGCGCGCCTTTTCGTCTTTCCCTCTGTAACACCAAAAAAAACAGCCACCCACAACACAGCACGCACCCCCCCGCCCCCCCATCTGCGCGCGTATATATATCCATCTCCACAGCCCAAGCCCTCCTCCCCCACCCACCTCTGCCCCCTTGTCTCCCCTGTCCCGTTACCGGGACTGGGTTCCCCTGCGTATCCTTCCACGCCCCTCCCCCCTCCCCCGCGCCAATTCTTTTTTCTGGGGGTTTATTTTTGTTTCTGTTGAGAGAGAGAGAGAGTGAGTGAGAGAGGAGTCACTTTCCCTCACACCCCCCCCCCCTCCCCCGCGAGACAAGATGCAGTTTGCCATGTTCCGTGCACAGACCCTTCCGACGTCTGACCCTGGGAGGGACGTGGCGTCGTTTGAGAGGATGCGGACAGACCTGATGCCTGCGAAAAAGGGGAGGGCCCGGCGCCGGTCTCACGCAGGGGACGAGGTGCGCGCCTGGGAGTTCTGGGTGGACGCCGAGGAGGACGGGGTTGCGGTTCGCCAGTCGTCGGGCGCCATCTTCAACATCAAGACCTTCAACGTGTATATGGACAACCTGTCTTCGGACAGGCTCCCGAAGCACGCGGTGCTCCACTTCTTCAGATGCGGGATCAACCCAGGCGGGTCCGACCCCCAGAACGAGCAGGGCTCCCAGATCCGCTTCAACGCCTCCAGCAGGTCCCTCCACCGCTACTGGGTTGACATCGCCCTGATGCTGATCGGCAGCGGCGACGACGTCAACGAGCCGGTCCGCCCCCCGAAGAGCGGGCTCTCCCTCGTCAACGGCATCACCTGCGACACCAAGCGGAACCGCATCTCCCTGTGGCTCTCGGATCGGGGCGCGGGTGCGAGGGACCAGGTTGTCGACGTGCTGTCCCCGCTGCTCCCCCCTGACAAGAGCCTGGAGTTCTTCACAGGGGGGCTGGACGAGGCGGAGAGCGTGGATGGGTCGCAGCAGTGCAGCAGCCACTCCCCCGCATCCAACGAGGGGCTGGCACCGGCGGGCTCCTCGGGGATCCGCCTGCGGGACTGCTGCCCAGCACAGCCGGCGATGCGGCGCGCCATCAGCGTGCCGGACCTGCGGGACAGCGGGCCATCCTCTGCGGGCAGCGCGCGCGCGACGTGCTACCGCTCCGACTCGGCAGCGGCATGGTCCTCCAGCGACAAGCACTCGTCGCAGCTGAGCTCGCGGGGATTCACGCCGACCGGGATGTCTTCCTGGACAGACTCGCAGCAGGTGCCCTACGGGCTGACCACCCCGCTGGGGCGTGCCACCGCAAAGAGCAGCCTCGCCAACATGCACCAGGCGTGGGGCACCGGCAAGAAGCCCCAGCAGCGTGTGGGGCGGAGGCGCGCCCTCTCGCATGGGGACCACTGCTCCTATGTCCCGTCGTCCCCCCTCACCAACCAGAAGAACCCGAGGCCGCAGAGGGTGCACACCGTGTCCGCCCTGGCGGCGACGGATATGGGTGTCGACCCGGAGACGCTCGGCGTGTCTGCCGGGCTGCAGACCGTGGTGTCCTTCGAGGACGAGGAGTGGGAGAGCGTGCTGTCGCAGGTGCACAAGCAGCGCCTGAAGGACATGCCGTCGAAGGCGCAGGACACGAGCCCCCCTGGGGAGACGCACGGGATGGAGGAGGCGGCGCAGCACAACCACACCAACGTGCTGCGGAGCGTGACCTATGGGGCGCATGGGGCGCCGGGTCCGGATCTGGAGGCGCTGGCATCGCAGCTGCTGCCGCCGCCTGTGGCGCAGCCGCGCGCCAGCACATGTCTCGATCTGTCGACGACGTTGAACATGCTGAACTCTGTGTCGTCTGACCAGGAGGATGCGGAGAAGCAGGAGCCGAACCGGAAGCTCTCGAAGAAGGAGAAGGCGCGGTTGAAGAAGGAGTCCGCCCTTGCCGCGGGGGAGACGGACGACAAGAAGAAGAAGGAGAACGTCAACATCCTGGGCATCGAGGACCCGCCCTGCGTCAACGGGGGCATCGAGATCCAGAACGTCGCAAAATTCGCCTCGCAGCACATCAGCGGGCTCCCCCCCTTCGTCCTCCCCGAGGTGGTGGCCGAGGAGCAGAAGTACAGCAAGTCGCGCTCCCCCAGGAACAGGCGCAAGATCCGCGAGAGGAAGATCAAGGAGGCTGCGGAGAGCACCAAGCAGGAGATGGAGGTGTGGTGCCCGATCTACGGCGCCGCCCCGCTGTCGTGGGTGTCCCCGGTGGAGAACTTGATCCTGATGAAGCCCGAGCCAATCACGGAGGACGACTGGTGGCGCTTGGTGCAGGCGTGCCGCAAGGAGCGCGTCCCGATGAACCAGCTGCCCCAGCTGACCGAGGAGATGCTGCAGGGGCTGAGTGTGGACTCGACCCTCACTTGGAAGAACCTGTCGCTGGTTGGGATCATCCATGGCCCGACACCGAACCCGCTGGACACGATCCTGTCGCAGATGGACCTGGCTGGTGTGGCCTACAAGCCGCCCCCGCCGGAGCCCCCGGCGCCGGCACCCCGGAAGGCAGCGGGCAAGCGCAGCCCCCGCAGCTCCCCGCGGGGGTCGCCGCGCAGCTCCCCGCGCAACTCGCCGAAGAGCTCGCCGAAGACATCCCCGCGCAGCAGCCCCAGGAGCAAGCCGAAGAAGAAGCGCGCCGGCGCAGACGGCGAGGACCTGTCCCCTTCGCAGTCCCCTGTCCTCTCGCCGCTGTAGGGTGGGATGGGGTCGGGGGTGGGGGTGGGGGTGGGGGGTGTGAATGGGGGGGAGGGGGGGGTTGGCATCACTCCTGGAGGGGTTCTGACAGCAGCAGCAGCAGCAGCGCGGGGTGGCGTTGGTTTCGATGCATCCTCTTTGGTGTGCATGTGCGTGACAGGTGTGGGGGCACATCAAGGGCGTGGGGTGGGGTGCTCTCGATAAAATGCTCCCGGTGTTCCACACTGCTGCAAAGGAATGTTCAGGTTTTGTGTGGGTGTGTTTTGGAAACCAGGGTTTGCGCAGCGCACTCTTGCTAGGGTGCTGGCCAGATCTCCCAAATATCAGCTTGGGTGTGTATGTGCGAGGGGGCGTGGGCGGGTGGTAGTTTCTTCCATGGGATGGGGAAATGGAGGCCCGGAAAAATCTTTTCACGGAAGAGGACAAAACAAAAATGAAGTCACGAAAAAGGTCAAACAAGGAGGGGAACGAATTGGGTGTGTTTGTGTGTATTTTTGAGAGATTCACGTCTGTGTGTGTGTGTGCTGTTCATCGCTACAAACAGAGGCTCACGTGTGTGACGCACGACACTTCGCGTGTAAAGTGTCACTTCGGTTCCGCCAAAAAAACCCGTGCTTTGCACCACCACCACCACCACCCTTCTTCCTCTGGCGAGAGGGGTGCATGCCAGTGTGTTGCGGATGCGTCAACCGCGTCAAGCAAAAGGTACGAAAGAGGGAGAACTGAATTGACAACTTTTTTTTTGACCCTATAGAACACGCGCCGTTGTGCCCAGGTCACACACAGCCACCGCCGCCGCCCTGGTGTTTTCAGCCTTCTGCTTCTCCCCACTCTCCCCCTCCCCACCTCTGCTTCTTCTCCTCCACCGGCGATATAACATTCCACCCCCCCCCCTCCGAGCGTGGCGCCCTCTCTGCCTTTCTTTTTGTTTTTTTTGCCAGCTTCCCAGCACAGGAAGAACTCTTCACCGTACGGACACCCACCCCCACCCGCCTTTACCGGGTCTGGCACACAAAGCAACGCCCCCTCTGGGGGTCTTCGCTGGTCGACAAACTTCGTCAGTTTTCAGCCAATTCAACAGAAAATGCACCAAAATGCACTGACGATCACCCTGTAGCGAAGACCCCCTCTCTCTCTTTTTTTTTGCGAACACTTCGCACACCCCCTCCCCCTGGGGCCTCAGGCTGTGGGTAGGGATGGGGGGGAGGTGGAGGTGCGGTCGGCGTTTCGAAGAACACCCAAACTGCCGTTGCCTTCCCCCCCCCCCCCCCTTTAGTGCTATCCGCCGTTTTGTTGCCATCGCCCTATATGAATTGCTGGGATGCTGCCACAAGACGAAACGGCCTACGTTGACAACCAAAATATTGGTGTCTATACTACACGAGTGCCTACTATCCTCCGCGAGTGACAACGTCTTCTGGCAACAGTCTACATCGCAGTCGTGGTTGCCTTACACGTAAGGCTGGAGGTTGTCGACACCAAAAATGGCACAATGCTCCTCTTCAACATCCCCTCACGCGTTCCCACAATACACACAGCGGGGCTCTTTCGCTCAGAAGTGCAGATTCGTAGATTTGCGGGCTCAGTTCTCACGCCGTGCCCTCTTGAGGGGGGGGGGGGGTCACTGTGCGATGCCAGTCCACTAACCCAGGGGGGGTTTCGCTAAGGACCTTTGGTGCCGAAAACGGTGCGTTTTTTTTGGCAAATTTCTCCTCCCATTTATGGGGTCTTGGCTCATTCGCTATCGGCAGTTATTCGGCAAAAGTTTGGCGGTTTTCCCCCCTATCAATCGGAGGGAAAAATACACCAGAATTCACTGTCTTCGGCACCGTCGCGAAGACCCCCCCATTGCATTGTCGATGGAAAGAATCGCCGAGCTTTTCCAAAAGAAAAGTACATCGCCGGGATCGCAAAGGCACCTTCCCTCCACCCCGAACTACTCTCTGCTCAGAAGTGTTGAGTGAGCCCTGCTGCCCCGTAAAGTCGGAGACACCACTGCCACGTGCAGTTTGGTGCCCATACACACGTGAACTGTATTCTATTGGGAAGCCACTCCACCACCACCATCTCTTCTCCTCATCCCCCCCCCCCTTTTTTCCTGCCCTTTACCTCCCCGCAGCACACATGTATTGCAGAGATCACAGTTGGTGCAGCAGCCGATGGCTCTCGAGTCGCTGTGACTCCCCACCACCACCCCCCACCACTACCGCTCTCCTTATTAGGGCAACCTGTTGAAAGCACCTTCGGTGTGTGTTTTTGTTTTGCTTTTTTCCAGAAAATTTCTCTTTTGGTTTCTCCCCACCCCCCCCTCCCCAGCTTCCTCCTCCTATCCCCCCACACCTCTCCCCACCCCACCCCCACCCCACCCCCCCCTCTCGAAATTCCCGAAAATTTCCGAAAAAAATACAACACAGTCACAAGAACTGGAGGTTCGTTGGGCTGCCCGTCTGTGGGGCACGTCATACGCTGGTCTCGTTTTTTTCCCCCCCGACCCGACCGGTTGAAATCGGCTTGTCCCCGAGACTTTCCGACCGGTCGGAAAGTCGGTCGACCCTCTCTGACTGTGCGTCGTGCGTGTGTGGGGGGTGGGGGGGGGGCGTGGGGAATCTGATCATCGCCGGAAGTGTTACCGCTGATGCCGAGGGCGGGAAGACGGGGGGGGGGTCTGGGGCGAAACACATGCAAAACCAAAAAAAATGATGCGGCGCTTTTTTTTTGTATTTTCTTCTTTTTGGGGCGGGGGTGATGGGGGGTTGAGGAACGAAAGAAAGTAACGCTTGCAAGGGGGGGGGAGGGGGGGGGGGAGGTGAGGGTGGAGTGGGTCTTCGCTCAAAAGCACAGAAAAAGCGGGAAAAAACAAAAAAACGAATACGTGTCGCACTGCCAGGGGAGTTGATACAGAGCGAAGGCCCCCTGCAAAAGGGGTTGAGGTGGGGGTGTATGTGTGCCGGAACGAAAGAAGAAACATAACACTTACAGACTGCGATACTCACATGCTATATTTTTTTCCCCTCTCTGGGGGGGCCCTCGCTACCAGACGTGGCTGAGTGAGAAAAAAGTGAGCTCCAGCCCACTTCCCCTCACTGACTGAGCTGTGACGAGCTGTGACTGGTAGCGAGGGCCCCCTCTGTTTGCCAATATTTTTTGTGCGCCAAAAAAGGGGGTGGGTGGGTGGGTGGTGGGGGCAAACGCCCCGGGGGGCAAAGGGGACGGACTTCGCTACGGTGGTGTGCACGAAAACAGTGCGCTCCTCTCCTATTGTATCGGAGGTGAAAACCGCCAAACACCCGGAGAAGAACTGAATGCGAAGGGAAGTGGAGGAGGGGGGGAGGGGAGGGACCTGCGAAGGAGAAACTCGCCGCAAACTCACCCCGCCCCAAGTGCGAATGGAGTGAAACAAAAAAAAACAGCAAGAAGAAGAAGGAAAAATGGAATACTTGCAGGAGGGGGGTGGGGTTGGCGGGCTTCTCGCGGGGCCCTCCCCATCCCCCCCCCCCCCTAGGGGGGGGTCATAAGCCCGTACAAAACCACATTTTTCAACATACTATCAGAACCGCCCTAATACCTGATCTGACCCGAAAATCCGACCCATACCCCCCCGGAAACCGTCTGGAGCCCACTTGTGACACCTGATACGCACTTTTGTGATGATTTTTTGGGGTCCTAAAAAATGTACCTCAGTTTCGTACCTTGCCTTTGTACCTGAACCACTCCCGACCGCAATATTTCGTTCTTTGCAAGGGAAGGGTGTCACTACGCTCACCCAGCACGCCGAGCAACACATGCCGCGTGCCCAGGGCCTCGCAGAGGTGTCAGATGCTGCTGCAGAGGGGTACCTTGCTCGAAAGAAGCCCGCCAAACGGGAGGTGTGCGGGGTCCCGGCAGAGAGCGTTGTGGCAGACCTGCGTAAGAAGAAAACGGCACACGACATCCGTGAGGCGACATTATTTCGGGCGCTCCGTCGGGCTGGGTACATAGGAGAGCGAGTGGGACGTGGTGACGACAGATATATGAGGTGGTGCATCAACTGCACGCACGTGCGGAAAGCGGCGTTCCTTGCTGGCCAAGAAAGATGTCACCTGCACTCCTACTCCTCCCACTCGTCCTGCTCCTACCCCCACACCAACTGATGTGGGCAGTGAGAGTGATGGCAGCTCCAGAGCAGCAGATGATCTCGGAAGCGATGAGCGGGTCAGCCGGGCAGACTACCCCAGTCTGTACCGGAAGTACGAAGCGTTGCGGGCCCGCCATCACCGCCTCCAGGAGAGGACCCGAGGGTTAAGAGTAGGGTTGTACAGCGCCAGGGGAGAGTATTGAGTATTCCCCTGGCGTTGAGACATCCCTGGCGATCTTGCGGTCGCACTGTGGGGGCTGAGTCGGCAGGCAGATGCCTATCCAATGACTTTGTTGAGTCCTCACATGGTACACTCTCGTGCTGTCGAGACTGCGTGGTGTGCATATCCTGCGGGGCGCAAATTACACAGCACAAACATCACCAATTCGGCTCTCAGGGCGTACAATATCCCAACCGTGCCTTCACAGGCTGAGATCGACGAAGCAAAGACATCTACGCGCTGCCCACTAATGCCGATGCAGCCTCGCAGGCGTACGAAGTACTCACAATGACCCATCCGCGATCGAAGTACTACACCCAGGAGGTGGCTGAACTCATTCCGCTGGCGCAACAACACAACATTCCCACGAATCAGGTCAAGAAAGACCTTGCCGAGGCACTGGGGAAGGCAACATGCGTGCCACCTGAGCCGGAACCACCGCAGAAAAGGCAAAGAACGAAATATTGCGGTCGGGAGTGGTTCAGGTACAAAGGCAAGGTACGAAACCGAGGTACATTTTTTAGGACCCCAAAAAATCATCACAAAAGTGCGTATCAGGTGTCACAAGTGGGCTCCAGACGGTTTCCGGGGGGGTATGGGTCGGATTTTCGGGTCAGATCAGGTATTAGGGCGGTTCTGATGGTATGTTGAAATTTTTGGTATTTGTACGTTTTTAGGGGGGCTTACACGGTGGGATCTTGTAAATTTTACATGTATAACTACAAGTATATACATGTATTATACATGTATAATACTTGCATGTCACCTATTATACATGTATAATACATGTATATGCCTGAATTATACATGTAAAATACATGTATATCAAGTAAAAATACAAGTATAATACTTGCATGTCAACTATTATACATGTATTTTTACTTGATATACATGTATTTTACATGTATATTTCAGGCATTTACATGTATTTTACATGTATAATACTTGCATGACAAGTATTATACATGTAAAATACATGTAAATGCCTGAAATATACATGTAAAATACATGTATATCAAGTAAAAATACATGTATAATAGTTGACATGCAAGTATTATACATGTATTTTTACTTGATATACATGTATTTTACATGTATATTTCAGGCATATACATGTATTATACATGTATAATAGTTGACATGCAAGTATTATACATGTATAATACATGTATTATACTTGTAGTTATACATGTAAAATTTACAAGATCCCACCGTGTATGACCCCCCCTACCCCCCCCCCCCCCCCCCATGCGAACCCACACAGCTCAAACCAAACGTCATGCAACCCCACCATCCCCACCCCCCCCCCCCTCTTATCAAATGTTTTTACGCACGCACATGATTTTCGCGGGGAAAGGGGCGTTCGATACCATGCCGTCTCAGCCCAACTCTGACAAGGATCGTGGTGTTGTGTGCGCACGTGGTATTTCTGAGTGCCCTCACGCGCAACCACTGTGACAGGATGCACGGGGGCTGGGTGGGGTGGGTGGCAGGCCTGTCGCTAACTTTTCGATTTTGGAGATTTGGTGGGTTGACGCTCCTGTTTTGGGGGGGGGGGAATCAGGGGGGAAAACACTAGGGGGCAATTTTTCTCGCGCGCGCTTCGCGCGCGCTCGTGTTGTTGCCTAATTTTCCCGTCGGTGGACCACTAGGTGGGCACGGTGTGAGGCGCTGGGTTCCTTCCGTGGTTCCTCTCCCGCTCGCGCCATCCTCGGGTGGAGGAAACCCAAATAATGGCTTTCGGGACCATGCTTTCGACGCTACCCCCTGATGTGCCACGGCCGTTGAAGCGCAAGGACTTGGTTACTAGACGGGCGCGCGAGATGGGGGGTCTGGGGGCAGAGCCCCCCAGCCGCCGGAGGCCACGGTAGTGAACATCTGTTCATTGTGGGCGTACAGGTTCTGTGTGAGTTGGCTGCGTCCCCCTGAGGCTACTGGAGTGGTTGGATTCCCTGACCTGGTGGTAATCGAGTGACTTGAGTACGAGACATGCACCACAGGGGGGTCTGGGGGGCGGAGCCCCCCAGCCGCCGGAGGCCACGGTAGTGAGCATCTGTTCCTGCATAACCATACTCTCTTCGACGTCGACCCAGTGAAAGTGGGTTGACGCTTGGTCGACACTTGGTGAGCGTCGACCCAGTGTAATCGGGTCAACGCTAGGTAAGCATCGACCCAGCGTAATAAATGGGTTGACGCTTGGTCCAGGCTTGAATGGCAACTCAGTTCCACTGGGTCGACGCTCCAAGCCTCGACCAAGCGTCAACCCAGTTCCACTGGGTTGACGCTGGGTCGACGCTTTTTTATGGGGGGGGAAACCAAAAATCACTGGGTCGACGGTCGACGCTTAGCGACATGCCTGGGTGGGTGGGAAAGGGGGGGGGGGGGTAGGGCGGGTCGAAAGCCTGTCCCAAAATGGGGTTTTTCGACATAGCAGCCGCGGCCCTCTATTTGACCTTCTGACCCCCCAGAACCCACCATACCCCGGTTTTTGGGCCCTAGGAGTCCGATTTTCGGGCTCCCGAGCCCCGGAAAGTCGATTTTTGATGATGTCAAAATTTTGTTCCCTATACTGCACCTGAGGGTCACGCACGGGTTCGCCAGTCCACTATCAGCCCATGTGCAGGCCCACTTTCTCGACCTCCTCCACCCCTTCCTCCCCTGCGTCCTCAAGACCCTCCATAGGTGCCAATCCTGCATCTTTCGACCCTCTTCCCACTCCAGCGTCGCACCAAACTGTTGAATGCGGGCAGCCACCATCTCCTTCTCTGTATACACTGCCAGATCATGCAAAGATGCATACTGATGCAGAGTGGGAACCGTCATCAACTTGCACAGTGTGCGGTGCTTGGCTGCAAGGGACAGGCGGCACAACTGGCCACTGCTCCGACACTGAGATGCTGGTCTGGCCAACGAACTCTTTGTAAGTTGAAAGGTCTCCTCTGTCGGGAGGGGGGTTTGCGAACCAACCCTCACGACTTGCTCATGGCTTGCTGAGCAGGGCGTGCAATGACTTTCTGATTATTCAGGACGTGCATTCGAAGCCCGCGCACTTCTTCTGTGAAATGGTTGTTGCGAGAGTTGCACTGTGTGATTCCTTGATCCCCTTCCTCGCCTCAGCGTACGGAGGACGCTTGAATGTCCCGAGCATATCCTTCGCAGCGTCTTTAGCCAGTTCCGCGCACTCGTCATTTACATAAGGCGCGTGCAGCATAAATACCCGGACACTGTTCTGAGACCAGGTC
This sequence comes from Rhynchopus euleeides, assembly GCA_963210315.1. Taxonomy (NCBI): domain Eukaryota; phylum Euglenozoa; class Diplonemea; order Diplonemida; family Diplonemidae; genus Rhynchopus; species Rhynchopus euleeides. Next base: position 94,416 of record OY723316.1, on the reverse strand, counting down.
CCACAGGACCCTGGTCTTGAGCGCCAGAAGAGAACCTTGATGATAAGCTCGGGCTCTGCGTTGCAGCTGGGTACTCGCTGCGCTCTTCCACCTCCCTTGACTGTCTGCATCCACAGGAGAAATGCTTCGCAGATAACGGCATCAGTGGCAAGTGTTTAGTCGGGACAGTTTACCTGCCTTGCATTCTAAGAGAGCATTCTCATGAGGGCATCAACACTAATGCATCACTGTCGGCTATGATGACATCCTCCCTGTTCCTGGCAGCTCCGAGTTCAATAGCAGGCCACCCAACGACTGTGTCAGATGGCAGTATTCGATGGCATCTTCTCACTGTCCGAATCGTTGGGATACGACGTTGTTTGTGGCGCGGATGAGCGGTTGCATCAGAAAATCACAGCCGCAGGATGGTGTGCGCTCGGACGTCCCAGGATGAGAGTGTTTTACTATCTGCCCGTGGCAGGCGTCCGTGCCATGACCCGGAGGTGCAGTATAGGGAACGGAAAAATTGACATCATCAAAAATCGAATTTCCGGGGCTCGGGAGCCCGAAAATCGGACTCCTAGGGCCCAAAAACCGGGGTATGGTGGGTTCTGGGGGGTCAGAAGGTCAAATAGAGGGCCGCGGCTGCTATGTCGAAAAACACCATTTTGGGACAAAAAACGGGGCTTTCGACCCCCCCTAGCCTAGGCTAGGGCTATGATGGGAAGGAAACGTGGAAACGTTTCCGTTTCCGTTCCCGTTCCCGTTTCCGTTTCCATATTTTCGATTTCGGGAAGGAAACGCGTTTCCTTCCGAAGGAAACGCCTGTGTATTTTGCACTGGAAAAGTTGTCAACACACACCAGCACGAACAAAGGGCCACCACACCGAAGGAACAGGCCACCCAAACCCGCCCCCAAGACTTCGAAGAAGCGCGGCTTCAGTGTGGACCGGTCCGGAGATCCTGTCAGACCAGGGGAAGTCCAAGCGACTGTGGTAAACGTGTGTTGTTTCCCCTGCTTCCCCAGTGCAAAGAGGGCGTTTCCTCAAAATAAGGAAACGTTTCCGTTTCCGTATCCGTTTCCGTTTCCTTATTTTCGATTTTTCGATGGAAACGCGTTTCCTTCCCAGGCCTGTCGCTAACTTTTCGATTATGGAGATTTGGTGGGTTGACGCTCCTGTTTTGGGGGGGGGATCAGGGGGAAACACTAGGGGTCAATTTTTCTCGCGCGCGCTTCGCGCGCGCTCGTGTTGTTGCCTAATTTTCCCGTCGGTGGACCGCTAGGTGGGCACGGTGTGAGGCGCTGGGTTCCTTCCGTGGTTCCTCTCCCGCTCGCGCCATCCTCGGGTGCCGGAAGAAACCCAAAAAATGGCTTTCGGGACCATGATTTACCCCCTGATATGCCACGGCCGTTGAAGCGCAAGGACTTGGTTACTAGACGGGCACGCGAGATGGGGGGTCTGGGGGTCGGAGCCCCCCAGCCGCCGGAGGCCACGGTAGTGAACATCTGTTCATTGTGGGCGTACAGATTCTGTGTGAGTTGGCTGCGTCCTCCTGAGGCTACTGGAGCTGTTGGATTCCTGACCTGTGTGCACACGCTATACAGGGGGGTCTGGGGGGCGGAGCCCCCCAGCCGCCGGAGGCCACGGTAGTGAGCATCTGTTCCTGCAAAACCATACTCTCTTCGACGTCGACCCAGTGAAAGTGGGTTGACGCTTGGTCGACGCTTGGTGAGCGTCGACCCAGTGGAACCGGGTCAACGCTAGGTTAGCGTCGACCCGGAATGGGTTGACGCTTGGTCCAGGCTTGAATGGCAACCCAGTTCCACTGGGTCGACGCTGGGTCGACGCTTTTTTATGGGGGGGGAAACCCAAAATCACTGGGTCGACGGTCGACGCTTAGCGACATGCCTGTTTCCTTCCCATCATAGCCCTAGGGGGGGGGGGGGGGGGAGTACTTCGGGGTCAAGTCCCGAACAGCCCTCCCGACCTTCTCTATGCCTGCTGTTTCTGCGGGTAAAGCTCTTTGTTGGCTAACGAGCGACGGAGCGTCGCGAAGTCGCGGGTGGGGGGGTGGGGTGGGGGCAGGGAAAAGGGGGGGGGTAATCGTACGACTTGAACAGCTTTCGGATTTTCAGCCACCTTCACCGCCACTTCACAGGGCCTCGATCGCAGGCCTTGGGACACAGAGTGCGCGCTCAACGAAAAGTTGTTCAGGGCTATTGGGCAGGGCGTTATTACTTTGGCTGATTGTGTGTGTTGGGTTGGTGTTGAGTGGGCTGACCCGCTTGTTGCGCGTTTGTGTGTTGGGGGCCACACACTTGTGTGGGTGGCATGGCATCCGACCTCACCGTGTTTTTCTGCGCTTCCCGACTGGGTTTGGGTGCCCCGCACACGCCCCAAACCCGGTGTTTCGATCGTTACACAGCAGCGCCACTCCTCCCCCCCCTGCGCCCCTCTGTTTTCATTCCGAAGCCCATTTCTCCTCACATCTCTCAGTCACACACTCTCTTGGTGGCTCTACCGATGAAGACGAAGAACATAGTTTTGTTACTCTCTTTGTGACTGTCTGTGCAAGCAAGGGGGGGGAGTGCCGAGGGAAGCACCACACGCAGGGGCCTCACGCAGCAGCCACCTGCAAAGCAGCACTCACCCGTTCTCTCACTTCTCTCTTGTATCTCTACAAGGGGGGGCATTCGTTCAGAAGTGCGGCAAATACAGTAACGTATAGCGTGCCAGTTCTCAAACGCAGCGGGTCGCACCGTGGAGTGGGCTTCTGTTCGATACTTACCGCTATTGCCCAGCGTTGCCACCCGCAAGCAAAAAAAAACGTGAGAAAATAAAACCGTGGGTTGTCTCACAGGACTGGCTGATACCACGGAAGGCGAAGGCCCCCCTCCCCAAAGTGTGAAAGAATGCACCCCCGCCACGGCCTTCCTTCCCCCCCCCCCCTTCCTCTTGCACAGGTCTCTTCAGACACCACGCCGCCCTCTCCCCGCCTTGGACCCAACCTTCCGAGGCGTTTTGCAAAAGGGAGTGGTGTGTGCGCCTCGCCCCAACACCACGCGGGGGGGCTTTTCTCTTTCTTTCTCTCTCTCTCTGTCTCTCTTACTGCCCCTGCTTGTTAGTCAACTAGTTGAAGCACCTTTGGTGCGTCTTGGGGGGTCACTAGGAGGCTAGATCTGAGGAAGTATCGCGGGTGAGGAGACTGACTCTGGGTGGGCAGGCTGCCCTCTGTTACCATTTTTGTGTGTTTTACCACTTGCTTGGTAGTGCTGCCAGCAAGGTTGGAAGGGAACCTCTGAGGACACTCACCACCATTCAGCAGTCCGGCTTCGGTGGCGGTTTCCTCACGGGTCCCCCGTACGTCATACACATGGCAGCCCCTGCCAACCTCATGGAGGGTGTCGCGGGGTTTAGGGACGCTCCGACAAAGGAGTTCAGCTTCCTCCCCAGCGCAACCCTCGCCGGGGCCCTGAGGCACGCCCCTGACTGTATACAGGGGGCGTGTGTGCCGACGAAGATGCATGGCCAGTTCGTCTTCGAGACGTACATGATGCTCGCACGCGGGGGACCCCCCACCGACAGGGACCTGAGGGATGTGTGGCGATATGCAGCGGCGACGCAGGAACCGCCCGGCGGCGTCCCCGACTTCTGGGACAACTTGCCGGGTACACGCGTTCTTTTGTGGACGTCTGCCGCACGGAAGCGCCTGGGCGACCAGGTGTTCCGCTGCCTCGTCTTCGGCGACAGACATTGCTGACCGCCGGGCCGGCGCACGGGCGCACGGGCTGGTCTTCCAACCCGCCCCACCTCCGAGCCCCAGCAGCCCCCGCCTCCACTCCCGGTGAGGCAGATTGCCCCTCAGGCAGGGGGGCGGGGCCCAACGTCCCATACAGGTGGAGCGCAGCAACTCCACGCCCAACAACGGACGATGCTCCCCAGCCGGACAGCAGAGGCACGGTCGTCGGACGGGCGGTGCTAGCAATGACATAGTGCACCTCCCGGTGTTCCTCCCTTTTCGGACCCCAACGAACGTAGTTGCACGGGCGCCTCCGGGCCCCCATCTCTGACTGGCCTTTCGTGGCCCCAGCGCTCCCTGAGGTGGTCACCCCACCGCGCTTCAGAGTGTCGCAGGACGAAAGTCCGTAGCGTTCGGCCTCCTGCCAGACCCTCGGCGTCACATCGCGCGGCTGTGCAGCCCCCAGTTCCACCGCGATCAGCGTTCGGTTTTTAGCCCAGGCCCTCCGGGGTCCTGCGCTTGGCTTCACGACAATGCCGCAGGACCACGGTCCCCAGCGCTCGGCTTCTAGCCGTGGTCCCTCCGGGGCCCCAGCGCTCGGCGTCACTACAACTTCTGCCGCAGGACCACAGTCCTCAGCGCTCGGCTCCCAGCCCAGGCCCTTCGGGGTCCCAGCGCCCGGCAAGTCAACGTCAGGACCGTGTTCCTCAGCGCTCGGCTTCTAGCCCAGGCCCTTCGGGGTCCCAGCGCTCGACGTCATGACACCTTCTGCCGTAGGACTACGGTCCCCAGCGCTCGGCTATAAGCCTGGCCCCTTCGGGGCCCCAGTGCTCGGCAAGACTACGTCAGGACCACGCTCCCCAGCGCTCGGCGTCACGCCCAGACCCGCCGGGGTCTCAGCGCTTGACGATACCAAAAAATATGCCAGAGGACCACGGTCCCCAGCGTTCGGCTTCACGCCCAGACCCTCCAATGTCTCTACGCTTGGCTCCATAACAGATACTGCCGCAGGACTACGGTCCCCAGCGCTCGGCTTCAAGCCCTGCCCCTTCGGGGTCCCAGTGCTCGGCAAGTATACGTCAGGACCACGGTCCCCAGCGCTCGGCATCACGCCCAGACCCGCCGGGGTCTCAGCGCTTGACGATACCAAGAATATGCCAGAGGACCACGGTCCCCCAGCGTTCGGCTTCGCGCCCAGACCCTCCGAGATCTCAACGCTTGGCTCCAGAACAGATACTGCCGTTGGACTACGGTCCCCAGTGCTCGGCTTCAAGCCCTGCCCCTTCGGGGCCCAGTGCTCGGCAAATATACGTCAGGACCACGGTCCCCAGCGTTCGGCGTCACGCCCAGACCCGCCGGGGTCTCAACGCTTGACGATACCAAGAATATGCCAGAGGACCACGGTCCCCACCGTTCGGCTTTCAGCCCAGTTCCTCCGAGATCTCTACGCTTGGCTCCATAACAGATACTGCCGTAGGACTACGGTCCCCAGCGCTCGGCTTCAGGCCCTGCCCCTTCGGGGTCCCAGTGCTCGGCAAGTATACGTCAGGACCACGGTCCCCAGCGCTCGGCATCACGCCCAGACCCGCCGGGGTCTCAGCGCTTGACGATAACAAGAATATGCCAGAGGACCACGTTCCCCAGCGTTCGGCTTTCAGCCCAGTCCCTCCGAGATCTCTGCGTTTGGCTCCAAAACAGATACTGCCGTAGGACTACGGTCCCCAGCGCTTGGCTTCAAGCCCTGCCCCTTCGGGGTCCCAGTGCTCGGCAAGTATACGTCAGGACCACGGTTCCCAGCGCTCGGCATCACGCCCAGACCCTCCGGGTCTCAGCGCTTGACGATACCACAACTTATGCCCCAGGACCACAGTCCTCAGCGTTCGGCTTTCAGCCCAGGCCCCCCGGGACCTCAGCGCTTGGCTCCACAACAGATACTGCCGCAGGACCACGGTCCCCAGCGCTCGGCTTCAAGCCCGACCCCTTCGGGGCCCCAGCGCTCGGCACGACAAATACTACCAGGACCGCAGTCCCCAGCGCTCGGCGTCAAGCCCAGGCCCTCCGAGGTCCCAGCGTTCGGCAACTCAAGGTCAGGACCACCGTCCTCAGCGCTCGGCTTCCCAGCGCTCGGCGACAAGGTATGCTCTCCCCAGGGTCACAGTCAGCGCTAGGCTCTCAGCCCAGGCCCTCCGGGGCCCCAGCGCTCGGTTTCAAACCAAACCCTTGGGTCCCAATGCCCTTCTTCCGCTGCAACCTCTGGACCACGGTCTCCAGCGCTTGGCAGCTGGACACAGTGAGGTCGACCCCCAGCGCTCGGGGGGCAAATTATATTACGGCCCAGATCCACTACCCTCAGCGCCTGATCCTCAGCCAGACCCTCCGGGGTCCCAGCGCTCGACTACTCAACAGATACTGCTCCAGGATCACGGTCCCCAGCGCTCGGCTGTCAGCCCGGATCCCTCGGGGTCTCAGTGCTCGGCGTCACTACGACTTATGCCGCAGGACCACGGTCCCCAGCGTTCGGCTTTCAGCCCAGACCCCTCGGGGTCCCAGCGCTCGGCAACACGTCTTCTCACACAGCGGATTCAGAGCCACCGTTCCCGGCGCTTGGCCGCAGGCCAGGGTTACGGTAACCCCCAGCGCGTGGCTCAGCAACCTCAAACAGCCTCCACGGACATGGATGACGGGCCCCAGCCCTAGTCACAGGAGACACCTGGCCTCAGGACTGCAGTCCACAGCGTTCGACGACGCGCCGGGGCCTGACATTCCCCCAGCGCTTGGCTGGAAAACCTCCACCAGTGGCCCGTGTCTCCCACAGGGCTACCAACCCGGCGGGGCACACAGACACCGCACACAAAGTGACTGAGCCGGACCCGGGTCACGACATGACGGCGCCCAGCGGGTGTGTGTCTCTGAGCCAGCACAGAAGGAGGCGCTCGCGGCGCAGCTCTGTGCAATCAGGAACGGCAGTACCTCGCCGCCATCGAGGACAGGTGGACTGACAGTAGCTCCCCTCAGTTGCAGTCGACCCGCGGGCGTCGGCGGAGCGACTGTGGGGCGTGTTCTCCCGGTGCCGTGCCGAGCCTCCCCCTGACACCCTCAGCGACGAGTGCCGCCTATCCTGATACATCTGGATGTGGGAAGGTGAAGGCGTCACCGCAGTGGCTATTGCACGCGACGCTCCAAGCCACACTGGCACCTGAGCTTGACGAGCCGCCCAAAGCAGACACCTGCCGTATGCGCGGTACAGGTGCTGCGATCCCTCACGAGCTACAGGCAGCACGTCGACGCGGGGTTTCGCTGCGTTGAGCCCAATGAGGACAGCCTACGTGAATTATGCGGTTTCCTCACGGGTCCCCCGTACGTATCGACAGTTCTACTGCAGACAACTTCCCTCCTCACCCCATCCATTGTTGCCCTCTGATTCATACCGCCTCCTAAAGTGACCCCCCCTCCTTTCTCTCTCTCTCTCTCTCTCTCTCCTCCCAACTTCATCTGGGTGCGTTTTACGATTCTCACGCCGCCAAGTTTTCAGCCCCCCCCTCCCCCCCTGGGTGTTGCCCCCCCGCTGCTCGGCAGGGAATTTTGTGCGATGGGGCCCCTCAAAAAGGGGTGCTAAAAAAGCAGTCCCCGGAACCCTTCTCCCACAGCTGCCGGGGACAGTCTGTCTGCAGTAAAGCGAAGGGGGGCCAGTTCTACGCTCCCCGGTGTAGCGGGCCCGGTTCTCTCGTTGTGTGCTGTGCGGGGTGCACTGCACGTGTAATGCCAGTTCGCTACTCCAAACTACAATGTGGCGGAGTGAGAGAAAAAAGGTGAGGGCTCAGGCAGCCCTCTCCCCCCTCACTTACTGACGGGTGGTGGCTGGCAGAACCCCCCTTTGACCCGCCGCCCCCCTTTTTCCCCCTTCTCGAATATCACCGCACCCCTTCACCACTGCGTTATTAGAACAGCAGCCTGTGCCTGCTGCTTTGTGAGTGATTTACCTTTCGTTCTCCGGGGAGGGTGTGGGTGTGGGTGTTCAGGCCCGGTTGCTTCTTCGAAGTTTGTGCTCACAAAAAAAAATGCAAGAAAAAAAAACCGTGCGCAGCACAACAAACAATCGTTGCGGACGGCTCGCTCGTTCCTCGCCGTGCATCAAATTGCGACACCCTGGCCTTATCGGGTCTGCCTGAGAAGGTCATGCGTTGCGCAATTATTTTCCCCCCTGGGGGGAAAAACAGGCCAAATCCAAAAGCGTTCCCGATGTCAAATCTAAGTGTGATTGAGGCCCGGTTTTGTGCCCCCCTACCTTCCGCGAGACGGAAGGGGGTGTTGTGGGCGGGCGGCGGGGTACTCCTGCAAGGCTCTGTTTGTCTTCTGCAGAGAAGAGCGCTCTCGAGACACATGTCTCTGCCGATCGCGATCCGCCTCGCCCACGCCCCCCCACGCCTCGGGTTGGCAGTTCTATGCATGATTTGTACGATTCAGACCCCCCCCCCCCTTCCGCCGACCCCTCTGGGGGCACTCTAGGTATTTGTATTGTAAACAGCCAGACCAATAATGCTGCCAACCCGACCCACAACAGAACCCGGGAGCCTGCCCCAACATGCACCCTTTTGCTCTGTTACCCACACAGCAGACACGGCACGACACAGGTCGAGCATGTCACTAAATCTCGGGCACAGCCATAATGCTTGATTGACAATGTGTCCCCGGATGCTACACTCCTGAAACAAAATCAGAGCAAGCTCGTCAGATGCAAGACGCCACGTGGTGGTCTCCCGGGCATATCCCCCCACCCACGCATCTGCATCCCGACTGAAGAGGTCAGCTCTGTTCCCTTCTTCTTCTTCTACTTCACATTCAACACTGAAGGATGTCCTACACGCACCACTGCCCCCAGAGCACCGCGGGGTGGTGTCTCCGCCTCCACCCTTGCCTTATCTGAAGGGGGCGGGTGGGGGGTTGCTTGCCCCCTCCCCCCCGAAACATGCATGGCAGGCATGCCGTGCGTGCTTGAGTGGACAATTCCCGGCGAGGGTGCAAACCATCGAACTGTAAGAACGAACCACATGGTGGGGGCCAGGTTTTGCGGGTGTGTCACCGCGGATTGGGGGAGTGTGGCGGTGTTAGTTGGCGTTGTGTTGACCGAAAGCTCTGATTCAGCTTCGTGTGTGGAGGTGGGGGAAGCCAAAGGAAAAAAAATTTGGCGGGCTGGGGGCAGGGCTGTTCCTAACTGGGGGGCTTGTTCCCCACTTTCAGGATTCTGAACTTTTTTTCTAAGAATTTTTGTAAGGGGAAAAAAGTTTTTTTCTAAGAATTTTGTTAGGGGAATTTTTTTCTAAGGTTGTTTCGCAGAGGAAATTTTTTTTCTAAGTTTTCCCCAGTCGACAGGGCGCGCACAAGGATGGAAGGGAAGTCTGTCCCCCGTACCGTTCGCCTTGCTGGCCAACTGGAGAGCCAGACGTTCACTACCGTGGCCTCCGGCGGCTGGGGGGCTCCGCCCCCCACACCCCCCATGTAGCGTGTGCCCGTCCATCTATCTCACTTCCCCGGGTACAGTGCAGCGTAGGAGATCAGCACCGCATCCATGAAGCGCTTCTTCGAAGCCTGGCTGACATCGGACAGGAGGTCGGGCTTCCCCACCTGGGAGGTACACTTGCCGCGTTCGCGACATGCGTGACACGCGACACGCTACCTGAAACGTGAGTGTGCCTTGCTAACACGGGCATTTCAACGGTCTGCCGACGACCGTTCCCCAAACCAGTAAACCAGCAGTTTTGGAAAATCGGAGAGATCACCCTACTGCGCTGAATATGGTGTGCACCACTGCAAAAATCCCCGGGAGCTTTTGGGCTTTCAGACCTGAAGGGGCCAGCAGGTGGGTGGCGTCGGGGAGTGGCAGCTTTGTAACTGTCCTCCAGCTGCTGGCATGTCCAGCCCTGCGAGAGTGCCAAGGTGTATTGAGTCCCTGCGGAGCACAACCCCCGATGAGAACGAGCGCCAGGTGATCCTCATTCATTTTCAGCTGAGCGCGCATGAGGGGCACTCTCTGCCGCAAGCATCTCTGGGCATCACTCGAGAGCTGTCACATGATGACGCGGAGAGAAATCAGAGAAAAAGTCCCGCCTGACGGGCACGCGCCTGGAAACTGTGGGGGGGCGAGCAAAAAATGCCTTGTAAAAATTCTTAGAAAAAACCTGGTTCCCCGACCCAAAAAACCTGGAAAAAGGGCTCGTTCCCCGCCCAGGCCTGGCTGGGGGTTGGGGGGGGGGGTGGGGTGATGGAGGCAAGCCTGAACACGACGAAAAAGAAGAAAGCCGAATCCAAAAAAAATAAAAAAAATTACATTGACACTACTGGCCAGTGTCCCGAGAAGGGGGTGGTTCGGGGATGGGGGGATGGGTGGGGCAGACAGGTCATCACTGCAAAGAAAGATACACAAACCATAAACAAGCGGTGGACGAGAGGCTGCGGCGTCCCCCTTTCCCCACAAATGGACAGGGCTGCCCATTGACTCAGAGCAGCGGCATGCCGGCGACAGGAGACTGTCACGCGATCTGTCATGTAACATGCCATCACTGTTGTCCCACTTTCCACTCACACGACACACAGGCGCGTGGCAGAAGCAATAAGATGCAGCTCGCGACTTGGTGATGGCGGCGTCGTTATCCTCGCTACAGCGTGTGCTGTTTGTCTGGAACTCATCCACGTCTGGCCTGGGCAAGGTGTGCAAGGAGGTTGCGGAGCGGCGGCTGACAGGGCTGCAGGTGGGCAGGGTCAGCATGTAGGTGGTTGGCGGCAGGACACCCGGACAGGCGAGGGACGTGGGGGTGCTAGCGTCCCTGGACATGCCAGCGATGCACATCAAAGACTCCCTACCTCGACATGGCGAAAAGGGAATCGAAGCAGGCAATATGCGGAGAAGGCTCTGTATGCGGATCCGAGAGACGGGGTTTACCCACCATACCGCAGCTTCGGTGAGATGCCGGACAGGGCTGCATCGGCTCCACAGAGTATGCGGGTTTGCGCACTTGCTGCGGTTCGCGCTGTGCGAATCGGAGCGGCAGGTGATGATTGCACACTGCGGCGGGTGTGGGAGTCGGCCCACAACACCGACAGCGCGCCACTCCTCCTGGTAGCCCAACGTGCTGCTTCACACAACACGCTGGCGGGATGCGGGCCAGTTTGCCCTTTTGCATACAACGGCGTGTCGGACACAGATGCACAGCTGTGGCGCGCTGCAGTGGAGCCTCCAGAGTTGTCTGCAATGGCGGGGGAGCACGGCTCGAGGTCCTGCAACATCATGCAGGCGTCGGTGCAGAGCGGTGCGGGGCGGCCCTGGTTAATGTGCTCTCAATGACTCATGTGCGAATCACTGCGTGGGATGGCAAGCTGTGTGCGACTCACTCACAATGCATGTTGACCGAGCCGCCCCCGTCGCCGTCGTGGCATCCATATTGCACTGTCTGCATGTGGGGATGCGAGCTTCATGGCCGTCGCACACATGGCACACGTGTGCGACGCTGTGCTGTGACTTCCTCTGCCCAAGCCTGGTCAGGCCACCCCCCGCTCCCAGTCGCCCCCCTCCGTGAGTGTGCAAGGCAAACATGGACGTGCGTCACAGCGGGACCGGTGACAGCTGTGTCGTCGGTGTTCCGGTAGGCGGAACCGGTGGTCGGGCTGAAGGCGGATGCGCTCAACGAGATGTTCCCGGGTTCTAGCAACGCAGTCCGTGAGGCTGAAAACGTCGCAGCACACATCGAAGGGTGTGAGGAGGAGCTGGATGATGCACAGCGTGTTGCCGACACGGGTCTGGAGTACGGGGGTGCCGTCAAGCTCGTCCCACGCTGGCCCAACGTCAAGGCCCCTGCAGTCTACTCATCGGCGTATGGCGGCAAGGTCTGCCGCATCACACTGTCGAGGTGTGGGAAGCTGTGTGCTGTAGGTTACTCCAACAGACACATCACTGTGTTTGATACCACCACCGCTGCTGTGGTGGCGGACTTTCCACACAGCAACAAGCTGATTTGTTGCACTGCGTTCTCTGTCTGTGGGACGTGGTTGGCAACGTGCTCTTGTGACGGCACCATCTGCGTGTGGCTGACATCAACTTGGGAGGAGGTGTGCATGCTGGACCACAACAACACCGCCGGCGTGTGGAGTGCAGCGTGGACGCACTGCGGACGTCTGGTGTCCGGAGACTCCAAAGGCAAAGTGCGTGTGTGGTACTTGAAGGGCACACCGAGCGCCACAGTGCTGGAGGGTCACAGCGGTGCTGTTCTCAGCATTGCTGTGTCGGGCACGAGGATCTTCAGCGGGTCACGTGATAGGAGCCTCCGTGTGTGGGACATCAGCACCCTCACACACACACACACAGGAGGAGAGAGGGATACACGGGCAGAATGTCACAGGCCGACCTCCACGGGGTCTCCTCCGGTAACACCGGTCCCCAGGCCGGTGGCCAACAGGCCGCCCCCCTGCCCCCCCTCGAATTTACAGAGCCTCGCAGATACGAGCTCCAGCCCCTCCCCCCCCTCTACGGCGCCACCCACGTGCGCGCCATCCTCCAGCACCTCCACTGGGATGCGGTGCTGGACGGATTAGAGGGTGGCGTCGCCGTCCTCGCCGCCGAGCGCCCCCCCACCCACGGCTCCCCCCCCACATGGACCCTCACGGTCAACGGGAAGGAGGTGGTCCTGACGGACACGCTGCTCCTCGAGGAGCAGAAGCAGCAGGAGGCGGCCGCGAAGAAAAAGGCCGAGGATGTAGCCCGCCTGAAGCGGCGCTACGATAGCGTCAGCGAGAGGCTCCAGGCGGAGCGCGCCGACGCAGCGAGAGCGGGAAGGGCCGCGAAGTCGCAGGCCAGTGGCGCCGTAGGACGGACCGGGCGAGGCGGCGGTGCGGCAGCAGCAGCAAAGCAGCACGCCCAGCAGGCGCAACAGCGGGTGACCAGGCTCCAGAAGGACCTGGAGAAGATCGCCGGGAGCCTGAGGGAGCTCGGCCACGACCCCGCGCCGACCGCCCCCGACACCGCCGCGGGTGATGGTGTGGCCTGGCAATCCGAGATGCTGGGTCTGCGCCGCCTACTGCAGGAGCAGGACGCGCGTCGCCAGCAGTTGGAGGAGCAGGTGGGGCAGTTGCAGCTGGGTCACAACAACCTAGCTGAGCAGGCGTCGCAGCAGGTGTCGCAGCTGCAGGAACTGCTGGGTTCCCAGGCGCAGGAGCACGGGCTGCACGTGCAGCGTGTGGGGGATCGCCTCGGCCGCCAGGAGCAGCGGCTTGAGGAGCAGGCGACCCTGCTGCAGCGCCTCCAAGAGCGCAAACCCGCCTCCCCCCCCGCCACCGCCCCCACGCAGGAAGCAGCGCGGGAGCTGAAGGAAGTGAAGGTGCACCTCCGGAGGCAGGAGGGGTCCCTTGCCAAGGTCGCAGAAGCCCAGCAGTCGCTGGGCGAGGCCGTCCCCCTCCTCCACAAGCGGGTCGGGGTGCTGGAGCAGGGGGCGAAAGGGGCGGCAGCAGGCGCCGACCTGCAGCGGGTGGCGACCGAGCTCGCCAGCATGGGTAGCCGCCTGGAAGAGCAGGGCCGTGCGCACGCGGCAGAGATGGCTACGGCGCGGAAGGGCTGGGAAGCCAGCCGCAAGGCCCTCGAAGACGACATGCGGGGCCAGCTTGCGCAGCGGGACGCCCAGATCCGCCAGGCGCAGGTGGAACGGGACGGCCTCGCAGCCGACCTGCACGAGGCGCGCAAGGCCATGCTAGGCCTGCAGGGAACAGCGGGTCAGCAGGAGCCCCTGTCCCACCTCCAGGCGCTGCAGCTCCAAGCGGAGGTCGACAAGGTCCGCGCGGACCTCGAGGCCCAGCGCGCGCTGGAGCAGCGACGCCTCGACGCCGCGGTGGCAGAGCTGCGCAAGTCGTGGGAGGCGCAGCAGGGGGAAGCCGTGGTGTGCGACCTGCGGCTGCAGACGGAACGCCTGGGTGTCGCGGTGAAGGACCTGCGGGCCTCCTGCGAAGCCCAGCGCAAGGAAGCCACGGCCGCCCAGCAGCTGTCGGCGCAGGCGTCCGTGGAGCAGGGGGCACGCCTCCAGGGCCGGCTGGACGAGGTGTGTGGGGAGCTGCGGGAGGCCTGCGAAGCGCAGATGGTGCGCCTCCAACAGGCCGGAAGGGAGGAGGGCGAGAAGGTGCAGCGCCAGCTGTCACAGCAGGCCAGCGAGCTCGGACAGAGCTGGCAGGGACTGTTGGAGGGGGTGCGCGACGCAGAGGAGGGCCGGAAGCGGCAGCATCAGGAGATGCTAAGCACGGTGAAGCGGGAGTTAGGCATCGACACGAGAGGGCGGAGTGGGTCCAAGGGGGCGAAGGGCAAGGCACCGCCGAAGCCCGCGGCCGGTCCGGCTATGGATGCCCCGCCAGCGCCCCCAGCCGCCGCCACCACCCCTTCCTCCTCCACCACCACCTCCACCTCCACCTCCACCCCTGCCCCGCCCGGGGACTCACACAGCAAACCAGTGACACCCGTGGCACCCGAGACACCAGCAACAGCGAACGCTGCCCCTACCCCTGCGCAGCCAGCAGCAGTGCCGCCGGCAGCACCGGCGCCGCCTGCCCAGCCCGCCCCGCCGGCCCCACCTCTCAGAGACCTAGCGCCCACGGCGGATGCCGGGGATAAGGCCCCACCGGGTAGGGAGGCGGGAGCCAGCAGGAACGGGAGGGTCAGGCAGGCCTCCATCACGGCGTATCTGAGGCCCCGCTCCAACCGCCTTACTCCCTACCCGCAGAAGCAAGAGGAGGAGTAGGGGGGCGGGCATCCCGGCCAGCGGGGAGGACCCGTGCAAGCGATCGATGTTCCCCCTGGCCGGGGTGCCGACCATGTCTGGGGACGATGCACACTTGCCGCCGGGCCCCCAGCCGCGCCCCACCCCGAGAAACAGGAGGTCTCGGGGCCGACACAAACACCTCCAAATAGAACACCAAATAGAACCCCAACCCCAACATCGCCCCCAACCCCACCTAGACCCAGCCGAGCCGCCGTGTGGGCAGGAGATACCCAGACAACGGCCCCGGAGAGCTGGAACCCCGTAGATGTGGCGTCAGGGGCAGGAGAACCCCGGCCCCTCCGTGGGGGGGGACAGGAGTACTCCCCCTCCACCATAGAGCAGGACGAGCAGTGGCTGACGCAGGCTGCAAGGAGACTGATGGCGCTCCGGGTACCAGTGCCTAAGGATGGCAACTGTCAGTACGCCGGCCTTGCAGAGCAGTGCGCGGAGTGGACAGCAGAAGGGTTGCGTGCAGCGGTGGCGACATCCATGCGGCAAGACGCAGAGCGCAGGGCCTCGTACGTGCCTGACCACGACGACCCGCAAGCTCCTGCATCCTACGACGACTACATCGAGAGACAGACGCGTCTAGGGACATACGGGGACGCGGCCACACTTCGGGTTGCGGCAGAAGTCCTGGATGCGCAGGTGTGGCTGCTCGCCTCCAACAGCAAGCAATACATGACCCGGTGTGGGAAGGGTGCCAAGGTGCTGGGGCTTACGTGGAGGCCCTTCCACTACGATGTGCTTCGCCTTCCCCTGAGCCTGGCCCGGGAGCTAGCTGCGACGCCGGCAAACCAGTGGACTATCCCTGCAGATCTTCCCACGCCCGCCCCAGCCGCTGCAGGCGGGGCGCGCGCACCTTCAGCCAGCCAAGGACCCACGGCGCCGCCGCCCCTGCGGCGATTGAGGCGCCCTGCACACCAATTATCATCGCCCGGAGTGCTCAGGGTGGCGACAGCTAACGTAACGTCGCTGCAAACGCACCTCGGCGACGTGGCGGGACTGAAGGCGGATGTTGTGGCCCTGCAGGAAACTCGTACGCCGGACCCGAGCAAGGGCACGCACAATGGCTACTTCGCAGCCCACGGCTGGGCTATGCACTGGGGCAAGGGCATGCCCAGGGTCGCAGGCGCGAACGGCCGCGAACAAACGAAGCCCGGGGGCGTGGCTGTCATGGTGAAGGAGGGCCTGGTCGCACAGGTGGTGCAGCCGAAGACCACGCAGGAAAAGAAGCTCTACGACAGCACCCGCATGGTACACGTCGTGCTAGCGATTGGAGACGGCAAAACGGCTCTTCACATCCTGTGCGTCTACGGTCACTCGGGGTCCGAAGTGGGCGAACAGCGGAAAGCCCTCCTGCAAGAGACGCTCGATCACGCAGCTGGCTTGGGACAGGTGCCCGTCCTGCTGATGGGGGACCTGAACACCAACCCAGAAACCAGCGCTGTCCTGTCCCAGGCGTGCCGGGTGGGCGGCTGGGTCGACGCGGCGACGACGCATGCGGACCTCGCACAGCAGAGAGTGCAGAACACCTGCTGGGCATCGGAGAACGGCACCCGGCTGGACATCTGCCTAATGAACCCCTGCGCAGCGCCGGCACTGCGTCGAGTCGAGGTGGCAAAGCGGGGAGACTACAACATACCCACACACTGCCCGCTCTTCGTCGATCTGGACCTCACTGCCTTCCGCCGCCCCAAAAAGATCTGCATCCTCCCCACCCCTTTCCCTGCGGGCAAGCCCAAGCTGGGGGACGCTGCAGCAAGAGGGGTGATGCAGGACGTACTAGCAGAGGGGGAACTACGTCACGGAGCGACGGCCGCGCAGCTCCTCCACCGAGCTTCCACCTGCGGCGAGCGCTTCCTGAAGCGTGTCCATGTGGGCCACCTGGAGAGACAGGAAGCGGCCTACACGGGCAGGGCGGAGGGCTACCGTATGCAGTGGTCGCGGACGGCTACCAAGCACCATCCCGCTTCTGCACGGGGGGCAGGAGACATGAACACCCGGGCGAAGGACGGGCTGCTAGGGAACATTCGATGCCTGGTCAAAGAAGGCCTCAAACGCCTGCAGGCAGAAAAACCATACGGCCTCACGAACGGGGAGGAGCACGCCTGGAACGCCGCGAAGAAGCGCCTAAGGGAGGGCGGCCTCCCCCAGGGGCTGCAAGCGGCGCTGGCGAACACAACCTCGCAGCTGCCAGACCTGGAGATTCTGGAGCAGGCCCTCATCGTCTTGGAGGGGTCGCAGAGGGGCATGTTTGACAGGCTCCGCGAAGCGAGAATCCGCACCTGGAAGGCGAGGATGCAGAAGGCTTGGACATACGAGGCAGGGCAGGTGTTTGCGTACCTCGCAGATCGTTTCTGCGCCCCAGCCACCTTCATGCGGCGCGAAGATGGGTCCTTCACGGCCTGCCCCAAGGAGGCGGACGAGCTGCTGAGAAGCGACACGGCGTGGGGGGGATATTTCCGCAAGTACGCGACAACGCCCGAGCCCCGGTGGGACACCTTCCGCCAGAGATACCTCCGCTTTCTCCCCGAGACGGCTGACATGGAGTGCAAGACCATCACAGCAGAAGACGTCGGGAAGGCCCTGGCCAAGATGTCCACGTCCACCTCACCGGGCCTGCACGGCTGGAGGGTCCACGAACTGAGACAACTCCCACACGAACTCCTCAAGCTCTTTGCGGAGGTGTTCAACGAGGTCGAACGATCGGGCGAGTGGCCGGAACAGTTAATGCATGCCATGATCTGCCTCATCCCCAAGCCTGGCAGCTCAGGCGAGCCTCTATCGCAGCGCCCCATCAGTATCACCCCTGTGCTGTATAGAGTGTGGGCAGCGATCCGGGTGAAACCGGCACTGAAGTGGTTGGAGACCATCGCACCGGAGGACCTGCACGGCTGCCGGCCTGGCCACGGTGCAGAGGACCTCATCTGGCACCTGGCGGCACGCATCGAAGAGGCCCACCTCACGGGGCGACCGCTGCACGGAGTCGCCCTTGACTTCAAGAAGTGCTTCGACACGGTGCCTATCGACCTCACCTTCCGCCTGGCTGCGGAGCTCGGATTCGACACCCGTGTCCTGCGCACCCTGCGAGCAGCGTACAGGACGATGCAGCGGCACTTCCGGGCGAGTGGCACCATCGGAGAAGGCTTCCTGCCTACCAACGGCATCATGCAGGGCTGCCCCATCAGTGTCGTGCTGATTAACGTGCTGGTGGGTGTGTGGATGCGGATGGTCGAACACCGGCAGGACACGAGGGCGCTATCCTTCGTCGACGATGTGTACGCCACAGCCTCCAGTCCGGAGGTCCTACAAGAGGTGGTGAACGACTCTGCGGATTTCTCTCACGACACCGGGATGGCTATTTGCGCAGAAATTAAGTCCCACGTGTTCTCAACATCCCCCGGGCCGCTCCGGATCATGTACCGGGCGAGGGACGGCGAGGCCACTCCCCTCCGGCAACGCAACAGCTTTGACTGTCTCGGGGCCATGCTGCACGCGCGCCTGATCAGGGAAGGGCGCACAGCGCCCCAGTCCGAGCGCATCGCCCGTCGGAAAGAGGGGGCGCAGCAGAACCTCCGCAGAACCTCAGCGCTGCCCCTGCCGGTGCAATGGAAAGGGCAGGCGGCTGCGATGACGGCGGGGGCACGGCTGTATTACGATGCCCTCGTAACTCGTTGGGACAGCAAGGCCATCAGGCGATGGAGGGGCCTCTTCGTCGCCGCGCTCTGGTCTGGCCCACCACGCAGAGCGCAAGAGATCGTGCTGTGTGTCCTCCATCAGGCGCACCGGGTGGACCCCGCTATCGCTCCTCCCTACCGGCAGATCACCACGTGGGCCAAGCAGATCAAAAAGTGGGGCCACAGCAGGGTGCTGTCCGAGGAAGCATGGGGGAGCAAAGAGAGGCTTGAGGGGACAGGCCCCCTTGCGCTCTTCTGGGCTGCCCTGCAAGGGATAGGATGGCGCTGGAGTACGGCGACCACCCTGGCCTACACGGACGAGGCTGGTCGCGCTGTCACCTTCGACCCTGTTGCAGCAACGCCGAGCGCCTGGGCGATCTTCGCGCACGACCTCCGCCAAACCCTGCGAAACGCCACGGCGGGGAAGCTGGCTGAACGCAGAGAGGACTTCCAAGGAGCAGAGCACGGCATTGACGGAAGGGTGACACGTTGCGTCCTGGAGGGGGAGGGCGCCGCAATTACGGGATACCAGCGAGGCCTCCTCCGCTCTGTCATTGCAGGGGCGGTGCCTGCCCGAGGGCGCACGGGCCTGGGGGAGGTGTGCCGGTACTGCACAGCTGGGGCCCCGGAGACGGTGTCGCACCTATGGTGGGACTGCGCGGCATGGGAGCCGGTCCGCCAGAAACACCCCGTAGCAGCGAGGGACCGAACTGCCTGGCCGGCATGCCTGGCGCAGTGTGGGGTAGCGCCCGTGTACAGATACGGCGTTCCGGAGAACGAGCAGCCGCTGCCCATGTCTTTTGCTGACAGAATCACCACCGTGGCGCAGCTGCACCGCTACTTCATCGCAGTCTTGGCGGCGCGACAGGAGAAGGACGGGCTGCTCGACCGCTCTGTACGCCACCACCGCACTACAGTCTACCCCTGGGAGTGGAGCACCCCCACCCCCGAGAGTGCCTGCATCCCTGCACTGGCGCCATCCGAAGTCAAGCAGACGTGGGGCAAGCGGCCCCCAGGCATGTGGGTGGCTCTCTGCGACTGGCTAAGGGGCCTGAAGTGGGGACCGCAGGGGGGTGAGCAAACTGTGACCCTGATGGAGCTAGCCGTGGACTTCGAGCTGTCGACGGGCCTCACCCTCCCAGACACCGTGACACGCCGCATCCGCCCCCCTACCCACGTGGACCCGAATAAGAAGGGTGCGAGGGAGGCCCGCCCGCGCATTCCTGCAGACACGGCCCCGGGGCTCACCCTGTACTTTGACGGTGGCGCGCGCGACAACGGCACCCCCTTCGCTGTGGCGGGGGCAGGGGCGGTGCTGTACCAAGACGGCTGCAAGGTCTCAGAGAAAGTGCTCCCGCTGCTGAACGTGCGTAGCAACAACATTGCTGAGTACGAGGCGCTACGAGCAGGCCTGCGCCTCCTCGAGAGGGGCGATGCCCCTGAGGGCCCAGTCACAGTGCGAGGCGACTCCCAGGTGGTGCTGCGGCAGCTCCGAGGGGAATCCCTGTGCCGGGATGCCGCCCTCCGTCCTCTTTTCCTCAGCACGTCCGCGCTGGCTGCGGACCTCCAACCGAGGTTCACTCTCACGTATGAGCATGTGAAGAGGGAATCCAACACCGATGCTGACGCCCTCAGCAACGCCGCGATGGATGAGGCTGAAAGGCTGGGGGCCTCGCGGCAGAAGCTCCAGCAGGACCTCACGGTGTTCCAGAGCAGTATCCTAGGGAAAGCCGCCTCGCTGAAAGGACTCTGCAGTATGGTGACGAAAGTGGGCAAAGGGCCCTGGCATTGCGGTCATGCTGCCAACTCAACGGTCCTCACGGCTCTCGGCGGAACTGTGGCGGCGGGCCTGTCGAGGAGGGCCCAACTGAACCCTGCCACTGAATCGGTGATGCGCAGCCTCCAAGCACACCTGGCTGAGCCAGTCCACAGCCGGCAAGATACGGTATTCCATGACCGCGGAATGGCGTGGGCCGCCACCTTCGCCCCACAGCCGCACTACCCAGAGGGCTGGCAGCAGCCGGCCCAGCAGTGGGCGGCGCGCGGTCGGCAGGCCAACAGCCGGGTGGGACGCCCATGGGAGCGGAGGGGCGCTGCCCCCCGTACTGCCCCCCCTGGTGCCAGGAGGAACGCAAAGGTGCTTGCCTGCAAGTTGCATTGGAAGCCCCGTTGCTCGGCATGCCAAAAGCGACGCCTCCCAGAGGAGGTGTGCTGCCGCAACCACCACAAAGAGGGGGACGGGCTCCCGGTCACTATGGGCTTCTGCAAACGCCACAGCATGGACCGATGCGGTGACTGCTACAGCGATGGCAAATCACTAACACATTGCTGCCACACACACCACGCTGGCTATGCTGCACGCCCTCCTCCCCGGAGTGGCACTGAGTTGGCCCCACACTCTAACCCGAGTGGGGCCTCCGCTGTGACGTAGAAGTGGGCGGGGGTGGGCAATGATCCGCGCAGGATCTCCCCACACAAAACGTGGTCACCACACACACACACACACCCTGGATGAGCACACTGGTCGGGTGAGTAGCATCGCCCTGACTCAGGACGAGCGGCACCTGGTGTCGTGCTCTTGGGACAGGTCACTCAAGGTGTGGTGCACAACCTCCCTCAGCTGCCTGCGTACTGCCCAACTGCACCACTGTCCCGCCTCGCTTGCTGTGTCACAGCCAGGTGATGTTGTTGCAGTGCTGCCTCCTTCCTGGCAGAGGTCCAGCACCACACTGTGCCGCCTCAGCACAGGCGAGTCTCTGGGGAAGGTGGACTCACAGGGTGGGGAGGGTGTAGCACTCAGCCTCTGCGGGAGGTGGGTCTTCACACCAAGGAACGGCGCTCGTGTCTCCGTGTGTGCTGTGTCTTTCGTTTCACCCTGAGTGCAGTGTCTCGAAACCTAAGCGAGGTTGCGTCACCTGCCGGGGGCCCTTCGCACAGTCTTAAACCTCTCTACCTGAGCCTGTCTGAAGAACGACTCCTCTACCCCCTCCTCTGGTGTCGTGCTCTAAGGACAGGTCACTCAAGGTGTGGTGCACAACCTCCTGAGATGGGAAGCGGGCAAATGACTGACGCAGTGCTCTCTCTGCAGACTGCTCCACACCCCCCCTCCCATCCCCTCCCTCACGAGCCCCCCTCTCCATGCACACCTGACACCAGTGTTGACTCCGAGCATTTCCAGCACGTCCCCCACTCCTACCACCACCACATCCTGAGCAGGCAGCGACTAGTCGGCACTGACTAGTCGATCGCGGAACCCGCCGACTCGTCGACTGACGAGTCATGACATTTCAATACTTGAAGATCTTTTTATAATGGTGACTCAACAGCAGGGTATAAGATAGACTTTTTTTCTGGCGCCGTTTTCCGGTTTTTCTGGTTTTGAAAATTTTTCGCGCGCGCCTTCGGCGCGCGCGACCCGCGCAAACCCTCCCAGAATCTGAGAGGGCCCGGTGCCTGCGCGCGTCCTGTCGTACTGAGGCTGCTTGGTGGGGCAGGCGCAGCAGCTGCTTTGAAAGTTTGGACTCTCGGCCAAAAAACCGGTCTGGTGTAATTTTTTTACGCAGGAGGGTCTGGGGGGCGGAGCCCCCCAGCCGCCGGAGGCCACGGTAGTGAACATCTGTTCCCTACAGTCTGGATTCGCTTGTAAGTAGGAAGGCTTCGCTGATCGCAGCCCGGCCAGCAGGAGATCACTGGTCCTTGAGGGTTCAACCTTCAGGGTGGAGGAGGACGGGGGAGCGACCACTCGTGACAGGTGTGCGTTGTGGGTGGAGTGGGTGCACGACAGAATGGCCAAAGGGTCCACGAGATCTCTGCACACATTCCGTTATCGAGGAGATGGGCTAGCTGTGACGACAGGCAACAAACAAATCTCATCTGTTAGTTGCCCCCAATAGGCTTGGCGACCTTCAAGACTGCTTGAAATTCGTTCGTGTTCTCGTCTCAGCCCTCCAGACAAGCAGATCTGTCTCGAGTTGGTGGGCTGTCGCCATGTATTCGATGGCACCGAGTGACGCTGCACAGAGGCAGACGACACGGTGAACTCCAGCGGAGGTTACCCTACCTCCGCTGGAGTACACCGTGTGTCTCCCATGAATCTCAACCAGCGGGAGTCTTAGCGTAAATTAGCTGGAAAATAGACTCCCGTCTTCAGTACAGACTGCAGTCTTAGACCCCTCTTAGACACTCGCTAGGGTGGCTGGAGTCCACCATGTGTGCACCTTCAAAACAGAAGAGACCTGCATGACGAGGGCATCACCACCCACCGGGCCACCCGCTAGGTCCATTTTTCTTCTCCGCTTCTCTGCCTTCTTTGGACTATTTGAGCTCTGTGCGGATCACGATGGGGTCACTTTCTATTTTTTTATGGCGTTTTTTCTGACTGTTCTACTGTCCCAAAGTCACAAAAAAACCCGCCAAAAATGAGACCGACCTTTTTTTTTTTTCCAGAAAACCGGGAACCGGGAAACCCTGGTTTTGAAAACCGGAAAACCAGACCTATCTTATCCCCTGCTCAACAGTGAAGAAGCTCAGCCGTCCTGTCCTGTTGCCAGCACAATTTAGGTTACAGGGGAAGCGGGGCTGAACTCCACAATTCCCCGCCTTTGTCCCATCCCTACTATCGCACACTGCACACACCGCCACACACTCCAGAAAAGCTGAGTAGCGGGTCGCCAAGTCATGGAAGTTGCTGTGCATCACACGGGGACCGGAGACAGCTGTGTCGTCGGGGTTCCGGAAGGCGGGACCGTGGTCGGGCTGAAGGCGGATGCGCTCAACGAGATGTTCCCGGGTTCTAGCAACGCAGTCCGTGAGGCTGAAAACGTCGCAGCACACATCGAAGGGTGTGAGGAGGAGCTGGATGATGCACAGCGTGTTGCCGACACGGGTCTGGAGTACGGGGGTGCCGTCAAGCTCGTCCCACGCTGGCCCAACGTCAAGGCCCCTGCAGTCTACTCATCGGCGTATGGCGGCAAGGTCTGCCGCATCACACTGTCGAGGTGTGGGAAGCTGTGTGCTGTGGGTTACTCCAACGGACACATCACTGTGTTTGACACCATCACCGCTGCTGTGGTGGCGGACTTTCCACACAGCAACAAGCTGATTTGTCGCACTGCGTTCTCTGTCTGTGGGACGTGGTTGGCAACGTGCTCTTGTGACGGCACCATCTGCGTGTGGCTGACATCAACTTGGGAGGAGGTGTGCATGCTGGACCACAACAGCACCGCCGGCGTGTGGAGTGCAGCGTGGACGCACTGCGGACGTCTGGTGTCCGGAGACTCCAAAGGCAAAGTGCGTGTGTGGTACTTGAAGGGCACACCGAGCGCCACAGTGCTGGAGGGTCACAGCGGTGCTGTTCTCAGCATTGCTGTGTCGGGCACGAGGATCTTCAGCGGGTCACGTGATAGGAGCCTCCGTGTGTGGGACATCAGCACCCTCACACACACACACACCCTGGATGAGCACACTGGTCGGGTGAGTAGCATCGCCCTGACTCAGGACGAGCGGCACCTGGTGTCGTGCTCTTGGGACAGGTCACTCAAGGTGTGGTGCACAACCTCCCTCAGCTGCCTGCGTACTGCCCAACTGCACCACTGTCCCGCCTCGCTTGCTGTATCACAGCCAGGTGATGTTGTTGCAGTGCTGCCTCCTTCCTGGCAGAGGTCCAGCACCACACTGTACCGCCTCAGCACAGGCGAGTCTCTGGGGAAGGTGGACTCACAGGGTGGGGAGGGTGTAGCACTCAGCCTCTGCGGGAGGTGGGTCTTCACACCAACGAACTACACTTCAGTCTCTGTGTGTGATGTGTCTTCTGTTTCACCCTGAGTGCATTGTCTCGTCGCCCTGTTTCCCTGCCTTCTGTGATTGGCATGTTGTTCGCACCCTGTGCCTTGGCTCAGAAGTGTTGGCTCGGAACCTGCTTCCCTCGACTTGTGTTTGCTGTGTGTTGTTCTCACCTCGTGTGCCCAGAGAGTATCCCACCCCTCGCCTCCGCTGGGCATCCTTCAACGGCCACCCTGCACAGAAGAGGAAATGGACGTTCTGCCTTGTGTGTTGTTGTGAGTTGCGATGAACGCAGCAAGCTCGGAGGGCACCACCGCCGCTCCCACCGGAAGAGGATTCCGCCCCGTGACTCCGACCCCAACACACGCATCGCAGAGCACTGCCGTTGCGTGTGTGGCTCTGGAGCTTCTTCCGTTTCACCGTGAGTGCAGCGTCTTGGCCATCCTGCTCCCTGCCTTGTGTTGCCATGTTGTTCGTGTGTGGACTTCGCTCAGAACTGCGAAGAGTGTCAATGTGGGCTCCTTGGCATGTGCGGGGAAGTGGGCAATAGTGAACCTCACAAACTGGCTGCAAAGTGACACAGTTTGACACACAGTGGCACAGAGCGTAGGGCCCCCACCCAGTGTTGCTTCCTTGCTTCGCAGCACAGCATCACCTGACCCCTGCTCTGTTTGGAGGCAGCTGCTGCGTTTGGATCTGATATGAGAAGAGGGCAAACGATTGACGCAGTGCTCTCTCTGCAGACTGCTCCACACCCCCTCCCCTCCCTCACGAAGACCCCCTTTCCACCTTTGCAATGCATACCTGAGGCTTGGCCTTTGCTCTGTCAGACAATCCGTGTTGATCCCACTTTGCCACTCTCTTTGTCCCCATCCCCACCACTGCACACTGCACACACCCCCACATTCTCCAGAAGACCTGAGCAGCTGGTCGCCAAAGTCATGGAAGTGTCTGTCCGTCCGTTTGCGGGTCCGTGGAGCTCGCGGGCACGGAGCCAGTGGCGGCCTTCATCTCCCAGTGGCAGAGCGCCGCCCCCTCCGACGTATCGCAGTGCCTGGGGGTCGAGGAGCCGGTGCGGTCCCTCCAGGGGCAGGTGCGATGGAAGGCGGAGTACACAGTGGGCGACTGCCTGTTCGCCGCGGTCGTCGCCCAGCTTCCCACTGGGCTCAGGGTGACGGCGGCCGAAGCGAGGACGCGGGCAGTGAAGGCGGTGATGCAGCATGCAGGGCTCCGCACAATGGTTGAGGGAGGTGAGCCGGAGGTGTGGGCGCAGCAGATGAGCAGAAGAGGGGCAGGGCCAGGTTTGCAGTCGTGGGCGGACGAGGTGGTCCTCGGGGGGCTCGCACGGGCTCTCCGAATCACCATCCTCTCCTTCCGGAGGCAAGGCTGCGGCGTCAGGGTGTGGCGCGCGGCGGAGAGGGCGGTAGCAATGGCGGCAGTGGCTTTCGTGGGTGAGTCGGGGCAAGCAGACGGCACAGCGGTGGGCCACTTCGTGCCGGTGGTCCTGCCTGAGCCGCTGCAGCAGTGGGCGCGGGAGGTGGGCACGTGCTCAGTGGGGCAGGACAAGCGTGTGAGAGGGTACGAGCAGGCGAAGCGGATGCGCCTCCAGGTTGGATGGCAGACGAGCTGCGCCGCGTGCACCACGCCGGTGGGCCCTCGCGGGTGCTGGGGGTGCGGCGAGTGTGGGGTGGCAGTGTGTTTCACGTGTCGCGAAAGGTGCCCGACTGAGCAGAGACGACGCCCCTGGGGGAAGGTTCCACAACAATGCACAAGGGTTTGCGGGCAATACCTTCAGCCATCCTCCAGCAGGCACCAGCTTTACACTTTGGGACACGCTGTCTTTGCCACCCATCCCCACCCCAAAGGCACAGACACGCCACCACCCACACAGCCTCCTCCCGTCACCATGTCTGCGAGGGGCGAAGAAAGGGAGGTGCGTGACGCCCCCCGCAGCGGAGCCGGGCACTCCCCCACAGAGCGCGTCGAAGCGGCGTCGCGTCACGGCCTGCCCGGTGCAATCACCTGCGACTCCGGGTGCTGTGGGTGGGTCCCTGGAGGGGGGCATCGCGGCGGAGGGGGGCCCAGTCGTGGAGAAGGTGCTCGCCACCAACCCCACAGAGCCCGCAGGTGTTGAACCCAGCAGCAAGAGTATGGCAGCACCAATGCAAGGAACAGGTTTCGTGTGTGTTTCCGTGTGGGGAAGCGTCAACCTGACAGTGCAATTGGAGTGTCATCAGAACTGTTGTGGCTGGCAAGGATATGTCGTGTTTTGATAGTTCTTCCGCAGCCCAACTGTGTGGGGACTTGTTCTGTGATGTGTGCAAGTTTGCGACCCGACAGCCATCTCGACACCTCACCTCCTCCCAACCACCCTCACCACAGGGATGGACGGCCCGACCGTGGATGTGACTGTGCGTCACACGGGGACCGGTGACAGCTGTGTCGTAGGTGTTCCGGAAGGCGGGACCGTGGTCGGGCTGAAGGCGGATGCGCTCAACGAGATGTTCCCAGGTTCTATCAACGCAGTCCGTGAGGCTGAAAACGTCGCAGCACACATCGAAGGGTGTGAGGAGGAGCTGGACGATGCACAGCGTGTTGCCGACACGGGTCTGGAGTACGGGGGTGCCGTCAAGCTCGTCCCACGCTGGCCCAACGTCAAGGCCCCTGCAGTCTACTCATCGGCGTATGGCGGCAAGGTCTGCCGCATCACACTGTCGAGGTGTGGGAAGCTGTGTGCTGTAGGTTACTCCAACAGACACATCACTGTGTTTGATACCACCACCGCTGCTGTGGTGGCGGACTTTCCACACAGCAACAAGCTGATTTGTTGGACTGCGTTCTCTGTCTGTGGGACGTGGTTGGCAACGTGCTCTTATGACGGCACCATCTGCGTGTGGCTGACATCAACTTGGGAGGAGGTGTGCATGCTGGACCACAACAACACCGCCAGCGTGTGGAGTGCAGCGTGGACGCACTGCGGACGTCTGGTGTCCGGAGACAACTCAGGCGAAGTGCGTGTGTGGTACTTGAAGGGCACACCGAGCGCCACAGTGCTGGAGGGTCACAGCGGTGCTGTTCTCAGCATTGCTGTGTCGGGCACGAGGATCTTCAGCGGGTCACGTGATAGGAGCCTCCGTGTGTGGGACATCAGCACCCTCACACACACACACACACACCCTGGATGAGCACACTGGTCGGGTGAGTAGCATCGCCCTGACTCAGGACGAGCGGCACCTGGTGTCGTGCTCTTGGGACAGGTCACTCAAGGTGTGGTGCACAACCTCCCTCAGCTGCCTGCGTACTGCCCAACTGCACCACTGTCCCGCCTCGCTTGCTGTGTCACAGCCAGGTGATGTTGTTGCAGTGCTGCCTCCTTCCTGGCAGAGGTCCAGCACCACACTGTGCCGCCTCAGCACAGGCGAGTCTCTGGGGAAGGTGGACTCACAGGGTGGGGAGGGTGTAGCACTCAGCCTCTGCGGGAGGTGGGTCTTCACACCAAGGAACGGCGCTCGTGTCTCCGTGTGTGCTGTGTCTTTCGTTTCACCCTGAGTGCAGTGTCTCGAAACCTAAGCGAGGTTGCGTCACCTGCCGGGGGCCCTTCGCACAGTCTTAAACCTCTCTACCTGAGCCTGTCTGAAGAACGACTCCTCTACCCCCTCCTCTGGTGTCGTGCTCTAAGGACAGGTCACTCAAGGTGTGGTGCACAACCTCCTGAGATGGGAAGCGGGCAAATGACTGACGCAGTGCTCTCTCTGCACACTGGTCCCCACCCCCCCCCCCCCTCCCTCACGAAGCCCCTTCTCTGCAGCCTTCCACCTGGTTGGAACTCTTCCTGGTTGGCGTCCCGCAACACCGCCCCACACCCACTGCCGCCAGCCTCCTGCTCAACTCTGCTGCCGAACTGCTGATGAGATGGTGCTCCCTCCGGTGTGTATGGGATGTGGATGAGCATAACAAAGCAATTGGCAAGGCGTCGGCCCTTGTTATCCAAGCCTGCCTGTATGCAGACCCGGGTTCGGGAAGCAACGCAACGGGCGGGGTGGAGCCTAAGTCTCAGGGGTGGTGGTGTGGTGTGGGAGGGGGTGTGCAGATGGGGCGAAGGGGCAACCCTGGGGCAGGTCTGTCGCTGCCTTTTGGATGTTGGAGATTGTTGTGGGGTTGACGCTCTTTGTTGGGGGCGGGGGAAGACGACCCGGCCCCACGAACACACACGCCCTCCGCCCCTCTCCCCTCCCTCCGGGCGAGGGAGGGCCGAACGGCGAGACAGGCCAGCACTCTGTGCCTTGCTTTGCTATGTTTCGCGACCCGGCCCCACACACTCCGCCCCTCCCCTCCCTCCGGGCGAACGGCTTGAGAAGAAGGCGGCTCTGCTGTGTCTCTCGAGCGAAGACCCTCTCTTGCTGACAGCTGCTGCAGCAGGGTGGCAGGTGGCGAGAGGTGGGTGTGGGGTGGTGCCGTGATCCGACCTGAGTGTTCCATTCCAAAACCAGTGAGGGGGTCGGGTGTGGGTAGGGTGGGTTGCGTGTTGTGCCCGTCACAACAGCCCAGCATCTCCCTCAGACCCCTCACCCACTCGCAGAGTCGTTCCGAGCAGAGAGAACAGAACACGAGGCTCTTCCCCCAACCCCGCCACAACCCCATCCCATGAAGGAGCGACTTCCTGAGCACGACTTTGGGGAACTCTGTCTTTGATCCCCATCCGCACCGTCACCCACTGCACACACCGCCACACCCTCCAGGATTTGCAGTTTGTTTCTGCGTGCAAGTTGAACGGGGAAGAAGAAGAAGCAAGCATGGATGTGACTGTGCGTCACAGCGGGACCGGTGACAGGTGTGTCGTCGGTGTTCCGGAAGGTGGGACCGTGGTCGGGCTGAAGGCGGATGCGCTCAACGAGATGTTCCCGGGTTCTATCAACCCAGTCCGTGAGGCTGAAAACGTCGCAGCACACATCGAAGGGTGTGAGGAGGAGCTGGACGATGCACAGCGCGTTGCCGACACGGGTCTGGAGGACGGGGGTGCTGTCCAGCTCGTCCCACGCTGGCCCATCGTCAAGGCTCCCGCAGTCTACTCATCGACCCATGGCGGCGAGGTGTGCCGCATCGCACTGTCGAGGTGTGGGACGCTGTGTGCTGTGGGTTACTTCAACAACGGACACATCACTGTGTTTGACACCACCACCGCTGTTGTGGTGGCGTACTTAACACACGGCAGCAAGACTATTTCTCACACAGCGTTCTCTGTCTGTGGGACGTGGTTGGCAACGTGCTCTTATGACGGCACCATCTGCGTGTGGCTGACTTCAACTTGGGAGGAGGTGTGCATGCTGCACCACAACAACAGCCAGGTGTACAGTGCAGCGTGGACACACTGCGGACGTCTGGTGTCCGGAGACTCATCAGGCCAAGTGCGTGTGTGGGACTTGAAGGGCACACCGAGCGCCACAGTGCTGGAGGGTCACAGCAAGGCTGTTACGAGCATTGCTGTGTCGGGCACGAGGATCTTCAGCGGGTCAGGTGACGATACCATCCGTGTGTGGTACATCAGCACCCTCACACACACACACACACCCTGGATGGGCACACTGGGTTAGTGAGCGGCATCGCCCTGACTCAGGACGAGCAGCACCTGGTGTCGTGCTCTCGCGACAAGTCACTCAAGGTGTGGTGCACAACCTCCCTCAGCTGCCTGCGTACTGTGCAACTGTACGACTTTCCCCTCTCGCTTGCTGTGTCACAGCCAGGTGATGTTGTTGCAGTGAAAACCTGGGCCAGCACCAGACTGTACTGCCTCAGCACAGGAGAGTATCTGGGGAAGGTGGACTCAGAGGGTTTTGGTGTTGCACTCAGCCTCTGCGGGAGGTGGGTCTTCACACCAACGAACAAAACTTCAGTCTCTGTGTGTGCTGTGTCTTCTGCTTCACCCTGAGTGCAGTGTCTCGTCACCCTGTTCACTGCCTTCCTTTTTGGTGTCGTGTTGCACCTGCTTGCGTATTTCTTGTGTTCTGTCATTCTCTTCCTTTCTAGCCTTGCAACACGGCAGTCCTCACCCTTGTTCTCTGTTTGGAGGCAGCTGATGCGTTTGCGTCTGAGATGAGAAGAGGGCAAATGACTAACGCAGTGCTCTCTCTGCACACTGGTCCTCCCCACCCCCTCCCCTCCCTCACGAAGCCCCTTCTCTGCAGCCTTCCACCTGGTTGGAACTCTTCCTGGTTGGCGTCCCGCAACACCGCCCCACACCCACTGCCGCCAGCCTCCTGCTCAACTCTGCTGCCGAACTGCTGATGAGATGGTGCTCCCTCCGGTGTGTATGGGATGTGGATGAGCATAACAAAGCAATTGGCAAGGCGTCGGCCCTTGTTATCCAAGCCTGCCTGTATGCAGACCCGGGTTCGGGAAGCAACGCAACGGGCGGGGTGGAGCCTAAGTCTCAGGGGTGGTGGTGTGGTGTGGGAGGGGGTGTGCAGATGGGGCGAAGGGGCAACCCTGGGGCAGGTCTGTCGCTGCCTTTTGGATGTTGGAGATTGTTGTGGGGTTGACGCTCTTTGTTGGGGGCGGGGGAAGACGACCCGGCCCCACGAACACACACGCCCTCCGCCCCTCTCCCCTCCCTCCGGGCGAGGGAGGGCCGAACGGCGAGACAGGCCAGCACTCTGTGCCTTGCTTTGCTATGTTTCGCGACCCGGCCCCACACACTCCGCCCCTCCCCTCCCTCCGGGCGAACGGCTTGAGAAGAAGGCGGCTCTGCTGTGTCTCTCGAGCGAAGACCCTCTCTTGCTGACAGCTGCTGCAGCAGGGTGGCAGGTGGCGAGAGGTGGGTGTGGGGTGGTGCCGTGATCCGACCTGAGTGTTCCATTCCAAAACCACCATCAGAGCCTGACGACACGTCTGTCGGGGATGGACTCCCGTCTCCAAACCTTCTCGGGGGAGGAAGCGGAACGGCTGGCACAGCTGGGTGACAAAATTGCCATGCTCGAGGGGATGCTGGACGAGGAAGGCAAAGCTGTGCAGCGCAACGCACGGTCCGCTGCGAGCCGTCTGCAGGGCATCCGGGATTCACTCAAGGCTGGAAGTTCGCGCCGGGAGATGACGGAGACAACAGCGCCGCGCATCTACAAATTTTTGATGCAGGGTGCCGATGGCATGCAGCTCACGGTCGGCTCCGAGCAGAGTCCTGTTGCACGGGCCAGGGAAGACCTGGCGCTGGACACCTTGCTGACAGAGTTGCGTGTGAAGAGTGAGCAGCTTGATGACATTATACACCAGCACGGGCTGAGCGAGGAGCGTCTGACGCACACCATGCGGAAAGAGGTGAAGACGCTCACAGCAGAGATTGAGGAGGAACGTGCAAAGCGCAAACATATGGAATCTGTCTTCGTGTCGCTCATGGAGTCAATCATACGGAGGTTGTACGACGAGTTGAACGAAGCCTTCAACGAGCGCAAGGCAATGGACACACGTCTCCAGGCCAAGCTGAACGACGCTGTCGCCATCATCGGCGGGACCGTGCTGTAAAGAAATGGGTAAGTTGTATTGTACTTTGTAGTTCTGGGTCTCTGGAGTGTTTCGTGGGGTGGGATGGGCGGGAGGGGAAAATGCAGGTCAGCTGGTCTTGACCTTGGCAAAGCAGAGGACAGGAACACCCCACCCCACCCCGCCCCGCACCGCTCTCCCCTTTCCCTTTCCCCTTTCCCTCTTCCCCTTCGGAGCCGACAGCGACCACCACACGCTGCGGCCACGTCCTTTGGCGGCGTCGCTCCACCACCAACCTCCGCCTGCAGGGCACGCCTTCCGTTCACATGCGACGCGCGTTGGGCGCACTGCTCCTGCTGGCGGCCTTGACGGCGGCACAACAGCTCGAAGTGCCGCAGTGCGCGCCGGCCCTCCACGACGTGCTCGCGGTGCGCAAGGCCGACGGGTCGACGCAGCTGCCGCCGACGCACTTCGGGGGCGGCTTGGTGGTTGAGATGGACGTCTTCAACCAGGGCGGCAGCGGCGCGCTGCTGAGCCTGTCGGCCGGCGCGGAGGATGTGTTCCAGATCAGCATTCACGAGTCCAGCGTGCTGCACTTCATCTCAATGCGCGGGGGCCGCTTTCGCTTCACCGCGCTGCGCTCGCGGGGCTTGCCGCTGGGGTGGAGCAGTTTGTACGTTGCGCTTGTGCCGAACAGCGTCGGCAGCACGAAGGGGTTGTGCTACGTGTACATCGACCAGCGGTACGTAACACAGATCAGCTGCGACGTGCCGCGCACGGTCGAGCGTCGGCACACGTACGTCCTGGACAGCGTGTTCGGCGCGTCGCCTGGGCTGAATGCGTCAGTGCAGAACCTCGCCGTGCGGGCGTGCAGCGTGCGCGAGGTGGTGGACACAACCCCAGGCGTGCCGCTTGCGTCGTGCCCCTTGCAGCCTGTGCTCGACGTCGCCGACGTGCCGCGGCCGATGCAGCTGACGCCGGTGTCCTTCGGCGGGCCGTTCGAGCTCACGGTGACTGTGAACGCGACGAAGTGGGACGTGACGCTGTTCGAGTCGGAAGACCTGTCCGGCGGCGCACTGCGCATCACCTACTCCTCGGGCTCGATGCACGTCGGGTTCGGATCATGCAGCTTCTTCGCCGACGTGCCATACGGAGCGGTGCACGCGGTGCGCGTCGTGGGGCTGAACAACGTGGCGTTCGTTACCGTCGACGGGGTGTTGCAGGGAATGGTCAACGGATGCGGGCTGCCGCCCAACAGCGCGTTGCGGTTCAGCCGGCTGGGGGCGCTGTCGACTTTGGGAGCGGCTCGCTGGCCTGGCGCGTCGGACATGCGGCTCCGCGCGTGCGACGTGCCGGCGTCGGCTCAGACGCAGAGCAGCAGCGCATGCGACGCGGTGCTCGAGCGGTCGTCCGCGGAGGGGGACGCGCTGCCCCTGCGGCTGCCGGACACGCACTTTGGGGGGCTGTTTGAGCTGGAAGTGGTGGTGCGGATGGCGACCGGCGGGCCTGTCGTGCTGCTGCCCTCTGCGGCCAACGTCACAGGGCTGTACATCTACGGGGACTACCTGAAGCCGCACGTCGACTCGCGCTCCCTGACGGCGGGCACGTTCGACGCAGCCAAGGAGTACGACCCGGGGTGGGTCGGGCCGGGGCAGCACCGCATGCTGCTGTCCACGTTGCGGCACGGGAACGACACGGCGTGCATGCTGCACGTCAACGGCACCCTACGGTCGTTTGGGCGATGCGAGCTGCCGGCGATGCAGCTGCGCAGGACGCTTGTCGGACTCGCGCCGAGCATGTGGGACGCCAACTACGATTCGGTCCTCGCGTCCGGCACGCTGCACGCGCTCACGCTCCGCGCGTGCAACGCAACGGAGCCCGACGACGGGTCGGGCGGCGGGGACGCGCCCGCGCCGCTGCCGCTGCCCGAGTGCGAGCTGGAGACGGTGCTGGAGCAGCAGCGCCCGCTCGCAGGCAGGGCGGAGCTTCCGCCGCCGCGTTTCGGCGGCCCTTTCTGGATGAGTGTCAACCTGACGGTGCGGGACGTCACGGCGCGTGGCACGGTGCTTGGGCTGTACGCGGTGGACACGAGCCGACAAGTGTCCGTGACCGTTGAGCCGGCCGGCGGCTGCTCGGGGTTGCGTGTCGCAGTGGCATCCGCGCGCGGGTGCGCCGCGATCGCGCCGGGCGGCCGGCTCCTCCTCGACGTCGTCTCACGGTCCGGGCTGGTGTTCCTGTTCGCCGGCGGCGCGCTGGTTGGCAGGTCATGGGTCACGACGCACATTCCGGCGCCGCTCAGCTTCGCCGTCGTCAACGACCAGATCGGCGGCACCGGCCGGGCTTTCGGCGCAGCCAACCTGACGGTCGAGCGGCTCGTCGTACGCAGCTGCCGCGACACGGCCGTCGCGCCGCAGGCGTTCTCCCTCGACCAGGACTGCGGCCTGCAGGACGTTGTGGCGCTTGAGGAGGTTGCAGGGGAGCGGCAGCTGCCGGCGGTGCACTTCGGCGGCGGGATGGAGATGCGTGCGGTGCTGTCGCAGCAGCTCGATGCCTACTGGTTCGGCGTCCGCAGCACCGCGATAGCGATTCGAGTGGCAGTCTTCGTTAGCGTCGTGAGCGCAGAAGCAACGACCGGTGCGTGTGCCATCTACGTCGACGAGCGGATGATGGCGGTGAGGGAGTGCCCCGTGCCGTCGCTGGTGCCACGTTATGTCGCAAAAGTGGGCAGCGCTTCGGTGCTGCTGCAGAACTTCACGCTGCGGGCGTGCCGTGTCCTCACGTCCCCGTTGCCGCAATACCCCCCACCGCTGTGCCCTCTGCAGCCTGTGCTGAGCGCAAGCGGCCTGGTCGGCCACACGCAGCTGCCGGCAACGGAGATCGGCGGGCCGTTAGAGGTCGACATGCGCATCACCCTGCCGACCTCCCGGCACGGCAGCTTCGCAGACCCGGGGTGGCCCGAGACGCTGCTGAGTGTGTCGGGGCTGCCACTTGACGCTCGTGACACTCTGCTGTGGCTCCGAGTGCTGGCGACAAGGGACGGCGTGTCGATCTCCTTTGACGACAGTTTGCGCGGAACTGGAGGGAGCCGCGTGCCGGACGAGCCCGGCACGCACCACGTGAAGGTGGTGGTCGTGCCCGAGAACGGGCACCACGTGCTGTACCTCTTCTACGACGGGACGCTCGTCAATGCTGGCTACCGGATTAAAGTGCCCGTCGCGCGGCGCAGCCTCACACTCGTCGGGGGGGGGCTCAGTACCTTCGGCGGAAGCCGCTTCACGCCCAGCCTGCTCCCCTACTCGGGGAACATCTCCCACTTCTCGCTGAAGGCGTGCACCGTTGTGGCGGTGGACGACGCCGTCGAGCTGGCGGCCCCGCAGTGTGCGCTGCAGCCTGTGGTCAGCTCAAGCCGCGCGGTGGAGTCTGTGGCGTTGCCCCCGACGCAGGCCGGGGGCGGGATGGTGGTCAGTGTCGAGGTGCAGCTCGCGGAGGGCGGGCGGGTGAACCTGCGGCTGTCTGACAGGGACTTCGGCACCGCCGTGGACTTCGGCGTCCACGTCGGTCCCGAAGAGTGGTGGCGAGCGCGGACCAAGTATCGCAACGCCCCTGTCCGCGCAGGGCTGCACACACTGCGCTACCTCGTGGTGCCCACGGAGGGCGATCCGACGCAGGCGGGGTGCGTGCTGTACGTCGACGGGCAGATCGACAACTACTGCAAGTGCGACACGCCGTCTGTGCGGCTGCGTGGCGACTCGTTGCTCAGCGTCTCGCCCGGCAGCACAGTGCGCAGCATGTCCGTCGCTGCCTGCGACGTCAACCCCGTCAAGGTGTTCCCGGAGCTGCGCTGCCCGCTGCAGCGTGTGGTCGAGGCTCGCGACGTGCGCGGCGTGAGGCCTCCCCCCCCTCCCCCCCCAACTCCCCCTCGCGGCAGGCACGGTCGGCCCGACGAGTCAGTTCAGTGTTGTCCCTCAACGAGACCCCCTGTCCCCGGCCCTGTGAGCACCACAGCACCAGGGAATAGGCATCCCAACTCACAGGACCCACCGCCGTCACTGCATGCCCCTCTGCCCCGCGTTTCGTTACCTTTTTTTTTTTTTTCGGCGTGAGGCAGCTCCTGCCAATAAACTTCGGCGGCGCGTTCCGGCTGTCCGTCGAGGTGGAGGTGGGCAGCTTGGCTATGCTCGCCGGCCAGCCGCTCTTCACGGCGGGCGACTTCCGACTGTTCTGTACCTATTGGCGTGTGTGGATGTGCACCTCTCGCTATTCGCACCCCTTATTCGGCGAGAGGTTCTGCCCTGAGGTCATCACCGCGCGAACGGACGGCCTGCCGGGGTGGCACAACTGTGGGGTCAAAGCTGGTCGAGCGCTCCACTGCCAGGCTGTACTGCCCGCACGACTCCTGCAGGACGTCCCTCATGCAGGCAGGCATCCCCATCCTGCCGACGTCGATGAAGGATCACCTCAACCGTCACCTCGAGAAGGGGGACGTATTGAGCAGGGGGACGCTCCGGGCCCTCAAATTCGCCCAGTGCCTCAAGTGCGATAAGGTGATCACGCTTGGGGACCACCAGTCCTGCACCGCCTGCCGCAAAGACCTCGAGCCCGAGCCGGAGGCGCAGGCCGTGGGGGCGGACATCCCGGCTGGGGAACTCCCCTCCGTCGAGGAACTCCGCCGGCACAACATCCGGGTCTGGGAAAAGGTGCCAAAGCCGCTCGTCAAGGCATGGACCGCGGCCCTCAGCGAGGCCGCACGGGAGACCGCCGCACGCAACTCCGTCGCAGCGTGGACCATCCTCCTCATGGCCCCGCTCGTCCTCCTCCGCTCGGCGAGGATGGGGGGAGCGAAGAGCAAAGTCACCCTCCGCGAGCGCCAGAAGGTTTTCGACCGGTGGAAGAGGGGCGAGTACGCCACGCTCTGGGAGGAGGCCCGCGAGGCCAGCAAGCGCCAGGGGGGCACGGGGTCCCGCGGGAGCGCACCGCCGCGCTTGTCCGATGAGGAGAGATGGGAGAGGCGGGTCGGTCAACTGGCGCGGCAGAACCGGTACAACTCCCCCTCCACCCTCACCTACGGCGAAGGGGTGGTGTCTTCATCGTGTGGGGTGCAGCAAGGCGACCCCCTCGGGCCCCTCCTCTTCTCCTTGGGGATAAAGGAGATTGCGGAGGAGCTGAAGAAACGCACGGACCTCGACGGTTCGCTGTTCTACCTCGACGACGGGGTGATCATGGGCCCAGCGTGCGCCGTCAGAGCCGCCCTCGACTACGTCATCCAGGCCAGCACGGAGAGAGGGCTGGAGGTTAAGCTCAGCAAGTGCGAGCTGATCGACCTCTGCGAGCAGTCCCTCGAGGCCCTCGAAGAGGAGGGCTTTTCCCTACGGCTCCCCGAGGACGAGGACAAGGTGGGCATCGTGTACAGGGCGGGCCGCAACTTCACCCTCCTCGGCGCACCGATCGGGTCGGCGGCTTTCTGCGAGAGCTATATGGACAAGAAGCTCTTGGAGTTTCAGCCGTACCTCGACGCCTTGGCCAAGCTCCAGGACAAGCAGGTCGGCCTCGCCCTTCTCCGCCACTGCGAGGGGTTTGCCCGCCTCGTGTTTTACATGAGGGCTATGGGACACAAGGGGGTTACCGAGTACCTCCGGAAGAGCGACGCCTCCGTGGAGAAGTGCCTCGCCCGGATCCTCGCCCTCGAGGACGACGTGCTGCCGGAATCAGTCATGCGGCAAGCCACCATGCCGGTGAGGCTCGGGGGCCTGGGGATCCGACGCGCCGCCGAACACTGGCATGCAGCCGCCCTGGCGTCCACGGCGAACGGCCACTCCTTGAGGCCACTTGCCCGTCAGGTGGACCACCGGGTGGGGAGAGAACCGGTGTGAGGCACTTGGGTCCGTCCAGGTGGGCAGGGAACCTGGGGGCGGGGGGCCTCAAATCCCTCTCTCTCATGCGCTCTCTGGGCACAATGGCCTGTGTCTCATCCCATCCACCACCAAACCTCCCAGGCACAACGAGACAAGGTCTTCCACACATCCTCACTTCCCCAGACCCCGACCGCCCTCTTCCATCCCATGACCCAGTCCGAAGGCAAATAAGCGTGAAAGGTAATGCAGAAGGACAAGAATAGCAGTGACGGTGGATCCAGGGAGCCAAATTTCCTGGATTACTGGTGCCATGGTGCTCATGGGGGCCAAAACCAGGGCGATCTCCTGTAGGGATGGCACTTTGACGAGGCTCCCTGGGTCCGCCTATCGGGGGCGCCAAAACGGGCAACGACGGGGGTAAAAAGGGATGAGGCGGGAGGGCACCTGGAGGGGGGACCCGTGACCTGGCAGAGAAGGTAACGAAACGCGGGGCAGAGGGGCATGCAGTGACGGCGGTGGGTCCTGTGAGTTGGGATGCCTATTCCCTGGTGCTGTGGTGCTCACAGGGCCGGGGACAGGGGGTCTCGTTGAGGGACAACACTGAACTGACTCGTCGGGCCGACCGTGCCTGCCGCGAGGGGGAGTTGGGGGGGGAGGGGGGGGGGGGGGGACGGAGAAGGGGGTATTCACAGCACCTGTGTGTGCTCTACTCTAAGCCACTCCTTGTGCCGGCCCCCTCCCTCAGACGAGCCCCTGCGTCCCGCCCAGAAACCCGTAGACCGCGAGCCGCCGACGCCGGAAGACCTGGTGCGTGAATGGCGGTCTGCCCACAACGGTGTAGGGGTGTCCTTCACCTCGCTGATGGGGGGCTTGGGGAACCTCCTGCCGGCGGTGTTCCAGGTGCAGCAGCTGGGGGGAGGTGGCGCGGGGGGGGTGCCCACGGATGCGCTGGTGGCCCTCGCGGACGGCTTCGCCTCGTCAGGGACCCCGATGGAGGCAGGGCCACTCCGCAGACAGGCCGTCGCCCGGGTACGATCCTCCCCCGAACTGTCGGGGCTCCTGGCAGACCCAGCGGCGTGGGCCAGCCGCATGTCCGCTTTCGAGAGGGAAGACGAAGCGACGTGGGCCGACGACGTGCTCATTCGCGGGGCGGCGTGCGTGCTGCGGAGGCACATCATCGTCTTCCGCGACTACCGCGCGCCGACAGTGTGCGACCCCGGGTGCAAGCCGATCGCCACCGCGGTCGCCCTCGGGGGAGTAGGCGACCGCTTCCAGGCGCTCACCCTGCCGGCGGACGTGCAGGAGTTGGTGGGCGGGAGCACGACTGGGCCCCGGCCTACCGTACGCGCGGGCCCGCGGCTGCGAACTGAGCGGGCGGAGGGGGAGCAGGACGTGACGGAGTTCTGCCAGTTCTGCGAAGCGGACTTCTCCACGCAGGACACCCACGGCAGGTGTGTACACTGCCTCAGAGCCAGCTGCCCTGACTGTGTCGAGCACGTCACGGACCCCTGCCAGTGCGGGCGCACGGAGCCGACGACGGTGGTGCAGGAGGAGGTGATGGATGACGACGAGGACAGCACCGACAGCGAGGACGCCGGTCCCCCGCCGCCGCCCCCGGGGCCGGCCCCCGAGCCGGCGGACGATGTCCTGACCCGGTGGCTGACCGCGAGGGAGCACGCGCTTCCGGGAGTCACCACCGCGAAGCAGCAGAGCGTGCTGGAGATGCCGGACGTGCAGGACTTCCGGTTCACCCCCGGGAACTGCTTCTTCGACGCCCTCACGTCCCTCCTCGGCGAGGCCGGCGCGACTGCAGACGGCCTGCGGCAGTACGTCGTGAAGGTGGTCGGCGACCACGCTGACCTGAGGAGCAGGGCGGAGCCCTCCTACGAGGAGTGGGCGCGGCAGATGTGCGAGTCCGGCAGCATGAACGTTGCGTCGTGGGGGGTGGGTGCTGCGCATCGTGGCGCGCAAGCAGAACGGCACCGTCGCGCTGCAGGCGTTCGATGCCGCGCCGCGCTTCGCCCTCGACGCGACGCACTCTGTGGAGGTCCGCGCCGTGGTTCTGCCGGGCAGCAGCGCCGGCGCGGCGGATCGGAAGTGCTATTTCTTCGTCAACGACGTGCTGATGGAGGTCACGGCGTGCAAGTTGAACAACGTTCCTCACGCTGTGTGGGCGCCGCACCCCTGGCTGGTGGCGCTGGACGTGGACGCCTGTGAGGTGGCGCAGCCGCTCGTGTGGGTGGGCACGCCTGTCCCGCCCACCCCCGAGCCGACCGCACAGCCGACACTGCAGCCAACAGCAGCCCCGGTTCCATCGACACTGCAGCCAACAGCACCGCCGACGCCGCAGCCAACAGCACACCCGACTGCAGAACCCACACCAACCCCGACACTGCAACCAACACCGCAACCAACGTGGGTGCCGACACCGCAGCCCACACCGCAGCCGACCACACCCCAACCCCAAACAACCCCAACACCGCAGCCAACACCGCAGCCGACACCGCAGCCAACCGCACAGCCCACAAGCTTTCCTTCTGCTGCATCCTCAACTGCCTCCCCCAACGGCGAAACCGCTGCGCCGCACACGTCCGAGAACACGACAGTCGACAACGAAGGGCGCGAGGCGACGCCCGGCGAGGACGCGGCCGCGGTCGCGGACCCCCCAGAGGACGACGGGGCGGGGCCGCTGGTCCTGTGGATTGCGCTGGCTGCGTTGGGGGTCGCGCTGGCCGGAGTTGCCCTTGTCGTGTGGCGCAGAGGCCGAGGGGACTGCTGGGGCCGGCGCAGCGAACCGCACCCGCTGGAGATGTCGTCGCTTTCGGAGGACGCGTCCCTCCAGTGATCCGCGAGGGCGGCAAATGCTGTCCTTTCCGTTTGCTTCACTCACTACGGGAGACATGAAAAAGAGAAGAGAAAAACCCCTGTTGTTTTGTTGGCCGCTTCCACCTTTTTTTAAACGGTGGGAAGCCAGGGCATTCCCGCGGTTGCAGAAGCTGTCCCCAGGGATGCTGTCTGCTCCAGCAGAATGCTGCAGATGTCAGCGCATTCTGGCTGTTGCAGAGGAGTGGCTCTTGCAGCACGTTACGGGTCCAGAGCTCCTCGAGCAGTGTATACTGCAGAACAAAACAGCTTCTCACGCCCCTCACGCCCCTCGCGCTCCGAAGCAGAAGCACGTCTGCCACGTTGTGGCGTACCGCTCTTTGCAGGTCCACCAAAAGTGCAGGGCAGGGCGCGTGCGGACGGAAGAAGATGCTGTTGTTCGAGCTTTCGGAGTCGGGGCCAGCCCCCGGGCCTGGTTCCCGGGACAAGCAGCGGCGCAGTCCGTGGCCAGCGTTCTTCTTCGTGTCTTGCGCATCAGGTGCCTCGTTGGTTGGACGTTTCTTTCAGAGTGATTCTTTTGTTCTTCCCCCGCCCCGCCCCGCTCTCCCCTTTCCCTTTCCCCATTCCCTCTCCCCCTTCAGAGCCGACAGCGACCACCACACGCCGCGGCCCACGTCCTTTGCGGCGTTGCTCCGACTGGTCCGTCGTGGCCGGTGGTCCCCGTAACACCGGTGGCCAACAGGCCGCCCCCCTGTGTGTGTGCGTTTTAAGCCAGAGTTTCCTGACCAGCCCCATGATTAAGTCACGGCGCCGCCACCTGGCCGGGTGGTGCTTGGTGCAGCACGTTTTGACCTGCATGGTAGCAGCTACACAGTTGCCACAACGAGTGAGACGGTGAACTGAACAGAAAAGAGCCTGTGGGGTGAGTGACCGGTTGCTTGTTTGTGTGTGACAGTAGAGATCACATCAAGAGCAAGTGCTCGGTGTCTACACCACGGGTTTGCACCACGGGTTCTGCAGGCGGGGCTCTGGGCCTACGACCGGACCATCTGAAGGCGGCGGTGACGCACCCGACGGCGCGGGCCCTCCCGGCACTGACCCACCTCGTGAACGCCATGGCGCGGGGTGCGGCCCCGGCGTCTGTCCAGCCCTGGTTGGCGGGGGCAAACCTGACAGCGCTGAGGAAGTCGGAGAAGGAGGTACGGCCGATCGCGTGTGGCGAATCGTTGAG
The DNA here is from genome assembly GCA_963210315.1 of Rhynchopus euleeides. Taxonomy (NCBI): domain Eukaryota; phylum Euglenozoa; class Diplonemea; order Diplonemida; family Diplonemidae; genus Rhynchopus; species Rhynchopus euleeides. The sequence goes on along the minus strand of OY723316.1, from coordinate 53,072 downwards.
ACGGCTCGTGGCCAAGCTCCTCGCAGCGCGCCACCGGGACGAAGCGAAGGCTGTTCTCCTCCGCAGTGGGCAGGTTGGTGTGGCGGTGCGACAGGGAGCGGAGGCGGCGACGGCTGTGACGGCCAACTACGCGGCCAGGCGGCGGGGGCAAGACGCGTGCATCCTGAAAGTCGATTTCACCAACGCGTTTAATGCGGTGGATCGCTCAGCCTTCCTGAGAGAGGTGGAGCAGAAGTTTCCGGGGATGCTGCCGTGGGTCGCATGGTGCTACGCGAGCCCGTCGAAGCTGCAGTTCGGGAAGGAATGTGTGACGTCGTCGTGTGGTGTGCAGCAGGGTGACCCCCTCGGCCCACTGCTCTTCTCCCTCGCGATCGCCCCCGTGGCTGAGGAGGTGAAGCAGATCAAGGGGATACACGGGGCGGTGTGGTACCTCGATGACGGGGTGATCATGGGGAGCGGATACGCGGTCGGCCAGGCGTACCGGCTCATCGTCGAGCGGTGCAAGCACTTGGGTCTGCAGGTCCGTGAGGACAAGTGCGAGCTGGTGGACCTGAGCGGCAGGGGGACGGGGCATTCCGTGCAGGAGTGGGCTGGATGGGGACTGAAGGTGGTCGAGAAGCCGAAGAACTCGCCCATCCCGGGCATCAGGTGGATGCGGGACGGCAACTTCGAGCTGCTCGGAGCCCCGATAGGGGATGCGGCGTGGTGCGAGCAGTTCATGTCGGAGCGGGTGGACCAGTTTGTGACCTCCCTGGACGCCCTCGACAAGCTGACTGACTCGCAGACCGCATTTGCCCTGCTGCGTGAGTGCCTGGGGTTCGCGCGCATGGTGTTCTTTATGCGTGCGATTGGTTTCAAAGGGGTGACGGGCTACCTCGAGAGGTACGACGCGCGCGTGCAGCGGAGCCTCGCGAAGCTTCTGGGCTACGACGACGACTGCCTCCCACAAGAAGCGATGTTGCAGGCGTCCCTCCCTGTTCGAATCGGAGGTCTGGGGATACGCAAGTCGGCCGACCATTGGCATGCGGCGGCGCTGGCTTCGAGTGCGGGGACCGCAGCGCTGTGCCGACGGCTGGACCGAGACTTCGTGTGGGATGCAGAGGGCTGGAGGCAGACGGCCTCCTCGTATAACGAAATGGTAGCTGAGGGCTGGCGTCTGGACACCGAGGCACCTCCGGAGAGAGCCCCCGAGCAGCGCTCGCTCTCGCTGGGCATTCTGGAGAGGTGGTACAACGCGCTGATGGATGAGGCGGATGCGGTGACGCGGGCCCGGATGCAGTCTCTCCTGCTGCCAGGGTGCGGTGCGTGGCTGACGGGAAACCCGGCTCGCTGGGAGGCGATGCCCCCGCTGCCGTTCCAAGCAGTGCTCAGGTATCGCTTAGGCCTTCCGCTGTACGAATCGCTGGCGCGGTGTGAATGCTGCGGGAAGGATGGGGTGATGGACGCGCACGGTCTGCATGCCACCCTCTGCGAGAAGGGGGGTGGGGCCATCACGCGCCACGAGGCGGTGGCGGATGCTTTGCTGCGAGCAGCGCGACAGGGTGGCTTGAGAGCCGAGCGGGAGACATTGGGTCTGCTGGAGGGAGACAGGAGACGCCCAGGGGATGTCACGTTGCAGCAGGGATTCCTGGATGGTCGAGTCACTGCCATAGATGTAGCGGTGGTGAACCCCCTGGCCCCGTCGTTTCTGCAGCTGGCAGCCAGGACGGTAGGCGGGGCAGCGGCGCGGCGGCAGACTACGAAGGTCTGGAAGTACCGCGAGGATGAGGCCGTGCGGACGGGCCGCCTTGCCTTCGAGCCATTTGTGGTCGAGCTTTTTGGGGGCTGGGGCCAGCGGGCACACTCCATCATGAACCGCCTCGTGTCATTGGGGGCAGCCAAGCTGGGGGTCGGGCGGGTGCAAGTGGCACAACAGACGGCCCGCAGCATGGGGTGGGCCTTCCAGAAGGCAGTGGGTGCGTCGCTCGAGTCGTGTGGGAGGCTGTGCACGGTGGCAGGGCAGGGGAGGCAGCGAGTGGAGCTGACGAAGACCCCGGTGATCGACCCCGAGACGTATGTGAAGTTCGGGGACCTGATGCCGGGGGTCGTCATGGAGGAAGTGCCCCCAGACGCGCCGGACGTTGACGAGGATGAGGGCAGCGAGGGGGACGACGCCCCCCCCAGTGACCCGACCCCGCAAGAGGAGCGGGTTTTCGACGCGAAGCTGGCGCAGTGGCGCAGGCGGTGCGATCCCGGCGGGTCCCGGACGGTGGGGCAGTGCGTGACGGGGTGCGCGGCCAGCCTCCCGGCGTGGTACCAGCTGAAGCAGCTGGGTGCAGTTTTACCTCGGGGCAAGGCGGGTGATGGTTTGAGTGCCATAATGGCTGGTCGAGGGGCGCCGTGCAGCCTCTCACAGGCACGCAGACAGGCTGTGGCTTTGGTTCTGCATGCGCCGGCACTACGTCGAGAGGTGGACGACCCGACTGAGTGGAGCCGTCGGATGCTGGCCCCACAGGAGGCAGATGGGTCAATGGCGGAGTGTGCGTGGGCGGACCTGGCGCTGCTGCGGGCGCTGGCGGTGGTGACGCGCAGCGAGATCCTGGTCATCCGTGACTTTGGGGAGCCTGTGTTGTGCAGGCCGGCGCCGGGAGCGCAGGTGGGTGGGCGCTTCTCGTTGTGTGCGGTGGGCAAGGGCTTCGTGCGGGTCGACGTCGACATGGACCTGTCGCAGATGCCCGAGGGCCCCGAGGCAGAGCTGGGCACGCAGATGGACAGGGTGGTGGCAGGTGACAAAGGGGCGGAGTGCCACATCTGTGCGGTTGAGATCCCGCCGCGGGCACGCCACCTCCGATGCGGGCACTGCATGCGGGCCGCGTGTGAGGCGTGCGGGGGGTCGGGCCTACCCTGTGCGTGCCCCAAGATCCAGCTCGTGAAAGCGTCGGAAGCCGGCCGCTCGCAAGGCTGGGCAGCGCCGACGGGCGTGAAACAGGAGATGGAGGTGGACGCGGCGGAAGATCAGGCGGAAGCGGGTGAGACCTCGATTGGGGGGTGTGTGTATCTGGACGGGTGCGCACCTACTCCCCAGGGCACACCGATGGCGACCGACGCAAACGCGGAGCCGGCCTCGGAGGAGGAGCGGCAGGCGCGGGAGGCGAGCAGGTGGCAGCTGGTGCAGGAGCTCGCAGGCACGGAGCCAGTGGCGGCCTTCATCGCCCAGTGGCAGAGCGCCGCCCCCTCCGATGTGTCGCAGTGCCTGGGGGTCGAGGAGCTGGTGAGGTCCCTCCAGGGGCAGGTGCGATGGAAGGCGGCGTACACAGTGGGCGACTGCCTGTTCGACGCGGTCGTCGCCCAGCTACCCACTGGGCTCAAGGTGACAGCGGCCGAAGCGAGGACGCGGGCAGTGAAGGCGGTGATGCAGCACGCAGGGCTCCGCACAATGGTTGAGGGAGGGGAGCCGGAGGTGTGGGCACAGCAGATGAGCAGAAGAGGGGCAGGGCCAGGTCTGCAGTCGTGGGCTGACGAGCTGGTCCTCGGGGGGCTCGCACGGGCCCTCCGAATCACCATCCTCTCCTTCCGGAGGCAAGGCTGTGGCGTCAGGGTGTGGCGCGCGGCGGAGAGGGCGGTAGCAATGGCGGCAGTGGCTTTTGTGGATGAGTCAGGGCAAGCAGACGGCACAGCGGTGGGCCACTTCGTGCCGGTGGTCCTGCCCGAGCCGCTACAGCAGTGGGCGCGGGAGGTGGACACGTGTCCTGTGGGGCAGGACAAGCGCGTGCGAGGGTGCGAGCAGGCGAAGCGGATGCGCCTCCAGGTGGGATGGCAGACGAGCTGCGGCGCGTGCACCACGCCGGTGGGCCCTCGCGGGTGCTGGGGGTGCGGCGAGTGTGGGGTGGCAGTGTGCCTCACGTGCCGTGAAAGGTGCCCCACCGCGTACAGGGGGTGCAGTGGGGCACCCCCGGTCCCCCCTCCGACAGGGAGCCGGGGGCCGAGGCAGACTGGTGGGGACGTGACGTCTCTGGGGGAAGGTTCCAACAACAAACCTTCAGCCATCCCCCAGCAGACGACAGAGGCGCAGACCAGCGGGGCAGCAGAGGAGGCACCCAGAGCAGCGCGAGCATCGGCCGAGGCAGCAACGGCGGCACCGGCAACAACTACGACAGCGACAACGGCGGCAGAGACGACGCCCCTGGGGGAAGGTTCCACTACAACACCTTCAGCCATCCTCCAGCAGGCACCAGCCTCAGCGGCGACAACGACAGCGGCGGTGCAGGAGGCTCTACCGCAGGGGGACTTCGCCTTCGATGACGACGAGGTGCAGGAGGATCTGTCGCAGGAGGACGTCGACGTCGATGACGACGAGGTGCAGGAGGAGATGTCGGACAACGTGGCCGAGCAGTCCGACGGGTCAATGGGAGGCAACCAACAACAGACAGCCACCCGTGTGTCGTGGGTGCGGATCCCTGCGGAGAGGGCGAGGAAGGAGCAGTGGGCAGGAAGCAGTGAGGACGGCACCGCGATGGTGGAGGGCGTGAGGGTATTCCCCTGCGCGGCGATGGCGGCGGCGAGTGGTGCGGCGGACGCGGCGTGTATCCCGGACTCGGCGGACGGCTGGGAAGGGCTGTTCGGCAGGAATGGGCCGCATGCGGGGGCGGCGGCGACGGCACACTGTGTGTTCAAGCAGTGGATCGCAGACAGGCGGGCGGTCGACGCGACCTACTACACCACAGGGGGTCGGCAGGGCTCGCAGGAGGGAAACGCCGAGTACCTGGCCTGCAAGCGGGTCGACTCGCACGCCAACAAGCGCCAGAAGGCGGCCCTGAAGAGGAAGCGGCGTGTGCAACGACAGGAGCGTGACCGACGTGATGGCGGCAGGGGCAGCGGGGACTGTCGTGATCGTCGAGGAGGTGATGGTGCAGGCAGGGGCAGCGGAAGGGAGCGCCGTGCGGGCCGGCATGAGCCGACCATCATGGGCGCTGGCAGGGGGGCCCGCAGATGAGCGGGCATTACACGTCTGTGCGTGGCCCCGCAGGGCGGGGCCGTCTAACGCATAGCATCCTTAACATCCCCACTCCCCCCCCCCCCTCCCAGAGTCGTCACGAGTGTGTACAGTTTGAGTGCTCGTGTGATGATTCCCCAGTGTGGATAATTTGCCCTTCGAGCTGGGGGACCAGGTCGACAGCCTGGCCCTCAGCGCCTAATCAACCAAACCAGACCATCTCCCCCCCCCCCCCCTCCCTTAATAGAGTCCTGCACAGTGTGTATAGTCTTGTCCTTTGGGGGGGTTCGGAGTGCTCAGATGGTGTCGGCCGCCGGCTCGGAGTGGCACAAGCAGAACATGTGTGAGGACCACGGCACCACGGACCCCTGTAATTTCTCTCCATGCATCCACCATTCGACTTGATTTCGCCCCTTCTCGCTTCTCCCCTGTTCTCTCCCCCCGGTCGAGTGGTTTGCAAGGATGGACCGCTCGGTCTTGGGAACCGCTCGACTGGGAAACTCTCGACCCTGTTTTTTGCGCGTTTCCAGCCGTGGGCGTTTTCGATGGTCACCCCTTGGGAGGAGACTGGAGAGGACGCCCAGCCATTGTTGTTCGAACATGCCGAGTACACGGCTCTCTAGCCTCTGCAGCAGATGACCAACAACACGGGTGTCGATGGCTTCCGCCCTGCATGTCACCTTGCTTCTCGCCTCGACATGCAGCAGACACCCGTGAGCAGAGAAAGGAGTGTAGCAGTCCCCCGGTTCGCCCCCGGGTACCAAAAAAAAAAGGTGTCTACACTAATAAACAAAGATGAGACGTGTGTGTGTTCGTCACTTTTTAACCCTGCACGGGTCTGAGCCCACCCCCATCCCAGGCCAGTTCAGCGCCACTCGGAGGAGGGTGTGCCGCAAAGATCGCGTGATGCGTACTGCAGCAGTAGGCTCGGTAACGTGAGTACCGCCCGAGACAGAGGAGCAGGCTCGCTCGGTGCGTCCTGCACTCAACTAACGTGTGTGTTCAATCTGGTGGGTCGCGGAGCTCCTCGAGCAGTGTATACTGCAGAACAATAGCTTCTCGCTGCCCCTCACGCCGGGAAAGAGGGGACGGCTGTCGACAAGGAGTACGCTGTTCCCGAATTAACCAGCCCCCGAAACGGTGACAGTCAGCGTGATTGACCCCTCCCCTTTTTTTTTTTTTTTTGCCCGTCAGGTGGACCACCGGGTGGGGAGAGAACCGGTGTGAGGCACTTGGGTCCGTCCAGGTGGGCAGGGAACCTGGGGGCGGGGGGCCTCAAATCCCTCTCTCTCATGCGCTCTCTGGGCACAATGGCCTGTGTCTCATCCCATCCACCACCAAACCTCCCAGGCACAACGAGACAAGGTCTTTTTTTTTTTTTTTTTTTTTTTTTTTTTTTTTTTTTTTTTTTGCCTGTCAGGTGGACCACCGGGTGGGGAGAGAACCGGTGTGAGGCACTTGGGTCCGTCCAGGTGGGCAGGGAACCTGGGGGCGGGGGGCCTCAAATCCCTCTCTCTCATGCGCTCTCTGGGCACAATGGCCTGTGTCTCATCCCATCCACCACCAAACCTCCCAGGCACAACGAGACAAGGTCTTGACACACATCCTCACTTCCCCAGACCCCGACCGCCCTCTTCCATCCCATGTGTGTGCGTTACCGTCCGTCGCAGCCCCGTCGCCTCCTCGGTCCGGCGGACGGGTACATGTCTCTCCGTCCGACACACAGCCCGTGCACGCTAGGCGATTGCAGCCTATGCATTCCCAGTGGGGCGTTCGGGTGTCAAACGGCTGCTCACATCTGACACACAGCACCGACAGTTCGGCTGTCCCCCCGTCTACTCGGACCATGTGGAGGCCAGCCTCTGCGCCTCGGCAGCCGGTGGAGACGAGGGGTACGGCCGGTGCGAGGCGGAGCACGAAGGACCGCACCTGCTCCGAGATGTGGAGTGGGCTGTAGTGCGATGCCTTGAACTTGACACCCGCGACAGGCCCGTACGGCTTCCTCAGGGGGCGGTATATCCGCGGTGCAGTGTCATCAGCGAGCACGACGATCGGGGAGCCCGTCGCCCGCGCGGCCCCCTGCAGCGTCAGCTCGTCGGCCCACGACGCAACGTTCATGCTGCCGGACTCGCGCATCTGCCGCGCCCACTCCTCGTAGGAGGGCTCCGCCCTGCTCCTCAGGTCAGCGTGGTCGCCGACCGCCTTCACGACGTACTGCCGCAGGCCGTCTGCAGTCGCGCCGGCCTCGCCGAGGAGGAACGTGAGGGCGTCGAAGAAGCAGTTCCCGGGGGTGAACCGGAAGTCCTGCACGTCCGGCATCTCCAGCACGCTCTGCTGCTTCGCGGTGGTGACTCCCGGAAGCGCGTGCTCCCTCGCGGTCAGCCACCGGGTCAGGACATCGTCCGCCGGCTCGGGGGCCGGCCCCGGGGGCGGCGGCGGGGGACCGGCGTCCTCGCTGTCGGTGCTGTCCTCGTCGTCATCCATCACCTCCTCCTGCACCACCGTCGTCGGCACCGTGCGCCCGCACTGGCAGGGGTCCGTGACGTGCTCGACACAGTCAGGGCAGCTGGCTCTGAGGCAGTGTACACACCTGCTTTTTTTTTCCCTCTCTCTCATGCGCTCTCTGGGCACAATGGCCTGTGTCTCATCCCATCCACCACCAAACCTCCCAGGCACAACGAGACAAGGTCTTGACACACATCCTCACTTCCCCAGACCCCGACCGCCCTCTTCCATCCCATGACCCAGTCCGAAGGCAAATAAGCGTGAAAGGTAATGCAGAAGGACAAGAATAGCAGTGACGGTGGATCCAGGGAGCCAAATTTCCTGGATTACTGGTGCCATGGTGCTCATGGGGGCCAAAACCAGGGCGATCTCCTGTAGGGATGGCACTTTGACGAGGCTCCCTGGGTCCGCCTATCGGGGGCGCCAAAACGGGCAACGACGGGGGTAAAAAGGGATGAGGCGGGAGGGCACCTGGAGGGGACCTGGAGGGGGGACCCGTGACCTGGCAGAGAAGGTAACGAAACGCGGGGCAGAGGGGCATGCAGTGACGGCGGTGGGTCCTGTGAGTTGGGATGCCTATTCCCTGGTGCTGTGGTGCTCACAGGGCCGGGGACAGGGGGTCTCGTTGAGGGACAACACTGCACTGACTCGTCGGGCCGACCGTGCCTGCCGCGAGGGGGAGTTGGGGGGGGAGGGGGGGGGGGACGGAGAAGGGGGTATTCACAGCACCTGTGTGTGCTCTACTGCACAAAGGCATCTGGTCTAGGGGGGGGGATCTACCTCCACTCAAAACTCTACTCTATACTCTACGTAGTCGAGCGGGGACCTGCTCCTTGCAGGTTCGACCACTCTGGCCCTCACTGGGTGGCGGCGCCTGTCGCGCGCGGCGCGGCGCGGCGTGATCCCTGGGACGCTGTCCCCGCTGTCGCGCGACGCATGCCCGCTGCGGTGTACATCCTCGAGTTGAGGTTATTGTACAGCCTCTGCTCCTCTCTGTCTTGGAGGCGGACCTTGCAACGCCACGCATGCAGGGCTCGCCTCGCGGACTTGAACTCCTCCTCCGGGGAGCCAGGCTCTGGGGTGAACAGGGCGTCCCATTCAGCCACCGTCTTGGGGACGTCGGCGTCGTCAGCTGGGGTGCCTTTGTCGGCAGCCGTCGCGCTGCGCTTCCTGTCCGGGGGAGAGGCTGACACGTCACGGTCGGCCTTCCGCTTGCCTGTTTTTTTTTCTTCCGGACCGAGAATCTTTGCAGCTGTTGTTTGTCTGGGCTAGTTGGTACAGAATACAAGGTACAAGAGACAAGCAAGACAAGAAACGAAAAGAAGAAAGCGAAAGAAACACACATGAAAAGATCACACACATCAAACGACACGCCAAAAATGGCTCAGCCTCTGGACATCCACTTAGCCAGCGAGGACCACACTGGTGACAGATTGCTCGTACATAACTCCAAAAACGGGGGGCTTGGTTGCTTCAATAGCATATGGTTGATAGCCGCCAACCGCTTTTGTGTTATGTGCAAGGAACCTGAAGTGGAAGTTGCACATTACACATTGCAATGAATGCTGAAACACAGAGTGTCACAGGAAACGATCGAGTAAAGAAAAACTCAAAGAAAAAGCCCAAAAGGGAAACACAAGCTAGCTGGGACAACGCTAGGGTTCAGAAAACTGCTCTTTGTAGTGATGGAGGGGCTTGTTGGTTTGTTTGTAGCCGCAACGCATCGACACAAAGAGAGGTCTCTGTTGTGCACCGAAAAAGTAGAGAAAGGGCCAATGGTGAAAGCAAAAGGCAGTGCTGTCTATGACTCCACCGCCTGCAACACTAGTCAACCCCTTGTGCGAAGGGGGAGGGGCCAGGCACAGGTCAGCAGCGACCACCCAGAGGGGCTACCCGTTGAGGGCTTAGAGCCGCAACGTGGGGGCAGGATCAGCTCCAGCAGGATCTTCTCAGGCATCGCGCAGCTCCAGCACGCCCGATCGCGGCACTAGGGAAAGCATTGGCGAGGCTTTCACGCCCCAAAAGGGGGGCAACCCTGCATCCTGATCTTCCTACAGGCTGGCCTGCAGACGTCCATGTGCTCAAGCCACTCATGCAATTAGAGCAACTCAGAGGGAACAGCCCAGGGCCTTATGCTCGCGCACACTGCCCTGACCCATGCACAGGTCCGATTTCTCCCGAGACTCACTCAAGAGGCCCCCCAAGGTCAATTCCAAGGATCTTAATACCAGAGCTTGCTTTGGTTTCCCCTCCAAGGAGGGTAATCACAGGGGGCGCCACGTGAAGGCAGCAAGTTGGATTTTATCCCCCTCCGCTTGCCTGTGTGCTGCGACGCTGAGGGGGCTGGTGCGTTCTCGCTGGTGGAGCCGCCCTGCTGCGCGTCGGAGGTGGAGTCGGTGGAGGAGGTGGAGGAGGTGGAGGGCTGAGCGGTCGCGTTCGACGAGGGGGCTGGTGCTGTAGAAGCAGAGGGAGAGCCGCCCGAGGTCGTGTGTGCGTTACCGTCCGTCGCAGCCCCGTCGCCTCCTCGGTCCGGCGGACGGGTACATGTCTCTCCGTCCGACACACAGCCCGTGCACGCTAGGCGATTGCAGCCTATGCATTTTTTTTTTTTTTTTTTTTTTTTTTTTGGGGACATCCGGACCGAGAATCTTTGCAGCTGTTGTTTGTCTGGGCTAGTTGGTACAGAATACAAGGTACAAGAGACAAGCAAGACAAGAAACGAAAAGAAGAAAGCGAAAGAAACACACATGAAAAGATCACACACATCAAACGACACGCCCAAAATGGCACAGCCTCTGGACATCCACTTAGCCAGCGAGGACCACACTGGTGACAGATTGCTCGTACATAACTCCAAAAACGGGGGGCTTGGTTGCTTCAATAGCATATGGTTGATAGCCGCCAACCGCTTTTGTGTTATGTGCAAGGAACCTGAAGTGGAAGTTGCACATTACACATTGCAATGAATGCTGAAACACAGAGTGTCACAGGAAACGATCGAGTAAAGAAAAACTCAAAGAAAAAGCCCAAAAGGGAAACACAAGCTAGCTGGGACAACGCTAGGGTTCAGAAAACTGCTCTTTGTAGTGATGGAGGGGCTTGTTGGTTTGTTTGTAGCCGCAACGCATCGACACAAAGAGAGGTCTCTGTTGTGCACCGAAAAAGTAGAGAAAGGGCCAATGGTGAAAGCAAAAGGCAGTGCTGTCTATGACTCCACCGCCTGCAACACTAGTCAACCCCTTGTGCGAAGGGGGAGGGGCCAGGCACAGGTCAGCAGCGACCACCCAGAGGGGCTACCCGTTGAGGGCTTAGAGCCGCAACGTGGGGGCAGGATCAGCTCCAGCAGGATCTTCTCAGGCATCGCGCAGCTCCAGCACGCCCGATCGCGGCACTAGGGAAAGCATTGGCGAGGCTTTCACGCCCCAAAAGGGGGGCAACCCTGCATCCTGATCTTCCTACAGGCTGGCCTGCAGACGTCCATGTGCTCAAGCCACTCATGCAATTAGAGCAACTCAGAGGGAACAGCCCAGGGCCTTATGCTCGCGCACACTGCCCTGACCCATGCACAGGTCCGATTTCTCCCGAGACTCACTCAAGAGGCCCCCCAAGGTCAATTCCAAGGATCCTAATACCAGAGCTTGCTTTGGTTTCCCCTCCAAGGAGGGTAATCACAGGGGGCGCCACGTGAAGGCAGCAAGTTGGATTTTATCCCCCCGCGGCGGGTCGGTCAACTGGCGCGGCAGAACCGGGTCTCAGCAGCCCACAAGCACCTCGTCCCGGCCAAAGTCGCCCCCAGCACGACGGAGACCCTGAAGAAGCTGCAGGGCAAACACCCGGAGGGTGTTTGCAAAAAAAAAAAAAAAAAGCCTATGCATTCCCAGTGGGGCGTTCGGGTGTCAAACGGCTGCTCACATCTGACACACAGCACCGACAGTTCGGCTGTCCCCCCGTCTACTCGGACCATGTGGAGGCCAGCCTCTGCGCCTCGGCAGCCGGTGGAGACGAGGGGTACGGCCGGTGCGAGGCGGAGCACGAAGGACCGCACCTGCTCCGAGATGTGGAGTGGGCTGTAGTGCGATGCCTTGAACTTGACACCCGCGACAGGCCCGTACGGCTTCCTCAGGGGGCGGTATATCCGCGGTGCAGTGTTTTTTTTTTTTTTTTTTTTTTTTTTTTCTCCACCGACTCCACCTCCGACGCGCAGCAGGGCGGCTCCACCAGCGAGAACGCACCAGCCCCCTCAGCGTCGCAGCACACAGGCAAGCGGAGGGGGATAAAATCCAACTTGCTGCCTTCACGTGGCGCCCCCTGTGATTACCCTCCTTGGAGGGGAAACCAAAGCAAGCTCTGGTATTAAGATCCTTGGAATTGACCTTGGGGGGCCTCTTGAGTGAGTCTCGGGAGAAATCGGACCTGTGCATGGGTCAGGGCAGTGTGCGCGAGCATAAGGCCCTGGGCTGTTCCCTCTGAGTTGCTCTAATTGCATGAGTGGCTTGAGCACATGGACGTCTGCAGGCCAGCCTGTAGGAAGATCAGGATGCAGGGTTGCCCCCCTTTTGGGGCGTGAAAGCCTCGCCAATGCTTTCCCTAGTGCCGCGATCGGGCGTGCTGGAGCTGCGCGATGCCTGAGAAGATCCTGCTGGAGCTGATCCTGCCCCCACGTTGCGGCTCTAAGCCCTCAACGGGTAGCCCCTCTGGGTGGTCGCTGCTGACCTGTGCCTGGCCCCTCCCCCTTCGCACAAGGGGTTGACTAGTGTTGCAGGCGGTGGAGTCATAGACAGCACTGCCTTTTGCTTTCACCATTGGCCCTTTCTCTACTTTTTCGGTGCACAACAGAGACCTCTCTTTGTGTCGATGCGTTGCGGCTACAAACAAACCAACAAGCCCCTCCATCACTACAAAGAGCAGTTTTCTGAACCCTAGCGTTGTCCCAGCTAGCTTGTGTTTCCCTTTTGGGCTTTTTCTTTGAGTTTTTCTTTACTCGATCGTTTCCTGTGACACTCTGTGTTTCAGCATTCATTGCAATGTGTAATGTGCAACTTCCACTTCAGGTTCCTTGCACATAACACAAAAGCGGTTGGCGGCTATCAACCATATGCTATTGAAGCAACCAAGCCCCCCGTTTTTGGAGTTATGTACGAGCAATCTGTCACCAGTGTGGTCCTCGCTGGCTAAGTGGATGTCCAGAGGCTGAGCCATTTTTGGCGTGTCGTTTGATGTGTGTGATCTTTTCATGTGTGTTTCTTTCGCTTTCTTCTTTTCGTTTCTTGTCTTGCTTGTCTCTTGTACCTTGTATTCTGTACCAACTAGCCCAGACAAACAACAGCTGCAAAGATTCTCGGTCCGGAAAAAAAAAAAAAAACGGTGCAGTGTCATCAGCGAGCACGACGATCGGGGAGCCCGTCGCCCGCGCGGCCCCCTGCAGCGTCAGCTCGTCGGCCCACGACGCAACGTTCATGCTGCCGGACTCGCGCATCTGCCGCGCCCACTCCTCGTAGGAGGGCTCCGCCCTGCTCCTCAGGTCAGCGTGGTCGCCGACCGCCTTCACGACGTACTGCCGCAGGCCGTCTGCAGTCGCGCCGGCCTCGCCGAGGAGGAACGTGAGGGCGTCGAAGAAGCAGTTCCCGGGGGTGAACCGGAAGTCCTGCACGTCCGGCATCTCCAGCACGCTCTGCTGCTTCGCGGTGGTGACTCCCGGAAGCGCGTGCTCCCTCGCGGTCAGCCACCGGGTCAGGACATCGTCCGCCGGCTCGGGGGCCGGCCCCGGGGGCGGCGGCGGGGGACCGGCGTCCTCGCTGTCGGTGCTGTCCTCGTCGTCATCCATCACCTCCTCCTGCACCACCGTCGTCGGCTCCGTGCGCCCGCACTGGCAGGGGTCCGTGACGTGCTCGACACAGTCAGGGCAGCTGGCTCTGAGGCAGTGTACACACCTGCCGTGGGTGTCCTGCGTGGAGAAGTCCGCTTCGCAGAACTGGCAGAACTCCGTCACGTCCTGCTCCCCCTCCGCCCGCTCAGTTCGCAGCCGCGGGCCCGCGCGTACGGTAGGCCGGGGCCTTTTTTTTTTCTTCCGGACCGAGAATCTTTGCAGCTGTTGTTTGTCTGGGCTAGTTGGTACAGAATACAAGGTACAAGAGACAAGCAAGACAAGAAACGAAAAGAAGAAAGCGAAAGAAACACACATGAAAAGATCACACACATCAAACGACACGCCAAAAATGGCTCAGCCTCTGGACATCCACTTAGCCAGCGAGGACCACACTGGTGACAGATTGCTCGTACATAACTCCAAAAACGGCCGCCATTCACGCACCAGGTCTTCCGGCGTCGGCGGCTCGCGGTCTACGGGTTTCTGGGCGGGACGCAGGGGCTCGTCTGAGGGAGGGGGCACCGCCTGGTGGCCTTGTCCCTCCGCGTCGTCCGGGTCGGTGTCTTCGAATGCAGCACCCTGGCCGACCTGGTCCGGCTCGAACCTGATGAAGTGGTCGGGGTCCAGGGGTGGGGCGGCCTCCACCTCGACTCTGTCGCGGGCCAGCGACCGGCAAGCCTTCGTAAGCTCCCCGCACTCGAGCAGGGTGGCGCCCAGGGTGTTGTTGAAGGCGGAGTTCACCCTGCACGCGTACTCCTGCGTCAGCTGCACTCGGCTCGCTCCTGTCCGCTCCGCCGCAAGGCGCCCGAGCTTCGAGAAGACGGAGTGTGCCGAGGGGGCGAGGCCGCCGAACAACTCCATGGCGTAGGGGGCGAACACGAGGCCTCGCGCCGCACACGCGTCCCGGTACTGCCGGTTCTTCGTCGCCTCGCCCTGGGCTGCCGCCGCTCCCGTGAAACGGGCTGCCGCCTGCACGTAAGAAGCGGCCACGGGGTTCTTGACGGTGATGTCAATGACTCGTGGCCAGATCCTCCTAGTCACGAGGTCGCCCGGGCGCTGCCCATCCTGCAGGAGATGCAGAGACTCCATCTCGGGGTTCGTGCCCGCCTCCTGTGCCAGGGCGAACAGGGCGTCCCGGGTGGCGTCGTGTCTGCGGGTTAAAGCCCCGCCCTGGTTGCAGTCGAAGGCGTGGGTTCCCATCTCGTCCAGTTCCCTGCCGCACTTCTCGCAGACGGTATCCGGCTCGAAGAGGGGAATGCCAAGGCGGGCGCGTGACACGGCGATCATCTGGCGACCCTCGATGCGGCTGTTCTCCGAGAGCTTCCCCCCGAGGAAAGCGCCGGCGTGGGGCAGCGACAGCGATCGCAGGCGGGCTCTGTCGTGGGCGTCGGACTCTTCGAACAGCTCGCGGTACTGGCGGCTGACGATCGCGCGGGAGAGTTCCCTCTGCTCGACATCCCCCACGGGGGCTTGCGTGGGGTCGCGCCGTTCGTCCTCGTCCACAGCGTTGTTGTGAGCGAGGCAGGTGGTCTCCCATCCCTCCTCATCCCACGTGAAGTTGGGGTCGAGCTCCCGGCACAAGGAGTGGCCGTTCGCCGTGGACGCCAGGGCGGCTGCATGCCAGTGTTCGGCGGCGCGTCGAATCCCCAGGCCCCCGAGCCTCACCGGCATGGTGGCCTGCCGCATGACTGATTCCGGCAGCACGTCGTCCTCGAGGGCGAGGATCCGGGCGAGGCACTTCTCCACGGAGGCGTCGCTCTTCCGGAGGTACTCCGTAACCCCCTTGTGTCCCATAGCCCTCATGTAAAACACGAGGCGGGCGAACCCCTCGCAGTGGCGGAGAAGGGCGAGGCCGACCTGCTTGTCCTGGAGCTTGGCCAAGGCGTCGAGGTACGGCTGGAACTCCAAGAGCTTCTTGTCCATGTAGCTCTCGCAGAAGGCTGCTGCGAAGGCTTCTGCGCAGAAGGCTGCGAAAAAAAAAAAAAAAAAAAAAAAAAAAAAAAAAAAAAAAAAAAAAAAGACAAGGTCTTGACACACATCCTCACTTCCCCAGACCCCGACCGCCCTCTTCCATCCCATGACCCAGTCCGAAGGCAAATAAGCGTGAAAGGTAATGCAGAAGGACAAGAATAGCAGTGACGGTGGATCCAGGGAGCCAAATTTCCTGGATTACTGGTGCCATGGTGCTCATGGGGGCCAAAACCAGGGCGATCTCCTGTAGGGATGGCACTTTGACGAGGCTCCCTGGGTCCGCCTATCGGGGGCGCCAAAACGGGCAACGACGGGGGTAAAAAGGGATGAGGCGGGAGGGCACCTGGAGGGGGGACCCGTGACCTGGCAGAGAAGGTAACGAAACGCGGGGCAGAGGGGCATGCAGTGACGGCGGTGGGTCCTGTGAGTTGGGATGCCTATTCCCTGGTGCTGTGGTGCTCACAGGGCCGGGGACAGGGGGTCTCGTTGAGGGACAACACTGAACTGACTCGTCGGGCCGACCGTGCCTGCCGCGAGGGGGAGTTGGGGGGGGAGGGGGGGGGGGACGGAGAAGGGGGTATTCACAGCACCTGTGTGTGCTCTACTGCACAAAGGCATCTGGTCTAGGGGGGGGGATCTACCTCCACTCAAAACTCTACTCTATACTCTACGTAGTCGAGCGGGGACCTGCTCCTTGCAGGTTCGACCACTCTGGCCCTCACTGGGTGGCGGCGCCTGTCGCGCGCGGCGCGGCGCGGCGTGATCCCTGGGACGCTGTCCCCGCTGTCGCGCGACGCATGCCCGCTGCGGTGTACATCCTCGAGTTGAGGTTATTGTACAGCCTCTGCTCCTCTCTGTCTTGGAGGCGGACCTTGCAACGCCACGCATGCAGGGCTCGCCTCGCGGACTTGAACTCCTCCTCCGGGGAGCCAGGCTCTGGGGTGAACAGGGCGTCCCATTCAGCCACCGTCTTGGGGACGTCGGCGTCGTCAGCTGGGGTGCCTTTGTCGGCAGCCGTCGCGCTGCGCTTCCTGTCCGGGGGAGAGGCTGACACGTCACGGTCGGCCTTCCGCTTGCCTGTGTGCTGCGACGCTGAGGGGGCTGGTGCGTTCTCGCTGGTGGAGCCGCCCTGCTGCGCGTCGGAGGTGGAGTCGGTGGAGGAGGTGGAGGAGGTGGAGGGCTGAGCGGTCGCGTTCGACGAGGGGGCTGGTGCTGTAGAAGCAGAGGGAGAGCCGCCCGAGGTCGTGTGTGCGTTACCGTCCGTCGCAGCCCCGTCGCCTCCTCGGTCCGGCGGACGGGTACATGTCTCTCCGTCCGACACACAGCCCGTGCACGCTAGGCGATTGCAGCCTATGCATTCCCAGTGGGGCGTTCGGGTGTCAAACGGCTGCTCACATCTGACACACAGCACCGACAGTTCGGCTGTCCCCCCGTCTACTCGGACCATGTGGAGGCCAGCCTCTGCGCCTCGGCAGCCGGTGGAGACGAGGGGTACGGCCGGTGCGAGGCGGAGCACGAAGGACCGCACCTGCTCCGAGATGTGGAGTGGGCTGTAGTGCGATGCCTTGAACTTGACACCCGCGACAGGCCCGTACGGCTTCCTCAGGGGGCGGTATATCCGCGGTGCAGTGTCATCAGCGAGCACGACGATCGGGGAGCCCGTCGCCGATAACCGACACCTCGAGAAGGGGGACGTCTTGAGCAGGGGGACGCTCCGGGCCCTCAAATTCGCCCAGTGCCTCAAGTGCGATAAGGTGATCACGCTTGGAGACCACCAGTCCTGCACCGCCTGCCGCAAAGACCTCGAGCCCGAGCCGGAGGCGCAGGCCGTGGGGGCGGACATCCCGGCTGGGGAACTCCCCTCCGTCGAGGAACTCCGCCGGCACAACATCCGGGTCTGGGAAAAGGTGCCAAAGCCGCTCGTCAAGGCATGGACCGCGGCCCTCAGCGAGGCCGCACGGGAGACCGCAGCACGCAACTCCGTCGCAGCGTGGACCATCCTCCTCATGGCCCCGCTCGTCCTCCTCCGCTCGGCGAGGATGGGGGGAGCGAAGAGCAAGGTCACCCTCCGCGAGCGCCAGAAGGTTTTCAACCGGTGGAAGAGGGGCGAGTACGCCACGCTCTGGGAG
This sequence comes from Rhynchopus euleeides, assembly GCA_963210315.1. Lineage (NCBI taxonomy): Eukaryota > Euglenozoa > Diplonemea > Diplonemida > Diplonemidae > Rhynchopus > Rhynchopus euleeides. Next base: position 35,629 of record OY723316.1, on the reverse strand, counting down.
GAGGCCCGCGAGGCCAGCAAGCGCCAGGGGGGCACGGGGTCCCGCGGGAGCGCACCGCCGCGCTTGTCCGATGAGGAGAGATGGGAGCGGCTTTTTTTTTTTTTTTTTTTTTTTTTTTTTTTTTTTTTTTTTTTTTTTTTTCTTCCGGACCGAGAATCTTTGCAGCTGTTGTTTGTCTGGGCTAGTTGGTACAGAATACAAGGTACAAGAGACAAGCAAGACAAGAAACGAAAAGAAGAAAGCGAAAGAAACACACATGAAAAGATCACACACATCAAACGACACGCCAAAAATGGCTCAGCCTCTGGACATCCACTTAGCCAGCGAGGACCACACTGGTGACAGATTGCTCGTACATAACTCCAAAAACGGGGGGCTTGGTTGCTTCAATAGCATATGGTTGATAGCCGCCAACCGCTTTTGTGTTATGTGCAAGGAACCTGAAGTGGAAGTTGCACATTACACATTGCAATGAATGCTGAAACACAGAGTGTCACAGGAAACGATCGAGTAAAGAAAAACTCAAAGAAAAAGCCCAAAAGGGAAACACAAGCTAGCTGGGACAACGCTAGGGTTCAGAAAACTGCTCTTTGTAGTGATGGAGGGGCTTGTTGGTTTGTTTGTAGCCGCAACGCATCGACACAAAGAGAGGTCTCTGTTGTGCACCGAAAAAGTAGAGAAAGGGCCAATGGTGAAAGCAAAAGGCAGTGCTGTCTATGACTCCACCGCCTGCAACACTAGTCAACCCCTTGTGCGAAGGGGGAGGGGCCAGGCACAGGTCAGCAGCGACCACCCAGAGGGGCTACCCGTTGAGGGCTTAGAGCCGCAACGTGGGGGCAGGATCAGCTCCAGCAGGATCTTCTCAGGCATCGCGCAGCTCCAGCACGCCCGATCGCGGCACTAGGGAAAGCATTGGCGAGGCTTTCACGCCCCAAAAGGGGGGCAACCCTGCATCCTGATCTTCCTACAGGCTGGCCTGCAGACGTCCATGTGCTCAAGCCACTCATGCAATTAGAGCAACTCAGAGGGAACAGCCCAGGGCCTTATGCTCGCGCACACTGCCCTGACCCATGCACAGGTCCGATTTCTCCCGAGACTCACTCAAGAGGCCCCCCAAGGTCAATTCCAAGGATCTTAATACCAGAGCTTGCTTTGGTTTCCCCTCCAAGGAGGGTAATCACAGGGGGCGCCACGTGAAGGCAGCAAGTTGGATTTTATCCCCCCGCGGCGGGTCGGTCAACTGGCGCGGCAGAACCGGGTCTCAGCAGCCCACAAGCACCTCGTCCCGGCCAAAGTCGCCCCCAGCACGACGGAGACCCTGAAGAAGCTGCAGGGCAAACACCCGGAGGGTGGAGCGGTCCACCTGGAGCGGACCGTGCCCGCGGAGAAGTGCAAGGCGTTCACGCCGGCTGACGTCTTCCGAGCGGTGAAGTCCTTCCCCAACGGGTCGTCGGGCGGGCAGATGGGTTTGCGTCCAGACCACGTCCGCCAAGCCCTGGAGTGCAAGGATGCGCTGGGAGCCAAGCCGACGGCCATGCTCACCCAGGTCATTAACCGGATGGTCAAGGGTGCCGTGCCCCAGGAGGTGATGCCTGTGCTCGGGGGCGCGAAGCTTTCGGCCCTGGTGAAGGGTGACGAGGACGTTCGGCCCATTGCCTGCGGAGAGACGCTCCGACGCCTCGCCGCAAAACTCCTCTCGACGCGTCATAAGGGGGACGCGCGGCGCATCCTCATGCGGGGTCGCCAAGTTGGGGTAGCTGTGCAGAGGGGGCTGGAGGCCGCGGCGTCAGTAGTGGCGCAGTACGCGGAGCGCTCGAGGGAAAAGGAGGACGCCGTGATCCTCAAGATCGACTACGCCAACGCGTTCAACTCGATCGACCGCGGGACCTTCCTCAAGGTCGTCGAGAGGCACATCCCCGGCCTGCTGCCCTTCGTCGCGTGGTGTTACGACTCCCCCTCCACCCTCACCTACGGCGAAGGGGTGGTGTCTTCATCGTGTGGGGTGCAGCAAGGCGACCCCCTCGGGCCCCTCCTCTTCTCATTGGGGATAAAGGAGATTGCGGAGGAGCTGAAGAAGCGCACGGACCTCGACGGGTCGCTGTTCTACCTCGACGACGGGGTGATCATGGGCCCAGCGTGCGCCGTCAGAGCCGCCCTCGACTACGTCATCCAGGCCAGCACGGAGAGGGGGCTGGAGGTTAAACTCAGCAAGTGCGAGCTGATCGACCTCTGCGAGCAGTCCCTCGAGGCCCTCGAAGAGGAGGGCTTTTCCCTACGGCTCCCCGAGGACGAGGACAAGGTGGGCATCGTGTACAGGGCGGGCCGCAACTTCACCCTCCTCGGCGCACCGATCGGGTCGGCAGCCTTCTGCGAGAGCTACATGGACAAGAAGCTCTTGGAGTTCCAGCCGTACCTCGACGCCTTGGCCAAGCTCCAGGACAAGCAGGTCGGCCTCGCCCTTCTCCGCCACTGCGAGGGGTTCGCCCGCCTCGTGTTTTACATGAGGGCTATGGGACACAAGGGGGTTACGGAGTACCTCCGGAAGAGCGACGCCTCCGTGGAGAAGTGCCTCGCCCGGATCCTCGCCCTCGAGGACGACGTGCTGCCGGAATCAGTCATGCGGCAGGCCACCATGCCGGTGAGGCTCGGGGGCCTGGGGATTCGACGCGCCGCCGAACACTGGCATGCAGCCGCCCTGGCGTCCACGGCGAACGGCCACTCCTTGTGCCGGGAGCTCGACCCCAACTTCACGTGGGATGAGGAGGGATGGGAGACCACCTGCCTCGCTCACAACAACGCTGTGGACGAGGACGAACGGCGCGACCCCACGCAAGCCCCCGTGGGGGATGTCGAGCAGAGGGAACTCTCCCGCGCGATCGTCAGCCGCCAGTACCGCGAGCTGTTCGAAGAGTCCGACGCCCACGACAGAGCCCGCCTGCGATCGCTGTCGCTGCCCCACGCCGGCGCTTTCCTCGGGGGGAAGCTCTCGGAGAACAGCCGCATCGAGGGTCGCCAGATGATCGCCGTGTCACGCGCCCGCCTTGGCATTCCCCTCTTCGAGCCGGATACCGTCTGCGAGAAGTGCGGCAGGGAACTGGACGAGATGGGAACCCACGCCTTCGACTGCAACCAGGGCGGGGCTTTAACCCGCAGACACGACGCCACCCGGGACGCCCTGTTCGCCCTGGCACAGGAGGCGGGCACGAACCCCGAGATGGAGTCTCTGCATCTCCTGCAGGATGGGCAGCGCCCGGGCGACCTCGTGACTAGGAGGATCTGGCCACGAGTCATTGACATCACCGTCAAGAACCCCGTGGCCGCTTCTTACGTGCAGGCGGCAGCCCGTTTCACGGGAGCGGCGGCAGCCCAGGGCGAGGCGACGAAGAACCGGCAGTACCGGGACGCGTGTGCGGCGCGAGGCCTCGTGTTCGCCCCCTACGCCATGGAGTTGTTCGGCGGCCTCGCCCCCTCGGCACACTCCGTCTTCTCGAAGCTCGGGCGCCTTGCGGCGGAGCGGACAGGAGCGAGCCGAGTGCAGCTGACGCAGGAGTACGCGTGCAGGGTGAACTCCGCCTTCAACAACACCCTGGGCGCCACCCTGCTCGAGTGCGGGGAGCTTACGAAGGCTTGCCGGTCGCTGGCCCGCGACAGAGTCGAGGTGGAGGCCGCCCCACCCCTGGACCCCGACCACTTCATCAGGTTCGAGCCGGACCAGGTCGGCCAGGGTGCTGCATTCGAAGACACCGACCCGGACGACGCGGAGGGACAAGGCCACCAGGCGGTGCCCCCTCCCTCAGACGAGCCCCTGCGTCCCGCCCAGAAACCCGTAGACCGCGAGCCGCCGACGCCGGAAGACCTGGTGCGTGAATGGCGGTCTGCCCACAACGGTGTAGGGGTGTCCTTCACCTCGCTGATGGGGGGCTTGGGGAACCTCCTGCCGGCGGTGTTCCAGGTGCAGCAGCTGGGGGGAGGTGGCGCGGGGGGGGTGCCCACGGATGCGCTGGTGGCCCTCGCGGACGGCTTCGCCTCGTCAGGGACCCCGATGGAGGCAGGGCCACTCCGCAGACAGGCCGTCGCCCGGGTACGATCCTCCCCCGAACTGTCGGGGCTCCTGGCAGACCCAGCGGCGTGGGCCAGCCGCATGTCCGCTTTCGAGAGGGAAGACGAAGCGACGTGGGCCGACGACGTGCTCATTCGCGGGGCGGCGTGCGTGCTGCGGAGGCACATCATCGTCTTCCGCGACTACCGCGCGCCGACAGTGTGCGACCCCGGGTGCAAGCCGATCGCCACCGCGGTCGCCCTCGGGGGAGTAGGCGACCGCTTCCAGGCGCTCACCCTGCCGGCGGACGTGCAGGAGTTGGTGGGCGGGAGCACGACTGGGCCCCGGCCTACCGTACGCGCGGGCCCGCGGCTGCGAACTGAGCGGGCGGAGGGGGAGCAGGACGTGACGGAGTTCTGCCAGTTCTGCGAAGCGGACTTCTCCACGCAGGACACCCACGGCAGGTGTGTACACTGCCTCAGAGCCAGCTGCCCTGACTGTGTCGAGCACGTCACGGACCCCTGCCAGTGCGGGCGCACGGAGCCGACGACGGTGGTGCAGGAGGAGGTGATGGATGACGACGAGGACAGCACCGACAGCGAGGACGCCGGTCCCCCGCCGCCGCCCCCGGGGCCGGCCCCCGAGCCGGCGGACGATGTCCTGACCCGGTGGCTGACCGCGAGGGAGCACGCGCTTCCGGGAGTCACCACCGCGAAGCAGCAGAGCGTGCTGGAGATGCCGGACGTGCAGGACTTCCGGTTCACCCCCGGGAACTGCTTCTTCGACGCCCTCACGTTCCTCCTCGGCGAGGCCGGCGCGACTGCAGACGGCCTGCGGCAGTACGTCGTGAAGGCGGTCGGCGACCACGCTGACCTGAGGAGCAGGGCGGAGCCCTCCTACGAGGAGTGGGCGCGGCAGATGCGCGAGTCCGGCAGCATGAACGTTGCGTCGTGGGCCGACGAGCTGACGCTGCAGGGGGCCGCGCGGGCGACGGGCTCCCCGATCGTCGTGCTCGCTGATGACACTGCACCGCGGATATACCGCCCCCTGAGGAAGCCGTACGGGCCTGTCGCGGGTGTCAAGTTCAAGGCATCGCACTACAGCCCACTCCACATCTCGGAGCAGGTGCGGTCCTTCGTGCTCCGCCTCGCACCGGCCGTACCCCTCGTCTCCACCGGCTGCCGAGGCGCAGAGGCTGGCCTCCACATGGTCCGAGTAGACGGGGGGACAGCCGAACTGTCGGTGCTGTGTGTCAGATGTGAGCAGCCGTTTGACACCCGAACGCCCCACTGGGAATGCATAGGCTGCAATCGCCTAGCGTGCACGGGCTGTGTGTCGGACGGAGAGACATGTACCCGTCCGCCGGACCGAGGAGGCGACGGGGCTGCGACGGACGGTAACGCACACACGACCTCGGGCGGCTCTCCCTCTGCTTCTACAGCACCAGCCCCCTCGTCGAACGCGACCGCTCAGCCCTCCACCTCCTCCACCTCCTCCACCGACTCCACCTCCGACGCGCAGCAGGGCGGCTCCACCAGCGAGAACGCACCAGCCCCCTCAGCGTCGCAGCACACAGGCAAGCGGAAGGCCGACCGTGACGTGTCAGCCTCTCCCCCGGACAGGAAGCGCAGCGCGACGGCTGCCGACAAAGGCACCCCAGCTGACGACGCCGACGTCCCCAAGACGGTGGCTGAATGGGACGCCCTGTTCACCCCAGAGCCTGGCTCCCCGGAGGAGGAGTTCAAGTCCGCGAGGCGAGCCCTGCATGCGTGGCGTTGCAAGGTCCGCCTCCAAGACAGAGAGGAGCAGAGGCTGTACAATAACCTCAACTCGAGGATGTACACCGCAGCGGGCATGCGTCGCGCGACAGCGGGGACAGCGTCCCAGGGATCACGCCGCGCCGCGCCGCGCGCGACAGGCGCCGCCACCCAGTGAGGGCCAGAGTGGTCGAACCTGCAAGGAGCAGGTCCCCGCTCGACTACGTAGAGTATAGAGTAGAGTTTTGAGTGGAGGTAGATCCCCCCCCCTAGACCAGATGCCTTTGTGCAGTAGAGCACACACAGGTGCTGTGAATACCCCCTTCTCCGTCCCCCCCCCCCTCCCCCCCCAACTCCCCCTCGCGGCAGGCACGGTCGGCCCGACGAGTCAGTGCAGTGTTGTCCCTCAACGAGACCCCCTGTCCCCGGCCCTGTGAGCACCACAGCACCAGGGAATAGGCATCCCAACTCACAGGACCCACCGCCGTCACTGCATGCCCCTCTGCCCCGCGTTTCGTTACCTTCTCTGCCAGGTCACGGGTCCCCCCTCCAGGTCCCCTCCAGGTGCCCTCCCGCCTCATCCCTTTTTACCCCCGTCGTTGCCCGTTTTGGCGCCCCCGATAGGCGGACCCAGGGAGCCTCGTCAAAGTGCCATCCCTACAGGAGATCGCCCTGGTTTTGGCCCCCATGAGCACCATGGCACCAGTAATCCAGGAAATTTGGCTCCCTGGATCCACCGTCACTGCTATTCTTGTCCTTCTGCATTACCTTTCACGCTTATTTGCCTTCGGACTGGGTCATGGGATGGAAGAGGGCGGTCGGGGTCTGGGGAAGTGAGGATGTGTGTCAAGACCTTGTCTCGTTGTGCCTGGGAGGTTTGGTGGTGGATGGGATGAGACACAGGCCATTGTGCCCAGAGAGCGCATGAGAGAGAGGGAAAAAAAAAGCAGGTGTGTACACTGCCTCAGAGCCAGCTGCCCTGACTGTGTCGAGCACGTCACGGACCCCTGCCAGTGCGGGCGCACGGTGCCGACGACGGTGGTGCAGGAGGAGGTGATGGATGACGACGAGGACAGCACCGACAGCGAGGACGCCGGTCCCCCGCCGCCGCCCCCGGGGCCGGCCCCCGAGCCGGCGGACGATGTCCTGACCCGGTGGCTGACCGCGAGGGAGCACGCGCTTCCGGGAGTCACCACCGCGAAGCAGCAGAGCGTGCTGGAGATGCCGGACGTGCAGGACTTCCGGTTCACCCCCGGGAACTGCTTCTTCGACGCCCTCACGTTCCTCCTCGGCGAGGCCGGCGCGACTGCAGACGGCCTGCGGCAGTACGTCGTGAAGGCGGTCGGCGACCACGCTGACCTGAGGAGCAGGGCGGAGCCCTCCTACGAGGAGTGGGCGCGGCAGATGCGCGAGTCCGGCAGCATGAACGTTGCGTCGTGGGCCGACGAGCTGACGCTGCAGGGGGCCGCGCGGGCGACGGGCTCCCCGATCGTCGTGCTCGCTGATGACACTGCACCGCGGATATACCGCCCCCTGAGGAAGCCGTACGGGCCTGTCGCGGGTGTCAAGTTCAAGGCATCGCACTACAGCCCACTCCACATCTCGGAGCAGGTGCGGTCCTTCGTGCTCCGCCTCGCACCGGCCGTACCCCTCGTCTCCACCGGCTGCCGAGGCGCAGAGGCTGGCCTCCACATGGTCCGAGTAGACGGGGGGACAGCCGAACTGTCGGTGCTGTGTGTCAGATGTGAGCAGCCGTTTGACACCCGAACGCCCCACTGGGAATGCATAGGCTGCAATCGCCTAGCGTGCACGGGCTGTGTGTCGGACGGAGAGACATGTACCCGTCCGCCGGACCGAGGAGGCGACGGGGCTGCGACGGACGGTAACGCACACACGACCTCGGGCGGCTCTCCCTCTGCTTCTACAGCACCAGCCCCCTCGTCGAACGCGACCGCTCAGCCCTCCACCTCCTCCACCGACTCCACCTCCGACGCGCAGCAGGGCGGCTCCACCAGCGAGAACGCACCAGCCCCCTCAGCGTCGCAGCACACAGGCAAGCGGAAGGCCGACCGTGACGTGTCAGCCTCTCCCCCGGACAGGAAGCGCAGCGCGACGGCTGCCGACAAAGGCACCCCAGCTGACGACGCCGACGTCCCCAAGACGGTGGCTGAATGGGACGCCCTGTTCACCCCAGAGCCTGGCTCCCCGGAGGAGGAGTTCAAGTCCGCGAGGCGAGCCCTGCATGCGTGGCGTTGCAAGGTCCGCCTCCAAGACAGAGAGGAGCAGAGGCTGTACAATAACCTCAACTCGAGGATGTACACCGCAGCGGGCATGCGTCGCGCGACAGCGGGGACAGCGTCCCAGGGATCACGCCGCGCCGCGCCGCGCGCGACAGGCGCCGCCACCCAGTGAGGGCCAGAGTGGTCGAACCTGCAAGGAGCAGGTCCCCGCTCGACTACGTAGAGTATAGAGTAGAGTTTTGAGTAGAGGTAGATCCCCCCCCCTAGACCAGATGCCTTTGTGCAGTAGAGCACACACAGGTGCTGTGAATACCCCCTTCTCCGTCCCCCCCCCCCCCCCCCCCCCCTCCCCCCCCAGCTAGCTCCCCCTCGCGGCAGGCACGGTCGGCCCGACGAGTCAGTTCAGTGTTGTCCCTCAACGAGACCCCCTGTCCCCGGCCCTGTGAGCACCACAGCACCAGGGAATAGGCATCCCAACTCACAGGACCCACCGCCGTCACTGCATGCCCCTCTGCCCCGCGTTTCGTTACCTTCTCTGCCAGGTCACGGGTCCCCCCTCCAGGTGCCCTCCCGCCTCATCCCTTTTTACCCCCGTCGTTGCCCGTTTTGGCGCCCCCGATAGGCGGACCCAGGGAGCCTCGTCAAAGTGCCAGCCCTACAGGAGATCGCCCTGGTTTTGGCCCCCATGAGCACCATGGCACCAGTAATCCAGGAAATTTGGCTCCCTGGATCCACCGTCACTGCTATTCTTGTCCTTCTGCATTACCTTTCACGCTTATTTGCCTTCGGACTGGGTCATGGGATGGAAGAGGGCGGTCGGGGTCTGGGGAAGTGAGGATGTGTGTCAAGACCTTGTCTCGTTGTGCCTGGGAGGTTTGGTGGTGGATGGGATGAGACACAGGCCATTGTGCCCAGAGAGCGCATGAGAGAGAGGGATTTGAGGCCCCCCGCCCCCAGGTTCCCTGCCCACCTGGACGGACCCAAGTGCCTCACACCGGTTCTCTCCCCACCCGGTGGTCCACCTGACAGGCAAAAAAAAAAAAAAAAAAAAAAAAAAAAAAAAAAAAAAAAAAAAGACCTTGTCTCGTTGTGCCTGGGAGGTTTGGTGGTGGATGGGATGAGACACAGGCCATTGTGCCCAGAGAGCGCATGAGAGAGAGGGATTTGAGGCCCCCCGCCCCCAGGTTCCCTGCCCACCTGGACGGACCCAAGTGCCTCACACCGGTTCTCTCCCCACCCGGTGGTCCACCTGACGGGCAAGTGTAAAAAAAAAAAAAAAAAAAAAATTCCTCTGGGGGGTCCGCGACCGCGGCCGCGTCCTCGCCGGGCGTCGCCTCGCGCCCTTCGTTGTCTACTGTCGTGTTCTCGGACGTGTGCGGCGCAGGGGTGTAAATAAGGCCGACTCCCGACTCCCGACTCGCGCCGGATTTTTTGGGATTGGGAGGGTTGCCTTGCTTCCCTTAGGGAATGTGCGGTATTAGGCACCCCATGGCCAAAATGACCCCACTGCGATCCGCACAGACTCCAAATATTCAAAAGAAAGGGTTTTTGGAACACCCGAGGAGGGGGGGTCCCGCTGGGTGGGACATGGTGTGTGCCTCCCAGTCATCTTCTTCATTACCGGTCTCTGAACTGGGGTGAGTTCATTGCCAAACCACTGCTGTGAATACGGCGCCCCTTTCCCGCCCCTTTTGCCAGATCCTGGCAGCTCCCAAGAAGAGTTGTGTTCCGCCCCCATCAGGTGGTTGAGCATACCGCAGCGCACACGTGCACACCCACACACACTCCACACAGATGCGTCACACATGTGACGCAACTGTTGCGACACAAAACATGCCTCAGGTAGAGGCAGTAGTGTTTGACTCACAGCCAACATAGCTCTCAGTGGGGCCGTGGATGGTGTGGATGCATCCATGCATGCATCCACGGCATCCAGGGATGCCCGAAAATGTCAAAAAATGGATTTTCGATTTGGCATACAGGCATTCATCCACTGCAGGCAGGCCTGCATGCAGGGCTTCGGAGCTCCAGGCTGTGTGTGGATGCATCCACAAAATTTGTGGATGCATGCGCTGCATGCACGGGAAATACTGAGAGCTATGCAGCCAAATACTGCTGCCGTGAGTGAGGTGCTCGCAGCGTGTGGGGCGCTGCGGGCGAAGTGGGGGGTTGGCTGGGACAGCCAACATGGCGCTGTGCGTCGCGTGCTTCTTCGCGGACCACCTCGCACGCGGGAAGACCCCGCAAGCGCCGAGTCAGTCCGCCCTGACCGAATGGTGGGCGACTGCTGGAGGGTCCATGGGACTCTCCACGGCAGAGGTGGCCGTACTACAGGATGCGTGCAGGATTGAGTAGGGTTTGAGACCGCCCGTCCCCCCCAGCCCCCCACCCCAGGTACCTTAGGTGACTGTAAATAACCGACTCCCGACTCCCGACTCCTGACCCCCAAACCTTATTTACAGCCCTGGTGCAAACTGTTGGTGAGCTCACCAGGGCCCAGTATGGAGCTCCAGGTACATATTGAGGTGAAATCATGGGGTGTTTTCTAAGGAATCTAGGTGTGTTGGAAGCAAGTTGACCACCTGGGTGGGTACTTTTTTTTTTTTTTTTTTTTTTTTTCCACACCCAGATTCTGGTACAGAAACGGGTATATCTGGGTCCAAAAAAGTGGCCGATTTGGGGTGCCAAAACCCCAAAAATAGGTCCAAAAATGGCCAAAAAACACTTTTTGGAACACCAAAAACGACTTAATTGGTGGTGGCTGGGCAGTACCCTACCAACGTTTTGATTCCTCTCTGACCCAATATCCCCACCTCTCGCGCATTTTTGAGACACCCGAAATAGACCCCCCCAGGGTGTTCGAACCACCAAAGTTGGAGTTTGTCCAAAAACGAGAAAGTGTGTTTCCTACCAACACTGCTACAAATTTCCCAAAAATTCCTTCGAAAAAATATACTACCGGTGTCTGTACGTGACGATATGTATATTTTTTTTGGGTGAAACGTAGTAGGGTCATGAGCTTTATATCTTTCAGAAAAAAAAATTTTATCGAAAAATTCCGGTCCATTGAATTCTATCAATTATGGCTGAGGACCCATAAAAAATCGAAAATACCAGTGGCACGGACAGGGTCTGGTAGTGCCATTTTGGTACTCAAAATGCCTCCTGGGTGGTGTGGAAAATCGGTACGTTTTTTTGAAAAAAAAAAAAAAAAAAGTTTTTTTTAGGATTCAAGCACCCGGACTTCCCAACTGGTCACCCACGTCAGTACTATCCAGGCCTGCTGGTGCTTAACTTCTCAAATCAGGCGGGATGAGGTGTATTCACCAGAGTATGGCCGAATCCAATAAGGAGTTCGGAATTGTAATCAGAAAGGCAGCCCACCCCATTTTCCCCTTTACCCCTGGTCTACACCAAAAAATATGGGTCCCAAAAAAAAAAAATTGTAAACCCGATTCTGGGTCCCAAAATTCACCACATGTTCACACCAGAGCCCACATTCTGAATGGGCAACCAACGATTTCTGGGGTTACTCTGCACAATAGGTGAAAATGCTGCAAAGTCGCAATTAGCCTCCATTTACAAGGGCAACCAACGATTTCTTAAGCTACAGTTTCTGTACTTCATTGGTATGGACTGACTCTGAATAGAGTACCAAAACTGACAGTTTTCCCTTGGGATTGACAATCCTGGGGGAAATTTTTATATCTGAACAAAAAAATTCTGTAGAAAACCACTAAAAAACACAAAAACACTGACAAGTGTTAAATTGCACCCAATTTCCAGTACCTGATTTTCCCATATTTCAACTCATATCTGGGCTGATTCTGGGTCCCAAAATTCACCACATGTTCACACCAGAGCCCACATTCTGAATGGGCAACCAACGATTTCTGGGGTTACTCTGCACAATAGGTGAAAATGCTGCAAAGTCGCAATTAGCCTCCATTTACAAGGGCAACCAACGATTTCTTAAGCTACAGTTTCTGTACTTCATTGGTATGGACTGACTCTGAATAGAGTACCAAAAATGACAGTTTTCCCTTGGGATTGACAATCCTGGGGGAAATTTTTATATCTGACCCAAAAAAATATGTGGAAAACCACTAAAAACACTAAAAAACACCAAAAAGTGTTAAATTGCACCCAATTTTCAGTACCTGATTTCCTCCCACTTCTGCTGACATCTGGGTTGATTCTGAGTACCAAAATGGCACTACCAGACCCTGTACGTGCCACCAAAATTTTCGGTTTTCCATGGGTACCCAGCCATAATTGATGAAATGCAGTTGACCGGAATTTTTCGATAAACTTTTTTTTTCTCGAAAGATATAAAGCTCATAACCCTGCTACGTTTAGCCCAAAATTTTTGTACATATCGTCACGTACAGACGTCGGTAGTATATTTTTTCAAAGGAATTTTTTGGGTATTTTTAGCACTGTGGGTTCAAACCTCACTTTTTTTTTTTTTTTTTTTTTTACAAAACTCCAATTTGGGTGGTTCGAACACCCTGGGTGGGTCAAAATCGGGTGTCTCAAAAATGCGCGAATGGTTCAGATACTGGGTGTGAAACGGTATATAATGTCCAAATATGGGTCCCCAGCCAGGACCCATTAGGTCGTTTTTTTTGGCCAAAACCCTGTTTTTTGCCCATTTTCACCTAAAAAATGGCATTTCTGTGAAAATGGCTGGGGACCCACCGTGTGACGGGTACCACCGTTTTTGACCCAGATTTCGGGTCAGAAACGGTGCAAACTGTTGGTGAGCTCACCAGGGCCCAGTATGGAGCTCCAGGTACATATTGAGGTGAAATCATGGGGTGTTTTCTAAGGAATCTAGGTGTGTTGGAAGCAAGTTGACCACCTGGGTGGGTACTTTTTTTTTTTTTTTTTTTTTTTTTCCACACCCAGATTCTGGTACAGAAACGGGTATATCTGGGTCCAAAAAAGTGGCCGATTTGGGGTGCCAAAACCCCAAAAATAGGTCCAAAAATGGCCAAAAAACACTTTTTGGAACACCAAAAACGACTTAATTGGTGGTGGCTGGGCAGTACCCTACCAACGTTTTGATTCCTCTCTGACCCAATATCCCCACCTCTCGCGCATTTTTGAGACACCCGAAATAGACCCCCCCAGGGTGTTCGAACCACCAAAGTTGGAGTTTGTCCAAAAACGAGAAAGTGTGTTTCCTACCAACACTGCTACAAATTTCCCAAAAATTCCTTCGAAAAAATATACTACCGGTGTCTGTACGTGACGATATGTATATTTTTTTTGGGTGAAACGTAGTAGGGTCATGAGCTTTATATCTTTCAGAAAAAAAAATTTTATCGAAAAATTCCGGTCCATTGAATTCTATCAATTATGGCTGAGGACCCATAAAAAATCGAAAATACCAGTGGCACGGACAGGGTCTGGTAGTGCCATTTTGGTACTCAAAATGCCTCCTGGGTGGTGTGGAAAATCGGTACGTTTTTTTGAAAAAAAAAAAAAAAGTTTTTTTTAGGATTCAAGCACCCGGACTTCCTTTTTTTTTTTTTTTTTTTGGGGGACATCCGGACCGAGAATCTTTGCAGCTGTTGTTTGTCTGGGCTAGTTGGTACAGAATACAAGGTACAAGAGACAAGCAAGACAAGAAACGAAAAGAAGAAAGTGAAAGAAACACACATGAAAAGATCACACACATCAAACGACACGCCAAAAATGGCACAGCCTCTGGACATCCACTTAGCCAGCGAGGACCACACTGGTGACAGATTGCTCGTACATAACTCCAAAAACGGGGGGCTTGGTTGCTTCAATAGCATATGGTTGATAGCCGCCAACCGCTTTTGTGTTATGTGCAAGGAACCTGAAGTGGAAGTTGCACATTGAATCCTAAAAAAAAGTTTTTTTTAGGATTCAAGCACCCGGACTTCCCAACTGGTCACCCACGTCAGTACTATCCAGGCCTGCTGGTGCTTAACTTCTCAAATCAGGCGGGATGAGGTGTATTCACCAGAGTATGGCCGAATCCAATAAGGAGTTCGGAATTGTAATCAGAAAGGCAGCCCACCCCATTTTCCCCTTTACCCATGGTATACACCAAAAAATATGGGTCCCAAAAAAAAAAACATTTTTAGGATTCAAGCACCCGGACTTCCCAACTGGTCACCCACGTCAGTACTATCCAGGCCTGCTGGTGCTTAACTTCTCAAATCAGGCGGGATGAGGTGTATTCACCAGAGTATGGCCGAATCCAATAAGGAGTTCAGAGTTGTATTCATAAAGGCATCCCACCCCATACCCCCCTGTATACTGGACCATACATACAAAAAAAGGTGGTTGCGTTGTGTGCTGGTTATGCTCCAAGTTCTAATATTTGTGTGTTTTTTTTTTTTTTTTTTTTTTTTTCCTTTGCCCGTCAGGTGGACCACCGGATGGGGAGAGAACCGGTGTGAGGCACTTGGGTCCGTCCAGGTGGGCAGGGAACCTGGGGGCGGGGGGCCTCAAATCCCTCTCTCTCATGCGCTCTCTGGGCACAATGGCCTGTGTCTCATCCCATCCACCACCAAACCTCCCAGGCACAACGAGACAAGGTCTTGACACACATCCTCACTTCCCCAGACCCCGACCGCCCTCTTCCATCCCATGACCCAGTCCGAAGGCAAATAAGCGTGAAAGGTAATGCAGAAGGACAAGAATAGCAGTGACGGTGGATCCAGGGAGCCAAATTTCCTGGATTACTGGTGCCATGGTGCTCATGGGGGCCAAAACCAGGGCGATCTCCTGTAGGGATGGCACTTTGACGAGGCTCCCTGGGTCCGCCTATCGGGGGCGCCAAAACGGGCAACGACGGGGGTAAAAAGGGATGAGGCGGGAGGGCACCTGGAGGGGGGACCCGTGACCTGGCAGAGAAGGTAACGAAACGCGGGGCAGAGGGGCATGCAGTGACGGCGGTGGGTCCTGTGAGTTGGGATGCCTATTCCCTGGTGCTGTGGTGCTCACAGGGCCGGGGACAGGGGGTCTCGTTGAGGGACAACACTGAACTGACTCGTCGGGCCGACCGTGCCTGCCGCGAGGGGGAGTTGGGGGGGGAGGGGGGGGGGGGGCGGAGAAGGGGGTATTCACAGCACCTGTGTGTGCTCTACTGCACAAAGGCATCTGGTCTAGGGGGGGGGATCTACCTCTACTCAAAACTCTACTCTATACTCTACGTAGTCGAGCGGGGACCTGCTCCTTGCAGGTTCGACCACTCTGGCCCTCACTGGGTGGCGGCGCCTGTCGTGCGCGGCGCGGCGCGGCGTGATCCCTGGGACGCTGTCCCCGCTGTCGCGCGACGCATGCCCGCTGCGGTGTACATCCTCGAGTTGAGGTTATTGTACAGCCTCTGCTCCTCTCTGTCTTGGAGGCGGACCTTGCAACGCCACGCATGCAGGGCTCGCCTCGCGGACTTGAACTCCTCCTCCGGGGAGCCAGGCTCTGGGGTGAACAGGGCGTCCCATTCAGCCACCGTCTTGGGGACGTCGGCGTCGTCAGCTGGGGTGCCTTTGTCGGCAGCCGTCGCGCTGCGCTTCCTGTCCGGGGGAGAGGCTGACACGTCACGGTCGGCCTTCCGCTTGCCTGTGTGCTGCGACGCTGAGGGGGCTGGTGCGTTCTCGCTGGTGGAGCCGCCCTGCTGCGCGTCGGAGGTGGAGTCGGTGGAGGAGGTGGAGGAGGTGGAGGGCTGAGCGGTCGCGTTCGACGAGGGGGCTGGTGCTGTAGAAGCAGAGGGAGAGCCGCCCGAGGTCGTGTGTGCGTTACCGTCCGTCGCAGCCCCGTCGCCTCCTCGGTCCGGCGGACGGGTACATGTCTCTCCGTCCGACACACAGCCCGTGCACGCTAGGCGATTGCAGCCTATGCATTCCCAGTGGGGCGTTCGGGTGTCAAACGGCTGCTCACATCTGACACACAGCACCGACAGTTCGGCTGTCCCCCCGTCTACTCGGACCATGTGGAGGCCAGCCTCTGCGCCTCGGCAGCCGGTGGAGACGAGGGGTACGGCCGGTGCGAGGCGGAGCACGAAGGACCGCACCTGCTCCGAGATGTGGAGTGGGCTGTAGTGCGATGCCTTGAACTTGACACCCGCGACAGGCCCGTACGGCTTCCTCAGGGGGCGGTATATCCGCGGTGCAGTGTCATCAGCGAGCACGACGATCGGGGAGCCCGTCGCCCGCGCGGCCCCCTGCAGCGTCAGCTCGTCGGCCCACGACGCAACGTTCATGCTGCCGGACTCGCGCATCTGCCGCGCCCACTCCTCGTAGGAGGGCTCCGCCCTGCTCCTCAGGTCAGCGTGGTCGCCGACCGCCTTCACGACGTACTGCCGCAGGCCGTCTGCAGTCGCGCCGGCCTCGCCGAGGAGGAGCGTGAGGGCGTCGAAGAAGCAGTTCCCGGGGGTGAACCGGAAGTCCTGCACGTCCGGCATCTCCAGCACGCTCTGCTGCTTCGCGGTGGTGACTCCCGGAAGCGCGTGCTCCCTCGCGGTCAGCCACCGGGTCAGGACATCGTCCGCCGGCTCGGGGGCCGGCCCCGGGGGCGGCGGCGGGGGACCGGCGTCCTCGCTGTCGGTGCTGTCCTCGTCGTCATCCATCACCTCCTCCTGCACCACCGTCGTCGGCTCCGTGCGCCCGCACTGGCAGGGGTCCGTGACGTGCTCGACACAGTCAGGGCAGCTGGCTCTGAGGCAGTGTACACACCTGCCGTGGGTGTCCTGCGTGGAGAAGTCCGCTTCGCAGAACTGGCAGAACTCCGTCACGTCCTGCTCCCCCTCCGCCCGCTCAGTTCGCAGCCGCGGGCCCGCGCGTACGGTAGGCCGGGGCCCAGTCGTGCTCCCGCCCACCAACTCCTGCACGTCCGCCGGCAGGGTGAGCGCCTGGAAGCGGTCGCCTACTCCCCCGAGGGCGACCGCGGTGGCGATCGGCTTGCACCCGGGGTCGCACACTGTCGGCGCGCGGTAGTCGCGGAAGACGATGATGTGCCTCCGCAGCACGCACGCCGCCCCGCGAATGAGCACGTCGTCGGCCCACGTCGCTTCGTCTTCCCTCTCGAAAGCGGACATGCGGCTGGCCCACGCCGCTGGGTCTGCCAGGAGCCCCGACAGTTCGGGGGAGGATCGTACCCGGGCGACGGCCTGTCTGCGGAGTGGCCCTGCCTCCATCGGGGTCCCTGACGAGGCGAAGCCGTCCGCGAGGGCCACCAGCGCATCCGTGGGCACCCCCCCCGCGCCACCTCCCCCCAGCTGCTGCACCTGGAACACCGCCGGCAGGAGGTTCCCCAAGCCCCCCATCAGCGAGGTGAAGGACCCCCCTACACCGTTGTGGGCAGACCGCCATTCACGCACCAGGTCTTCCGGCGTCGGCGGCTCGCGGTCTACGGGTTTCTGGGCGGGACGCAGGGGCTCGTCTGAGGGAGGGGGCACCGCCTGGTGGCCTTGTCCCTCCGCGTCGTCCGGGTCGGTGTCTTCGAATGCAGCACCCTGGCCGACCTGGTCCGGCTCGAACCTGATGAAGTGGTCGGGGTCCAGGGGTGGGGCGGCCTCCACCTCGACTCTGTCGCGGGCCAGCGACCGGCAAGCCTTCGTAAGCTCCCCGCACTCGAGCAGGGTGGCGCCCAGGGTGTTGTTGAAGGCGGAGTTCACCCTGCACGCGTACTCCTGCGTCAGCTGCACTCGGCTCGCTCCTGTCCGCTCCGCCGCAAGGCGCCCGAGCTTCGAGAAGACGGAGTGTGCCGAGGGGGCGAGGCCGCCGAACAACTCCATGGCGTAGGGGGCGAACACGAGGCCTCGCGCCGCACACGCGTCCCGGTACTGCCGGTTCTTCGTCGCCTCGCCCTGGGCTGCCGCCGCTCCCGTGAAACGGGCTGCCGCCTGCACGTAAGAAGCGGCCACGGGGTTCTTGACGGTGATGTCAATGACTCGTGGCCAGATCCTCCTAGTCACGAGGTCGCCCGGGCGCTGCCCATCCTGCAGGAGATGCAGAGACTCCATCTCGGGGTTCGTGCCCGCCTCCTGTGCCAGGGCGAACAGGGCGTCCCGGGTGGCGTCGTGTCTGCGGGTTAAAGCCCCGCCCTGGTTGCAGTCGAAGGCGTGGGTTCCCATCTCGTCCAGTTCCCTGCCGCACTTCTCGCAGACGGTATCCGGCTCGAAGAGGGGAATGCCAAGGCGGGCGCGTGACACGGCGATCATCTGGCGACCCTCGATGCGGCTGTTCTCCGAGAGCTTCCCCCCGAGGAAAGCGCCGGCGTGGGGCAGCGACAGCGATCGCAGGCGGGCTCTGTCGTGGGCGTCGGACTCTTCGAACAGCTCGCGGTACTGGCGGCTGACGATCGCGCGGGAGAGTTCCCTCTGCTCGACCTCCCCCACGGGGGCTTGCGTGGGGTCGCGCCGTTCGTCCTCGTCCACAGCGTTG
This sequence comes from Rhynchopus euleeides, assembly GCA_963210315.1. Classification (NCBI taxonomy): domain Eukaryota; phylum Euglenozoa; class Diplonemea; order Diplonemida; family Diplonemidae; genus Rhynchopus; species Rhynchopus euleeides. The sequence goes on along the minus strand of OY723316.1, from coordinate 17,169 downwards.
TTGTGAGCGAGGCAGGTGGTCTCCCATCCCTCCTCATCCCACGTGAAGTTGGGGTCGAGCTCCCGGCACAAGGAGTGGCCGTTCGCCGTGGACGCCAGGGCGGCTGCATGCCAGTGTTCGGCGGCGCGTCGAATCCCCAGGCCCCCGAGCCTCACCGGCATGGTGGCCTGCCGCATGACTGATTCCGGCAGCACGTCGTCCTCGAGGGCGAGGGGAAAAAAAAAAAAAAAAATATTTGTGTGTTGAAGACTGAACGCAATCGGAGGTAAAACCTGAGTTTTAGACTCTTCATGGTTGAAAGTCATTCTGTGCGAGTGCACGGAAATGGCCAAATATGTCCGCACATGGGCCCACAACTGGGCCCTGTGTGCAAGCAGATTTTGGAAGCATTTGTAAATCAGCATGCGCGATTTTGCAAATTGCAGTTGCATTTGTTTGGTAGAAGTAGCACAACAACTTAGCACCTACAAGATAGGGACCTCCAACTTGGGGGCACACAATCTATAATCGTATAGCAGTCCAGTTCCCAAGTTGCAGGTTTGAGCATCTGTGTCAAACCTGCAACCTTACGTACAGACCAAGCAATGAATATGATGCCATAGTTGCAAAGTTACAGGTACCTATATTTTGGAGCCCAGAAATGGGACATCCGTCAAAATTGGATCGATACAGAGAAGATTAGCATGGTCCCTGCGCAAGGATGACACGCATTAATCGAGAAAGTATCACCTTTTTTTTCACATATTTTTGTTTTTTATAATAAATATCTCCTCTCAGGATTGGTATCCCAGGAGGAGTTCTGTCAGTTTTGGGTCTCTTTTCAGAGTCAGTCCATACCAATGAAGTACAGAAACTGTAGCTTAAGAAATCGTTGGTTGCCCTTACAAATAGAGGCTAAGCGACACTTTGCAGTATTTTCACCTATTGCACAGAGTTACCTGAGTATTCACCAGTGTTGGAGAGTACACACCCTTGTTGCTATGGCTCACCACCTGTCAAAAAAACTAAGAGGCAAGCCTTCAGTCTGAAGAGGCTACAAGCTTACAGCCGAAGAATCTTACCCCTGTTTCACCACATACCCAGGACTGCACTGCTGAGGTAGCATATTATAGTAGCAGTGTACAAGCCCAGTTGGGGGTTTGAGTTCCCCCTAATATATATACAGTATACATACTGGGGTGTGGGTCCTGAGATATGGAGTGGCGGCTGTACATCCCCTAAGCAACGGTTTCTTAATAGGGGCATACCTTCTCGGCCTTTTGGCTAAGATCAAGTGTATTATCTGTTCTTATCAGCTTAATATCTGATACAGTACCTTGTGTACTGAACGATATTAACGCAATTTCTCAACGGGGTGATGGGTCGCCAGGGCAACCTGGTCCATTCACACGTGTTGCCCTGGAGCTGCACAACATCCAGGAGTGGCACACCCACCTATGTTTTTATATACATATTCAACAGAGAATATACATACATATATATATATATGTATGGGGTATAGGTATAGTAGGTAAAAAAAAGTCGCCTCCCCAGTTCGAGCTGTTGAATTGGAGGACTCCTCACTCTGCTCTGCACTGCGATCCTTGAACTGTCCACTGCAGGGGTTAGGAGCTGCTCTGTGACCAGCCTGGCCCGGTTCACCCCATTTTACTCCAATTGTTGCTAAGGTTTGCACCAAAGCCACAACCGGGACAGTAGACTAACAGGGACAGTAGCATCAACACAGAAGTAGAGGAACCCTTGGACCCAGTCCAAGATTGCCCAGTTCTGAGAAGCCTTGCCCTCCCAAGCTAGGAGTAACAGAGTGTTGCTGACACACTCCGGCTAATAAATACTGTTTTCCTAACTTGGTGTCTATGAATGGTATAACCATCAAACCTACGTACGTCAATTTGCAGGTTTGATAGTTTACACAGAATTTTGTATTCTGTATGGCCTGAATAGCACAATAAATAAAGAACATTTGCTGCAAAGGCAGCTTCACAAATTGCCAATGGTTGCCGCCGAAGCAGCCCATGGCGGGAATTGGGTAGTTTTCAACCAGCAATCTCTCCATGGCGTCCCTGTTTGGTCATAGCCTATGGATTTATCCCGAGCGCAAGGATGCCCTTTACAAAAACCGTTGGTTAGGGGGGGTACGTATTTGACATGGAATTGCACAGGTCAAGGGGTCCATGAGTATAAAATATAAAAACAAGCTGTAAGTGGAAGGGCTGTGCTGATTGGGAAGCCAATTTCCAAGGAAAAGGGAACCCAGTTTTAGAACAATCATCGCAAGGCTCATGCTGCACATGCCCGACCGTCTTCATCATCCAGCTTTGGTCTTGTGCTAGAGAAAACAATCTCCAACACGAATGTACTCAAAAACAGATCCTGTGTAGAGTACAGTCTTGCCCTTTATAAAAACCGTTGCTTAGGGGGGGTACGTAGCCGACATGGAATTGCACAAGTGGAGGGGTCCATGATTTTTTTTTAGTTGGTTAAAAAAAGGTGGGTTTGTGCAGAACACAGCACCACCGCTGTCAAAAATTTCACTGTGCATCCCAGCCGAAGCCAGTGCCACCAGTGCCCCCTGCGCAGTGCAATGCAGGGGCCACTGGTGTGTCAACACCCTTGTTGATCAGGTTAGACACCAGTAAGGTATGTAACCCTCCATAGAAGAACCGTTGGTTAGAGGGGGAGATCCTGTCTGCCTAACCAACGGTTTCCCCAACAAGGGGTATCTCACAACTTTTGCCCAGAACGAACTCATCTTTCGCCTTTTACTAAAGATGACCGTGGGTAAGAGTTACTCAAGTGAAAGCATAATTTTTGAAGAGGCCTCTGTGTCTCACTTGTTTTTATAACCACACAAAATTGCAACCAAGTTATTGGCAATATGGGAGGTAACAAAACACTGCAAAATACTGAATAAAACACTGCAAAATCACAGATTTACCAGGAATGCTGCAGCTGTGTGTACTTTACCAAGTGTAAACACATTATTCACACTTTACCACAACTCAAACACAGGTCCAGAATAGGAAAGTATAAAATTTTCCTCTCAGGATTGATATCCCAGGAGGAAATTCTGTCAGTTTTGGGTCTCTTTTCAGAGTCAGTCCATACCAATGAAGTACAGAAACTGTAGCTTAAGAAATCGTTGGTTGCCCTTGTAAATGGAGGCTAAGTACCACTTTGCAGCATTTTCACCTATTGTGCAGAGTAACCCCAGAATCTGTTGATTTTCATACTTGAGATTTCTGAGGTTCTGGGATACAGATTCCGGAGTGTGGCCATAAAAATATCCAGAACACCATCTCGGTGTGTGCCAGGGGTTGGAAGCCTCCTGAAATCATCGGGAGAGCCCTGGAAAGGCGGTGCCTAACGCTGGTTTGAGGCTGCGGTGGTGTAAATGGGTAAAACCCCACTTTCCTAGTAAATCCCTCCTGTTGGGTCCCCTACCCTGTTTCCCCCAAGATTTGGGGGCTTTCTGAAGCGGGGTTTGATGACCTGCCCCCAAACAAGTGCCCAACCCTTTTTTACTCTGGTCCTGTGGGTGTTTTGGGGGGGTTTGAACCCATTTTCTCACCCTGGGGTGCTGTTTTGAATATTTTACTGCCCTCTGTTCTGCCTACCCCGGATGTGGTGAAATCGGGGTGGTCCGATTCTGTTCCGCGTTTCGGGGTGGAAGATCTGTGTTCCGGGTTTGAACAAATGGCACCGTGACAATGGGGTGCCTGGCCGTTTCCACCCTCGCTTTCGATGTTCATGGGGCGGAGATTTTAATTATTTACTTGCATAAGAACTGTGCACCCCGCTGCTGGGGAGTCGATTTTTGGGCAAAAGTGGGTGCATGAAACAGAGGCGATCCGAGGTGCTTCTCTGTCAACCTGCTGTTACGAAGCTGGTTCTTTTGCCCTCTGGAGCTCTGTAGATCATGCGCAGACCGGTTAGGAGGCCAGTTCTGGCGGATAAAAATGTTTAAAACATGTTTTTTGGTCAAAAAATCAGGTCACCACCGCCGGTCGCGCAACAGCGCATCTCGCTGAAATTACCCCAGAAATCTTCCCAGACCGGCACCCTGGGTGCTCTACCAGGTTTTTTCACATATGGGCGCTCCTTTTACACCCAGGAAGGCGAGTTCGTTCAGCTTCCGGGGCCATCCGTCAGTGTTCAGCCCCGAAGAGGACCCCATGAGGTCGGTCGTTTTTGCCTGTTGTCGGGTCGATGCAAGAAAATTCTCTTCCAAATTTCAAACGTAAAACTGGCCAGATATGCGATCGTACCTTACATCGTTGGGTTCCGCTGGTCTGACCGTTCGAATTTCACTTCAGAGGGTAGTCTCGGAAATGAGCTCTGCATACTTTCAAGGCCATAATACCTTCGAAAAAAGTGTCGGTTTTTCAGGTGCATGCCGGAGGCTGTCGGGTAGAAAAAGTGGTTCTAAACATTGCGCAGCGCACATTTTGTATTTCTATCGGTAAAATTCGGGCCTGTGCATATATGCAGGGGCCCTGGAATCACGATTCGTTTCACATCCCAGGCCAGCCGTGAGGTTTGCACAGGTGTGGGAATTTTTTTTTGGCTGACCAACTTTTCCGAATTTTGGGCTATAATCACATGTTTTCACCCATTTCAGCCATCGGGACAGCATTTCCGGAAAATTTCCACCGGACCGCATTTATCCCTCCAGTGGCGGGGAACACACGGTGGTGCTGGAATTACACCCCAGATCAGCACAGAAAATTTTTTTTGTGAAGGGGAAAAAACACCCTGAAAAATGGGGCCCTGTTTTTGGGGGTGATTTTTACCATCTGGGACCCCCTGTCTGCACATTTTACATTTCTATCGGTTGAAATCGGGTACAAAGGAGCTCCCTGGGCCGTTTTCAAACCCGGATCTCGCTGTGCGGCCATATTTTCACACCCTAGGTGCTGGAAAATGGCCTGAAAAAAATGGGTCCAAATGGGCCCAAAATTGAAAACAGGCAAGTTTCACACACCCAGGCAGAGGTGTCACCCCATATGCACTGGCACCGTATCAAGGCCAGAATCTGGGGGTGGAACGGGGTAGCATATGTTGGGGTCACAGATGCTGTGTGGGTGGTTCAAACCCGGTACTGGTCCCGTCACACCCCGGATTCTGAATATGAAACCAACGGTTCCTGGGTCCACTCTGCAGAATAGCTGGTTTCGGGGCAAAGTGGCAATTAGCCTCCATTTACAAGGGCAACCAACGATTTCTTAAGCTACAGTTTCTGTACTTCATTGGTATGGACTGACTCTGAATAGAGTACCAAAAATGACAGTTTTCCCTTGGGATTGACAATCCTGGGGGGAATTTTTATACCTGAACAACAAGAATATGTGGAAAACCACTAAAAAATGTTAAAAACACACAAACCCCCTACAAAGCACTAAACTGCACCCAATTTCCAGTATCCAGTTTTCCCATATTTCTGCAGATATCTGGGCTGATTCTGGGTGCCAAAATGTACCACACATTCACACCAGAGCCCACATTCTGAATGGGCAACCAACGATTTCTGGGGTTACTCTGCACAATAGGTGAAAATGCTGCAAAGTCGCAATTAGCCTCCATTTACAAGGGCAACCAACGATTTCTTAAGCTACAGTTTCTGTACTTCATTGGTATGGACTGACTCTGAATAGAGTACCAAAAATGACAGTTTTCCCTTGGGATTGACAATCCTGGGGGGAATTTTTATACCTGAACAACAAGAATATGTGGAAAACCACTAAAAAATGTTAAAAACACACAAACAACCCGACAAAAACCCGCAAACCCGCAAACCCGCAAACCCGCAAACCCGCAAACCCGCAAACCCGCAAACCCGCAAACCCGCAAACCCGCAAACCCGCAAACCCGCAAACCCGCAAACCCGCAAACCCGCAAACCCGCAAACCCGCAAACCCGCAAACCCGCAAACCCGCAAACCCGCAAACCCGCAAACCCGCAAACCCGCAAACCCGCAAACCCGCAAACCCGCAAACCCGCAAACCCGCAAACCCGCAAACCCGCAAACCCGCAAACCCGCAAACCCGCAAACCCGCAAACCCGCAAACCCGCAAACCCGCAAACCCGCAAACCCGCAAACCCGCAAACCCGCAAACCCGCAAACCCGCAAACCCGCAAACCCGCAAACCCGCAAACCCGCAAACCCGCAAACCCGCAAACCCGCAAACCCGCAAACCCGCAAACCCGCAAACCCGCAAACCCGCAAACCCGCAAACCCGCAAACCCGCAAACCCGCAAACCCGCAAACCCGCAAACCCGCAAACCCGCAAACCCGCAAACCCGCAAACCCGCAAACCCGCAAACCCGCAAACCCGCAAACCCGCAAACCCGCAAACCCGCAAACCCGCAAACCCGCAAACCCGCAAACCCGCAAACCCGCAAACCCGCAAACCCGCAAACCCGCAAACCCGCAAACCCGCAAACCCGCAAACCCGCAAACCCGCAAACCCGCAAACCCGCAAACCCGCAAACCCGCAAACCCGCAAACCCGCAAACCCGCAAACCCGCAAACCCGCAAACCCGCAAACCCGCAAACCCGCAAACCCGCAAACCCGCAAACCCGCAAACCCGCAAACCCGCAAACCCGCAAACCCGCAAACCCGCAAACCCGCAAACCCGCAAACCCGCAAACCCGCAAACCCGCAAACCCGCAAACCCGCAAACCCGCAAACCCGCAAACCCGCAAACCCGCAAACCCGCAAACCCGCAAACCCGCAAACCCGCAAACCCGCAAACCCGCAAACCCGCAAACCCGCAAACCCGCAAACCCGCAAACCCGCAAACCCGCAAACCCGCAAACCCGCAAACCCGCAAACCCGCAAACCCGCAAACCCGCAAACCCGCAAACCCGCAAACCCGCAAACCCGCAAACCCGCAAACCCGCAAACCCGCAAACCCGCAAACCCGCAAACCCGCAAACCCGCAAACCCGCAAACCCGCAAACCCGCAAACCCGCAAACCCGCAAACCCGCAAACCCGCAAACCCGCAAACCCGCAAACCCGCAAACCCGCAAACCCGCAAACCCGCAAACCCGCAAACCCGCAAACCCGCAAACCCGCAAACCCGCAAACCCGCAAACCCGCAAACCCGCAAACCCGCAAACCCGCAAACCCGCAAACCCGCAAACCCGCAAACCCGCAAACCCGCAAACCCGCAAACCCGCAAACCCGCAAACCCGCAAACCCGCAAACCCGCAAACCCGCAAACCCGCAAACCCGCAAACCCGCAAACCCGCAAACCCGCAAACCCGCAAACCCGCAAACCCGCAAACCCGCAAACCCGCAAACCCGCAAACCCGCAAACCCGCAAACCCGCAAACCCGCAAACCCGCAAACCCGCAAACCCGCAAACCCGCAAACCCGCAAACCCGCAAACCCGCAAACCCGCAAACCCGCAAACCCGCAAACCCGCAAACCCGCAAACCCGCAAACCCGCAAACCCGCAAACCCGCAAACCCGCAAACCCGCAAACCCGCAAACCCGCAAACCCGCAAACCCGCAAACCCGCAAACCCGCAAACCCGCAAACCCGCAAACCCGCAAACCCGCAAACCCGCAAACCCGCAAACCCGCAAACCCGCAAACCCGCAAACCCGCAAACCCGCAAACCCGCAAACCCGCAAACCCGCAAACCCGCAAACCCGCAAACCCGCAAACCCGCAAACCCGCAAACCCGCAAACCCGCAAACCCGCAAACCCGCAAACCCGCAAACCCGCAAACCCGCAAACCCGCAAACCCGCAAACCCGCAAACCCGCAAACCCGCAAACCCGCAAACCCGCAAACCCGCAAACCCGCAAACCCGCAAACCCGCAAACCCGCAAACCCGCAAACCCGCAAACCCGCAAACCCGCAAACCCGCAAACCCGCAAACCCGCAAACCCGCAAACCCGCAAACCCGCAAACCCGCAAACCCGCAAACCCGCAAACCCGCAAACCCGCAAACCCGCAAACCCGCAAACCCGCAAACCCGCAAACCCGCAAACCCGCAAACCCGCAAACCCGCAAACCCGCAAACCCGCAAACCCGCAAACCCGCAAACCCGCAAACCCGCAAACCCGCAAACCCGCAAACCCGCAAACCCGCAAACCCGCAAACCCGCAAACCCGCAAACCCGCAAACCCGCAAACCCGCAAACCCGCAAACCCGCAAACCCGCAAACCCGCAAACCCGCAAACCCGCAAACCCGCAAACCCGCAAACCCGCAAACCCGCAAACCCGCAAACCCGCAAACCCGCAAACCCGCAAACCCGCAAACCCGCAAACCCGCAAACCCGCAAACCCGCAAACCCGCAAACCCGCAAACCCGCAAACCCGCAAACCCGCAAACCCGCAAACCCGCAAACCCGCAAACCCGCAAACCCGCAAACCCGCAAACCCGCAAACCCGCAAACCCGCAAACCCGCAAACCCGCAAACCCGCAAACCCGCAAACCCGCAAACCCGCAAACCCGCAAACCCGCAAACCCGCAAACCCGCAAACCCGCAAACCCGCAAACCCGCAAACCCGCAAACCCGCAAACCCGCAAACCCGCAAACCCGCAAACCCGCAAACCCGCAAACCCGCAAACCCGCAAACCCGCAAACCCGCAAACCCGCAAACCCGCAAACCCGCAAACCCGCAAACCCGCAAACCCGCAAACCCGCAAACCCGCAAACCCGCAAACCCGCAAACCCGCAAACCCGCAAACCCGCAAACCCGCAAACCCGCAAACCCGCAAACCCGCAAACCCGCAAACCCGCAAACCCGCAAACCCGCAAACCCGCAAACCCGCAAACCCGCAAACCCGCAAACCCGCAAACCCGCAAACCCGCAAACCCGCAAACCCGCAAACCCGCAAACCCGCAAACCCGCAAACCCGCAAACCCGCAAACCCGCAAACCCGCAAACCCGCAAACCCGCAAACCCGCAAACCCGCAAACCCGCAAACCCGCAAACCCGCAAACCCGCAAACCCGCAAACCCGCAAACCCGCAAACCCGCAAACCCGCAAACCCGCAAACCCGCAAACCCGCAAACCCGCAAACCCGCAAACCCGCAAACCCGCAAACCCGCAAACCCGCAAACCCGCAAACCCGCAAACCCGCAAACCCGCAAACCCGCAAACCCGCAAACCCGCAAACCCGCAAACCCGCAAACCCGCAAACCCGCAAACCCGCAAACCCGCAAACCCGCAAACCCGCAAACCCGCAAACCCGCAAACCCGCAAACCCGCAAACCCGCAAACCCGCAAACCCGCAAACCCGCAAACCCGCAAACCCGCAAACCCGCAAACCCGCAAACCCGCAAACCCGCAAACCCGCAAACCCGCAAACCCGCAAACCCGCAAACCCGCAAACCCGCAAACCCGCAAACCCGCAAACCCGCAAACCCGCAAACCCGCAAACCCGCAAACCCGCAAACCCGCAAACCCGCAAACCCGCAAACCCGCAAACCCGCAAACCCGCAAACCCGCAAACCCGCAAACCCGCAAACCCGCAAACCCGCAAACCCGCAAACCCGCAAACCCGCAAACCCGCAAACCCGCAAACCCGCAAACCCGCAAACCCGCAAACCCGCAAACCCGCAAACCCGCAAACCCGCAAACCCGCAAACCCGCAAACCCGCAAACCCGCAAACCCGCAAACCCGCAAACCCGCAAACCCGCAAACCCGCAAACCCGCAAACCCGCAAACCCGCAAACCCGCAAACCCGCAAACCCGCAAACCCGCAAACCCGCAAACCCGCAAACCCGCAAACCCGCAAACCCGCAAACCCGCAAACCCGCAAACCCGCAAACCCGCAAACCCGCAAACCCGCAAACCCGCAAACCCGCAAACCCGCAAACCCGCAAACCCGCAAACCCGCAAACCCGCAAACCCGCAAACCCGCAAACCCGCAAACCCGCAAACCCGCAAACCCGCAAACCCGCAAACCCGCAAACCCGCAAACCCGCAAACCCGCAAACCCGCAAACCCGCAAACCCGCAAACCCGCAAACCCGCAAACCCGCAAACCCGCAAACCCGCAAACCCGCAAACCCGCAAACCCGCAAACCCGCAAACCCGCAAACCCGCAAACCCGCAAACCCGCAAACCCGCAAACCCGCAAACCCGCAAACCCGCAAACCCGCAAACCCGCAAACCCGCAAACCCGCAAACCCGCAAACCCGCAAACCCGCAAACCCGCAAACCCGCAAACCCGCAAACCCGCAAACCCGCAAACCCGCAAACCCGCAAACCCGCAAACCCGCAAACCCGCAAACCCGCAAACCCGCAAACCCGCAAACCCGCAAACCCGCAAACCCGCAAACCCGCAAACCCGCAAACCCGCAAACCCGCAAACCCGCAAACCCGCAAACCCGCAAACCCGCAAACCCGCAAACCCGCAAACCCGCAAACCCGCAAACCCGCAAACCCGCAAACCCGCAAACCCGCAAACCCGCAAACCCGCAAACCCGCAAACCCGCAAACCCGCAAACCCGCAAACCCGCAAACCCGCAAACCCGCAAACCCGCAAACCCGCAAACCCGCAAACCCGCAAACCCGCAAACCCGCAAACCCGCAAACCCGCAAACCCGCAAACCCGCAAACCCGCAAACCCGCAAACCCGCAAACCCGCAAACCCGCAAACCCGCAAACCCGCAAACCCGCAAACCCGCAAACCCGCAAACCCGCAAACCCGCAAACCCGCAAACCCGCAAACCCGCAAACCCGCAAACCCGCAAACCCGCAAACCCGCAAACCCGCAAACCCGCAAACCCGCAAACCCGCAAACCCGCAAACCCGCAAACCCGCAAACCCGCAAACCCGCAAACCCGCAAACCCGCAAACCCGCAAACCCGCAAACCCGCAAACCCGCAAACCCGCAAACCCGCAAACCCGCAAACCCGCAAACCCGCAAACCCGCAAACCCGCAAACCCGCAAACCCGCAAACCCGCAAACCCGCAAACCCGCAAACCCGCAAACCCGCAAACCCGCAAACCCGCAAACCCGCAAACCCGCAAACCCGCAAACCCGCAAACCCGCAAACCCGCAAACCCGCAAACCCGCAAACCCGCAAACCCGCAAACCCGCAAACCCGCAAACCCGCAAACCCGCAAACCCGCAAACCCGCAAACCCGCAAACCCGCAAACCCGCAAACCCGCAAACCCGCAAACCCGCAAACCCGCAAACCCGCAAACCCGCAAACCCGCAAACCCGCAAACCCGCAAACCCGCAAACCCGCAAACCCGCAAACCCGCAAACCCGCAAACCCGCAAACCCGCAAACCCGCAAACCCGCAAACCCGCAAACCCGCAAACCCGCAAACCCGCAAACCCGCAAACCCGCAAACCCGCAAACCCGCAAACCCGCAAACCCGCAAACCCGCAAACCCGCAAACCCGCAAACCCGCAAACCCGCAAACCCGCAAACCCGCAAACCCGCAAACCCGCAAACCCGCAAACCCGCAAACCCGCAAACCCGCAAACCCGCAAACCCGCAAACCCGCAAACCCGCAAACCCGCAAACCCGCAAACCCGCAAACCCGCAAACCCGCAAACCCGCAAACCCGCAAACCCGCAAACCCGCAAACCCGCAAACCCGCAAACCCGCAAACCCGCAAACCCGCAAACCCGCAAACCCGCAAACCCGCAAACCCGCAAACCCGCAAACCCGCAAACCCGCAAACCCGCAAACCCGCAAACCCGCAAACCCGCAAACCCGCAAACCCGCAAACCCGCAAACCCGCAAACCCGCAAACCCGCAAACCCGCAAACCCGCAAACCCGCAAACCCGCAAACCCGCAAACCCGCAAACCCGCAAACCCGCAAACCCGCAAACCCGCAAACCCGCAAACCCGCAAACCCGCAAACCCGCAAACCCGCAAACCCGCAAACCCGCAAACCCGCAAACCCGCAAACCCGCAAACCCGCAAACCCGCAAACCCGCAAACCCGCAAACCCGCAAACCCGCAAACCCGCAAACCCGCAAACCCGCAAACCCGCAAACCCGCAAACCCGCAAACCCGCAAACCCGCAAACCCGCAAACCCGCAAACCCGCAAACCCGCAAACCCGCAAACCCGCAAACCCGCAAACCCGCAAACCCGCAAACCCGCAAACCCGCAAACCCGCAAACCCGCAAACCCGCAAACCCGCAAACCCGCAAACCCGCAAACCCGCAAACCCGCAAACCCGCAAACCCGCAAACCCGCAAACCCGCAAACCCGCAAACCCGCAAACCCGCAAACCCGCAAACCCGCAAACCCGCAAACCCGCAAACCCGCAAACCCGCAAACCCGCAAACCCGCAAACCCGCAAACCCGCAAACCCGCAAACCCGCAAACCCGCAAACCCGCAAACCCGCAAACCCGCAAACCCGCAAACCCGCAAACCCGCAAACCCGCAAACCCGCAAACCCGCAAACCCGCAAACCCGCAAACCCGCAAACCCGCAAACCCGCAAACCCGCAAACCCGCAAACCCGCAAACCCGCAAACCCGCAAACCCGCAAACCCGCAAACCCGCAAACCCGCAAACCCGCAAACCCGCAAACCCGCAAACCCGCAAACCCGCAAACCCGCAAACCCGCAAACCCGCAAACCCGCAAACCCGCAAACCCGCAAACCCGCAAACCCGCAAACCCGCAAACCCGCAAACCCGCAAACCCGCAAACCCGCAAACCCGCAAACCCGCAAACCCGCAAACCCGCAAACCCGCAAACCCGCAAACCCGCAAACCCGCAAACCCGCAAACCCGCAAACCCGCAAACCCGCAAACCCGCAAACCCGCAAACCCGCAAACCCGCAAACCCGCAAACCCGCAAACCCGCAAACCCGCAAACCCGCAAACCCGCAAACCCGCAAACCCGCAAACCCGCAAACCCGCAAACCCGCAAACCCGCAAACCCGCAAACCCGCAAACCCGCAAACCCGCAAACCCGCAAACCCGCAAACCCGCAAACCCGCAAACCCGCAAACCCGCAAACCCGCAAACCCGCAAACCCGCAAACCCGCAAACCCGCAAACCCGCAAACCCGCAAACCCGCAAACCCGCAAACCCGCAAACCCGCAAACCCGCAAACCCGCAAACCCGCAAACCCGCAAACCCGCAAACCCGCAAACCCGCAAACCCGCAAACCCGCAAACCCGCAAACCCGCAAACCCGCAAACCCGCAAACCCGCAAACCCGCAAACCCGCAAACCCGCAAACCCGCAAACCCGCAAACCCGCAAACCCGCAAACCCGCAAACCCGCAAACCCGCAAACCCGCAAACCCGCAAACCCGCAAACCCGCAAACCCGCAAACCCGCAAACCCGCAAACCCGCAAACCCGCAAACCCGCAAACCCGCAAACCCGCAAACCCGCAAACCCGCAAACCCGCAAACCCGCAAACCCGCAAACCCGCAAACCCGCAAACCCGCAAACCCGCAAACCCGCAAACCCGCAAACCCGCAAACCCGCAAACCCGCAAACCCGCAAACCCGCAAACCCGCAAACCCGCAAACCCGCAAACCCGCAAACCCGCAAACCCGCAAACCCGCAAACCCGCAAACCCGCAAACCCGCAAACCCGCAAACCCGCAAACCCGCAAACCCGCAAACCCGCAAACCCGCAAACCCGCAAACCCGCAAACCCGCAAACCCGCAAACCCGCAAACCCGCAAACCCGCAAACCCGCAAACCCGCAAACCCGCAAACCCGCAAACCCGCAAACCCGCAAACCCGCAAACCCGCAAACCCGCAAACCCGCAAACCCGCAAACCCGCAAACCCGCAAACCCGCAAACCCGCAAACCCGCAAACCCGCAAACCCGCAAACCCGCAAACCCGCAAACCCGCAAACCCGCAAACCCGCAAACCCGCAAACCCGCAAACCCGCAAACCCGCAAACCCGCAAACCCGCAAACCCGCAAACCCGCAAACCCGCAAACCCGCAAACCCGCAAACCCGCAAACCCGCAAACCCGCAAACCCGCAAACCCGCAAACCCGCAAACCCGCAAACCCGCAAACCCGCAAACCCGCAAACCCGCAAACCCGCAAACCCGCAAACCCGCAAACCCGCAAACCCGCAAACCCGCAAACCCGCAAACCCGCAAACCCGCAAACCCGCAAACCCGCAAACCCGCAAACCCGCAAACCCGCAAACCCGCAAACCCGCAAACCCGCAAACCCGCAAACCCGCAAACCCGCAAACCCGCAAACCCGCAAACCCGCAAACCCGCAAACCCGCAAACCCGCAAACCCGCAAACCCGCAAACCCGCAAACCCGCAAACCCGCAAACCCGCAAACCCGCAAACCCGCAAACCCGCAAACCCGCAAACCCGCAAACCCGCAAACCCGCAAACCCGCAAACCCGCAAACCCGCAAACCCGCAAACCCGCAAACCCGCAAACCCGCAAACCCGCAAACCCGCAAACCCGCAAACCCGCAAACCCGCAAACCCGCAAACCCGCAAACCCGCAAACCCGCAAACCCGCAAACCCGCAAACCCGCAAACCCGCAAACCCGCAAACCCGCAAACCCGCAAACCCGCAAACCCGCAAACCCGCAAACCCGCAAACCCGCAAACCCGCAAACCCGCAAACCCGCAAACCCGCAAACCCGCAAACCCGCAAACCCGCAAACCCGCAAACCCGCAAACCCGCAAACCCGCAAACCCGCAAACCCGCAAACCCGCAAACCCGCAAACCCGCAAACCCGCAAACCCGCAAACCCGCAAACCCGCAAACCCGCAAACCCGCAAACCCGCAAACCCGCAAACCCGCAAACCCGCAAACCCGCAAACCCGCAAACCCGCAAACCCGCAAACCCGCAAACCCGCAAACCCGCAAACCCGCAAACCCGCAAACCCGCAAACCCGCAAACCCGCAAACCCGCAAACCCGCAAACCCGCAAACCCGCAAACCCGCAAACCCGCAAACCCGCAAACCCGCAAACCCGCAAACCCGCAAACCCGCAAACCCGCAAACCCGCAAACCCGCAAACCCGCAAACCCGCAAACCCGCAAACCCGCAAACCCGCAAACCCGCAAACCCGCAAACCCGCAAACCCGCAAACCCGCAAACCCGCAAACCCGCAAACCCGCAAACCCGCAAACCCGCAAACCCGCAAACCCGCAAACCCGCAAACCCGCAAACCCGCAAACCCGCAAACCCGCAAACCCGCAAACCCGCAAACCCGCAAACCCGCAAACCCGCAAACCCGCAAACCCGCAAACCCGCAAACCCGCAAACCCGCAAACCCGCAAACCCGCAAACCCGCAAACCCGCAAACCCGCAAACCCGCAAACCCGCAAACCCGCAAACCCGCAAACCCGCAAACCCGCAAACCCGCAAACCCGCAAACCCGCAAACCCGCAAACCCGCAAACCCGCAAACCCGCAAACCCGCAAACCCGCAAACCCGCAAACCCGCAAACCCGCAAACCCGCAAACCCGCAAACCCGCAAACCCGCAAACCCGCAAACCCGCAAACCCGCAAACCCGCAAACCCGCAAACCCGCAAACCCGCAAACCCGCAAACCCGCAAACCCGCAAACCCGCAAACCCGCAAACCCGCAAACCCGCAAACCCGCAAACCCGCAAACCCGCAAACCCGCAAACCCGCAAACCCGCAAACCCGCAAACCCGCAAACCCGCAAACCCGCAAACCCGCAAACCCGCAAACCCGCAAACCCGCAAACCCGCAAACCCGCAAACCCGCAAACCCGCAAACCCGCAAACCCGCAAACCCGCAAACCCGCAAACCCGCAAACCCGCAAACCCGCAAACCCGCAAACCCGCAAACCCGCAAACCCGCAAACCCGCAAACCCGCAAACCCGCAAACCCGCAAACCCGCAAACCCGCAAACCCGCAAACCCGCAAACCCGCAAACCCGCAAACCCGCAAACCCGCAAACCCGCAAACCCGCAAACCCGCAAACCCGCAAACCCGCAAACCCGCAAACCCGCAAACCCGCAAACCCGCAAACCCGCAAACCCGCAAACCCGCAAACCCGCAAACCCGCAAACCCGCAAACCCGCAAACCCGCAAACCCGCAAACCCGCAAACCCGCAAACCCGCAAACCCGCAAACCCGCAAACCCGCAAACCCGCAAACCCGCAAACCCGCAAACCCGCAAACCCGCAAACCCGCAAACCCGCAAACCCGCAAACCCGCAAACCCGCAAACCCGCAAACCCGCAAACCCGCAAACCCGCAAACCCGCAAACCCGCAAACCCGCAAACCCGCAAACCCGCAAACCCGCAAACCCGCAAACCCGCAAACCCGCAAACCCGCAAACCCGCAAACCCGCAAACCCGCAAACCCGCAAACCCGCAAACCCGCAAACCCGCAAACCCGCAAACCCGCAAACCCGCAAACCCGCAAACCCGCAAACCCGCAAACCCGCAAACCCGCAAACCCGCAAACCCGCAAACCCGCAAACCCGCAAACCCGCAAACCCGCAAACCCGCAAACCCGCAAACCCGCAAACCCGCAAACCCGCAAACCCGCAAACCCGCAAACCCGCAAACCCGCAAACCCGCAAACCCGCAAACCCGCAAACCCGCAAACCCGCAAACCCGCAAACCCGCAAACCCGCAAACCCGCAAACCCGCAAACCCGCAAACCCGCAAACCCGCAAACCCGCAAACCCGCAAACCCGCAAACCCGCAAACCCGCAAACCCGCAAACCCGCAAACCCGCAAACCCGCAAACCCGCAAACCCGCAAACCCGCAAACCCGCAAACCCGCAAACCCGCAAACCCGCAAACCCGCAAACCCGCAAACCCGCAAACCCGCAAACCCGCAAACCCGCAAACCCGCAAACCCGCAAACCCGCAAACCCGCAAACCCGCAAACCCGCAAACCCGCAAACCCGCAAACCCGCAAACCCGCAAACCCGCAAACCCGCAAACCCGCAAACCCGCAAACCCGCAAACCCGCAAACCCGCAAACCCGCAAACCCGCAAACCCGCAAACCCGCAAACCCGCAAACCCGCAAACCCGCAAACCCGCAAACCCGCAAACCCGCAAACCCGCAAACCCGCAAACCCGCAAACCCGCAAACCCGCAAACCCGCAAACCCGCAAACCCGCAAACCCGCAAACCCGCAAACCCGCAAACCCGCAAACCCGCAAACCCGCAAACCCGCAAACCCGCAAACCCGCAAACCCGCAAACCCGCAAACCCGCAAACTCGCAAACCCGCA
>OY723315.1:1674793-1837793 GCA_963210315.1 Rhynchopus euleeides | reverse complement strand
TTGCGGGTTTGCGGGTTTGCGGGTTTGCGGGTTTGCGGGTTTGCGGGTTTCAGGAATCTGAATGCCCTCAGCTCAGGATTTTCAGGAATCTGAATGCCCACAGCTCAGGAGTTTGAGGAATCTGAATGCCCACAGCTCAGGAGTTTCAGGAATCTGAATGCCCACAGCTCAGGAGTTTCAGGAATCTGAATGCCCTCAGCTCAGGAGTTTCAGGAATCTGAATGCCCACAGCTCAGGATTTTCAGGAATCTGAATGCCCACAGCTCAGGAGTTTCAGGAATCTGAATGCCCTCAGCTCAGGATTTTCAGGAATCTGAATGCCCACAGCTCAGGAGTTTCAGGAATCTGAATGCCCACAGCTCAGGAGTTTCAGGAATCTGAATGCCCTCAGCTCAGGATTTTCAGGAATCTGAATGCCCTCAGCTCAGGAGTTTCAGGAATCTGAATGCCCACAGCTCAGGATTTTCAGGAATCTGAATGCCCACAGCTCAGGAGTTTCAGGAATCTGAATGCCCTCAGCTCAGGATTTTCAGGAATCTGAATGCCCACAGCTCAGGATTTTCAGGAATCTGAATGCCCACAGCTCAGGAGTTTCAGGAATCTGAATGCCCTCAGCTCAGGATTTTCAGTAATCTGAATGCCCACAGCTCAGGATTTTCAGGAATCTGAATGCCCACAGCTCAGGAGTTTCAGGAATCTGAATGCCCTCAGCTCAGGAGTTTCAGGAATCTGAATGCCCACAGCTCAGGAGTTTCAGGAATCTGAATGCCCTCAGCTCAGGATTTTCAGGAATCTGAATGCCCACAGCTCAGGAGTTTCATGAATCTGAATGCCCACAGCTCAGGAGTTTCAGGAATCTGAATGCCCTCAGCTCAGGATTTTCAGGAATCTGAATGCCCACAGCTCAGGATTTTCAGGAATCTGAATGCCCACAGCTCAGGAGTTTCAGGAATCTGAATGCCCACAGCTCAGGATTTTCAGCAATCTGAATGCCCACAGCTCAGGAGTTTCAGGAATCTGAATGCCCTCAGCTCAGGATTTTCAGGAATCTGAATGCCCACAGCTCAGGATTTTCAGGAATCTGAATGCCCACAGCTCAGGAGTTTCAGGAATCTGAATGCCCTCAGCTCAGGATTTTCAGGAATCTGAATGCCCACAGCTCAGGATTTTCAGGAATCTGAATGCCCACAGCTCAGGAGTTTCAGGAATCTGAATGCCCTCAGCTCAGGAGTTTCAGGAATCTGAATGCCCACAGCTCAGGAGTTTCAGGAATCTGAATGCCCACAGCTCAGGAGTTTCAGGAATCTGAATGCCCACAGCTCAGGATTTTCAGGAATCTGAATGCCCACAGCTCAGGAGTTTCAGGACTCTGAATGCCCTCAGCTCAGGATTTTCAGGAATCTGAATGCCCACAGCTCAGGAGTTTCAGGAATCTGAATGCCCTCAGCTCAGGATTTTCAGGAATCTGAATGCCCACAGCTCAGGAGTTTCAGGAATCTGAATGCCCACAGCTCAGGATTTTCAGGAATCTGAATGCCCACAGCTCAGGAGTTTCAGGAATCTGAATGCCCACAGCTCAGGAGTTTCAGGAATCTGAATGCCCACAGCTCAGGAGTTTCAGGAATCTGAATGCCCACAGCTCAGGAGTTTCAGGAATCTGAATGCCCACAGCTCAGGAGTTTCAGGAATCTGAATGCCCACAGCTCAGGAGTTTCAGGAATCTGAATGCCCACAGCTCAGGAGTTTCAGGAATCTGAATGCCCACAGCTCAGGATTTTCAGGAATCTGAATGCCCACAGCTCAGGAGTTTCAGGACTCTGAATGCCCTCAGCTCAGGATGTTCAGGAATCTGAATGCCCACAGCTCAGGAGTTTCAGGAATCTGAATGCCCTCAGCTCAGGATTTTCAGGAATCTGAATGCCCTCAGCTCAGGAGTTTCAGGAATCTGAATGCCCACAGCTCAGGATTTTCAGGAATCTGAATGCCCACAGCTCAGGAGTTTCAGGAATCTGAATGCCCTCAGCTCAGGATTTTCAGGAATCTGAATGCCCACAGCTCAGGATTTTCAGGAATCTGAATGCCCACAGCTCAGGAGTTTCAGGAATCTGAATGCCCTCAGCTCAGGATTTTCAGGAATCTGAATGCCCACAGCTCAGGATTTTCAGGAATCTGAATGCCCACAGCTCAGGAGTTTCAGGAATCTGAATGCCCTCAGCTCAGGAGTTTCAGGAATCTGAATGCCCACAGCTCAGGAGTTTCAGGAATCTGAATGCCCACAGCTCAGGAGTTTCAGGAATCTGAATGCCCACAGCTCAGGATTTTCAGCAATCTGAATGCCCACAGCTCAGGAGTTTCAGGACTCTGAATGCCCTCAGCTCAGGATTTTCAGGAATCTGAATGCCCACAGCTCAGGAGTTTCAGGAATCTGAATGCCCTCAGCTCAGGATTTTCAGGAATCTGAATGCCCACAGCTCAGGAGTTTCAGGAATCTGAATGCCCACAGCTCAGGATTTTCAGGAATCTGAATGCCCACAGCTCAGGAGTTTCAGGAATCTGAATGCCCACAGCTCAGGAGTTTCAGGAATCTGAATGCCCACAGCTCAGGAGTTTCAGGAATCTGAATGCCCACAGCTCAGGAGTTTCAGGAATCTGAATGCTCACAGCTCAGGAGTTTCAGGAATCTGAATGCCCTCAGCTCAGGATTTTCAGGAATCTGAATGCCCACAGCTCAGGAGTTTCAGGAATCTGAATGCCCACAGCTCAGGATTTTCAGGAATCTGAATGCCCACAGCTCAGGAGTTTCAGGAATCTGAATGCCCACAGCTCAGGAGTTTCAGGAATCTGAATGCCCACAGCTCAGGAGTTTCAGGAATCTGAATGCCCTGAGCTCAGGATTTTCAGGAATCTGAATGCCCACAGCTCAGGAGTTTCAGGAATCTGAATGCCCACAGCTCAGGAGTTTCAGGAATCTGAATGCCCTCAGCTCAGGATTTTCAGGAATCTGAATGCCCACAGCTCAGGAGTTTCAGGAATCTGAATGCCCTCAGCTCAGGATTTTCAGGAATCTGAATGCCCACAGCTCAGGAGTTTCAGGAATCTGAATGCCCTCAGCTCAGGATTTTCAGGAATCTGAATGCCCTCAGCTCAGGAGTTTCAGGAATCTGAATGCCCACAGCTCAGGATTTTCAGGAATCTGAATGCCCACAGCTCAGGAGTTTCAGGAATCTGAATGCCCACAGCTCAGGAGTTTCAGGAATCTGAATGCCCACAGCTCAGGAGTTTCAGGAATCTGAATGCCCACAGCTCAGGAGTTTCAGGAATCTGAATGCCCTCAGCTCAGGATTTTCAGGAATCTGAATGCCCACAGCTCAGGAGTTTCAGGAATCTGAATGCCCACAGCTCAGGAGTTTCAGGAATCTGAATGCCCACAGCTCAGGAGTTTCAGGAATCTGAATGCCCACAGCTCAGGATTTTCAGGAATCTGAATGCCCACAGCTCAGGAGTTTCAGGACTCTGAATGCCCTCAGCTCAGGATGTTCAGGAATCTGAATGCCCACAGCTCAGGAGTTTCAGGAATCTGAATGCCCTCAGCTCAGGATTTTCAGGAATCTGAATGCCCTCAGCTCAGGAGTTTCAGGAATCTGAATGCCCACAGCTCAGGATTTTCAGGAATCTGAATGCCCACAGCTCAGGAGTTTCAGGAATCTGAATGCCCTCAGCTCAGGATTTTCAGGAATCTGAATGCCCACAGCTCAGGATTTTCAGGAATCTGAATGCCCACAGCTCAGGAGTTTCAGGAATCTGAATGCCCTCAGCTCAGGATTTTCAGGAATCTGAATGCCCACAGCTCAGGATTTTCAGGAATCTGAATGCCCACAGCTCAGGAGTTTCAGGAATCTGAATGCCCTCAGCTCAGGAGTTTCAGGAATCTGAATGCCCACAGCTCAGGAGTTTCAGGAATCTGAATGCCCACAGCTCAGGAGTTTCAGGAATCTGAATGCCCACAGCTCAGGATTTTCAGCAATCTGAATGCCCACAGCTCAGGAGTTTCAGGACTCTGAATGCCCTCAGCTCAGGATTTTCAGGAATCTGAATGCCCACAGCTCAGGAGTTTCAGGAATCTGAATGCCCTCAGCTCAGGATTTTCAGGAATCTGAATGCCCACAGCTCAGGAGTTTCAGGAATCTGAATGCCCACAGCTCAGGATTTTCAGGAATCTGAATGCCCACAGCTCAGGAGTTTCAGGAATCTGAATGCCCACAGCTCAGGAGTTTCAGGAATCTGAATGCCCACAGCTCAGGAGTTTCAGGAATCTGAATGCCCACAGCTCAGGAGTTTCAGGAATCTGAATGCTCACAGCTCAGGAGTTTCAGGAATCTGAATGCCCTCAGCTCAGGATTTTCAGGAATCTGAATGCCCACAGCTCAGGAGTTTCAGGAATCTGAATGCCCACAGCTCAGGATTTTCAGGAATCTGAATGCCCACAGCTCAGGAGTTTCAGGAATCTGAATGCCCACAGCTCAGGAGTTTCAGGAATCTGAATGCCCACAGCTCAGGAGTTTCAGGAATCTGAATGCCCTGAGCTCAGGATTTTCAGGAATCTGAATGCCCACAGCTCAGGAGTTTCAGGAATCTGAATGCCCACAGCTCAGGAGTTTCAGGAATCTGAATGCCCTCAGCTCAGGATTTTCAGGAATCTGAATGCCCACAGCTCAGGAGTTTCAGGAATCTGAATGCCCTCAGCTCAGGATTTTCAGGAATCTGAATGCCCACAGCTCAGGAGTTTCAGGAATCTGAATGCCCTCAGCTCAGGATTTTCAGGAATCTGAATGCCCTCAGCTCAGGAGTTTCAGGAATCTGAATGCCCACAGCTCAGGATTTTCAGGAATCTGAATGCCCACAGCTCAGGAGTTTCAGGAATCTGAATGCCCACAGCTCAGGAGTTTCAGGAATCTGAATGCCCACAGCTCAGGAGTTTCAGGAATCTGAATGCCCACAGCTCAGGAGTTTCAGGAATCTGAATGCCCTCAGCTCAGGATTTTCAGGAATCTGAATGCCCACAGCTCAGGAGTTTCAGGAATCTGAATGCCCACAGCTCAGGAGTTTCAGGAATCTGAATGCCCACAGCTCAGGAGTTTCAGGAATCTGAATGCCCTCAGCTCAGGATTTTCAGGAATCTGAATGCCCACAGCTCAGGAGTTTCAGGAATCTGAATGCCCTCAGCTCAGGATTTTCAGGAATCTGAATGCCCACAGCTCAGGAGTTTCAGGAATCTGAATGCCCTCAGCTCAGGATTTTCAGGAATCTGAATGCCCACAGCTCAGGAGTTTCAGGAATCTGAATGCCCTCAGCTCAGGATTTTCAGGAATCTGAATGCCCTCAGCTCAGGAGTTTCAGGAATCTGAATGCCCACAGCTCAGGATTTTCAGGAATCTGAATGCCCACAGCTCAGGAGTTTCAGGAATCTGAATGCCCACAGCTCAGGAGTTTCAGGAATCTGAATGCCCACAGCTCAGGAGTTTCAGGAATCTGAATGCCCACAGCTCAGGAGTTTCAGGAATCTGAATGCCCTCAGCTCAGGATTTTCAGGAATCTGAATGCCCACAGCTCAGGAGTTTCAGGAATCTGAATGCCCTCAGCTCAGGATTTTCAGGAATCTGAATGCCCACAGCTCAGGAGTTTCAGGAATCTGAATGCCCTCAGCTCAGGATTTTCAGGAATCTGAATGCCCACAGCTCAGGAGTTTCAGGAATCTGAATGCCCTCAGCTCAGGATTTTCAGGAATCTGAATGCCCACAGCTCAGGAGTTTCAGGAATCTGAATGCCCTCAGCTCAGGATTTTCAGGAATCTGAATGCCCACAGCTCAGGAGTTTCAGGAATCTGAATGCCCTCAGCTCAGGATTTTCAGGAATCTGAATGCCCACAGCTCAGGAGTTTCAGGAATCTGAATGCCCTCAGCTCAGGATTTTCAGGAATCTGAATGCCCTCAGCTCAGGATTTTCAGGAATCTGAATGCCCTCAGCTCAGGAATTTCAGGAATCTGAATGCCCACAGCTCAGGATTTTCAGGAATCTGAATGCCCACAGCTCAGGAGTTTCAGGAATCTGAATGCCCTCAGCTCAGGATTTTCAGGAATCTGAATGCCCACAGCTCAGGAGTTTCAGGAATCTGAATGCCCTCAGCTCAGGATTTTCAGGAATCTGAATGCCCTCAGCTCAGGAGTTTCAGGAATCTGAATGCCCACAGCTCAGGATTTTCAGGAATCTGAATGCCCACAGCTCAGGAGTTTCAGGAATCTGAATGCCCACAGCTCAGGAGTTTCAGGAATCTGAATGCCCACAGCTCAGGAGTTTCAGGAATCTGAATGCCCACAGCTCAGGAGTTTCAGGAATCTGAATGCCCTCAGCTCAGGATTTTCAGGAATCTGAATGCCCACAGCTCAGGAGTTTCAGGAATCTGAATGCCCACAGCTCAGGAGTTTCAGGAATCTGAATGCCCACAGCTCAGGAGTTTGAACGATTTTTTTGAACGATTTTTGGCCGTGCTCGTAGCATTCCCCGTTGAGGGGGTCGCTATTTCGTGTTCTCCTGGCCGCACGGAGGCATTGCCTTACGTCGCCTCTTCCTCTTTTCCTTTGGTGGTGTGTTGGTCTGGCACAGAGGGCGGGACCGTGCTGATATGCACAGTGACGACTCTCCCTTTTGTTTTGTGCCCGCCTCCACCGAGATTCGGCTGATGCCTCTCAGACTGGGGGCGGGCGGTCGCCGACCCTTTTCTGTACGAGGTTTTCCACAGGCTGCACACCTGCCCCGCGGCTGTGTGGCAGTCTTCGCGGAGTGCAATGCGAAGGTCTGGCCTGACGTCGTGTGACTATTTAGACTCCAGGTGTCTCCACCCTTCCTGGTCTGGGGAGCCTCGGTACCCAAGCAGTTTTCGGTCATGCCCTGGACCACGGCCGTGCTAGACTCCTGGTGCAGGCACCCGTCATGGTCCGGGGACGGCCCCCCCAGGCAGTTTAACGTCTTACCCAGGACCTGGTGCGAGGTGCCAGGAGTTTCAGGAATCTGAATGCCCACAGCTCAGGAGTTTCAGGAATCTGAATGCCCTCAGCTCAGGATTTTCAGGAATCTGAATGCCCACAGCTCAGGAGTTTCAGGAATCTGAATGCCCACAGCTCAGGATTTTCAGGAATCTGAATGCCCACAGCTCAGGAGTTTCAGGAATCTGAATGCCCTCAGCTCAGGATTTTCAGGAATCTGAATGCCCACAGCTCAGGAGTTTCAGGAATCTGAATGCCCACAGCTCAGGAGTTTCAGGAATCTGAATGCCCACAGCTCAGGAGTTTCAGGAATCTGAATGCCCTCAGCTCAGGATTTTCAGGAATCTGAATGCCCACAGCTCAGGAGTTTCAGGAATCTGAATGCCCTCAGCTCAGGATTTTCAGGAATCTGAATGCCCACAGCTCAGGAGTTTCAGGAATCTGAATGCCCTCAGCTCAGGATTTTCAGGAATCTGAATGCCCTCAGCTCAGGAGTTTCAGGAATCTGAATGCCCACAGCTCAGGATTTTCAGGAATCTGAATGCCCACAGCTCAGGAGTTTCAGGAATCTGAATGCCCACAGCTCAGGAGTTTCAGGAATCTGAATGCCCTCAGCTCAGGATTTTCAGGAATCTGAATGCCCTCAGCTCAGGATTTTCAGGAATCTGAATGCCCACAGCTCAGGAGTTTCAGGAATCTGAATGCCCTCAGCTCAGGATTTTCAGGAATCTGAATGCCCTCAGCTCAGGAGTTTCAGGAATCTGAATGCCCACAGCTCAGGATTTTCAGGAATCTGAATGCCCACAGCTCAGGAGTTTCAGGAATCTGAATGCCCACAGCTCAGGAGTTTCAGGAATCTGAATGCCCACAGCTCAGGAGTTTCAGGAATCTGAATGCCCTCAGCTCAGGATTTTCAGGAATCTGAATGCCCACAGCTCAGGAGTTTCAGGAATCTGAATGCCCACAGCTCAGGAGTTTCAGGAATCTGAATGCCCACAGCTCAGGAGTTTCAGGAATCTGAATGCCCTCAGCTCAGGATTTTCAGGAATCTGAATGCCCACAGCTCAGGAGTTTCAGGAATCTGAATGCCCTCAGCTCAGGATTTTCAGGAATCTGAATGCCCACAGCTCAGGAGTTTCAGGAATCTGAATGCCCACAGCTCAGGAGTTTCAGGAATCTGAATGCCCTCAGCTCAGGATTTTCAGGAATCTGAATGCCCACAGCTCAGGAGTTTCAGGAATCTGAATGCCCTCAGCTCAGGATTTTCAGGAATCTGAATGCCCTCAGCTCAGGAATTTCAGGAATCTGAATGCCCACAGCTCAGGATTTTCAGGAATCTGAATGCCCACAGCTCAGGAGTTTCAGGAATCTGAATGCCCTCAGCTCAGGATTTTCAGGAATCTGAATGCCCACAGCTCAGGAGTTTCAGGAATCTGAATGCCCTCAGCTCAGGATTTTCAGGAATCTGAATGCCCTCAGCTCAGGAGTTTCAGGAATCTGAATGCCCACAGCTCAGGATTTTCAGGAATCTGAATGCCCACAGCTCAGGAGTTTCCGGAATCTGAATGCCCACAGCTCAGGAGTTTCAGGAATCTGAATGCCCTCAGCTCAGGATTTTCAGGAATCTGAATGCCCACAGCTCAGGAGTTTCAGGAATCTGAATGCCCTCAGCTCAGGATTTTCAGGAATCTGAATGCCCTCAGCTCAGGAATTTCAGGAATCTGAATGCCCACAGCTCAGGATTTTCAGGAATCTGAATGCCCACAGCTCAGGAGTTTCAGGAATCTGAATGCCCTCAGCTCAGGATTTTCAGGAATCTGAATGCCCACAGCTCAGGAGTTTCAGGAATCTGAATGCCCTCAGCTCAGGATTTTCAGGAATCTGAATGCCCTCAGCTCAGGAGTTTCAGGAATCTGAATGCCCACAGCTCAGGATTTTCAGGAATCTGAATGCCCACAGCTCAGGAGTTTCCGGAATCTGAATGCCCACAGCTCAGGAGTTTCAGGAATCTGAATGCCCTCAGCTCAGGATTTTCAGGAATCTGAATGCCCACAGCTCAGGAGTTTCAGGAATCTGAATGCCCACAGCTCAGGAGTTTCAGGAATCTGAATGCCCTCAGCTCAGGATTTTCAGGAATCTGAATGCCCACAGCTCAGGAGTTTCAGGAATCTGAATGCCCTCAGCTCAGGATTTTCAGGAATCTGAATGCCCTCAGCTCAGGAATTTCAGGAATCTGAATGCCCACAGCTCAGGATTTTCAGGAATCTGAATGCCCACAGCTCAGGAGTTTCAGGAATCTGAATGCCCTCAGCTCAGGATTTTCAGGAATCTGAATGCCCACAGCTCAGGAGTTTCAGGAATCTGAATGCCCTCAGCTCAGGATTTTCAGGAATCTGAATGCCCTCAGCTCAGGAGTTTCAGGAATCTGAATGCCCACAGCTCAGGATTTTCAGGAATCTGAATGCCCACAGCTCAGGAGTTTCAGGAATCTGAATGCCCACAGCTCAGGAGTTTCAGGAATCTGAATGCCCACAGCTCAGGAGTTTCAGGAATCTGAATGCCCACAGCTCAGGAGTTTCAGGAATCTGAATGCCCTCAGCTCAGGATTTTCAGGAATCTGAATGCCCACAGCTCAGGAGTTTCAGGAATCTGAATGCCCACAGCTCAGGAGTTTCAGGAATCTGAATGCCCACAGCTCAGGAGTTTCAGGAATCTGAATGCCCACAGCTCAGGAGTTTCAGGAATCTGAATGCCCTCAGCTCAGGATTTTCAGGAATCTGAATGCCCTCAGCTCAGGAGTTTCAGGAATCTGAATGCCCACAGCTCAGGATTTTCAGGAATCTGAATGCCCACAGCTCAGGAGTTTCAGGAATCTGAATGCCCACAGCTCAGGATTTTCAGGAATCTGAATGCCCACAGCTCAGGAGTTTCAGGAATCTGAATGCCCACAGCTCAGGATTTTCAGGAATCTGAATGCCCACAGCTCAGGAGTTTCAGGAATCTGAATGCCCACAGCTCAGGAGTTTCAGGAATCTGAATGCCCACAGCTCAGGAGTTTCAGGAATCTGAATGCCCACAGCTCAGGAGTTTCAGGAATCTGAATGCCCACAGCTCAGGAGTTTCAGGAATCTGAATGCCCTCAGCTCAGGATTTTCAGGAATCTGAATGCCCTCAGCTCAGGAGTTTCAGGAATCTGAATGCCCACAGCTCAGGATTTTCAGGAATCTGAATGCCCACAGCTCAGGAGTTTCAGGAATCTGAATGCCCACAGCTCAGGAGTTTCAGGAATCTGAATGCCCACAGCTCAGGAGTTTCAGGAATCTGAATGCCCACAGCTCCGGAGTTTCAGGAATCTGAATGCCCACAGCTCAGGAGTTTCAGGAATCTGAATGCCCACAGCTCAGGAGTTTCAGGAATCTGAATGCCCTCAGCTCAGGATTTTCAGGAATCTGAATGCCCTCAGCTCAGGAGTTTCAGGAATCTGAATGCCCACAGCTCAGGATTTTCAGGAATCTGAATGCCCACAGCTCAGGAGTTTCAGGAATCTGAATGCCCACAGCTCAGGAGTTTCAGGAATCTGAATGCCCTCAGCTCAGGATTTTCAGGAATCTGAATGCCCACAGCTCAGGAGTTTCAGGAATCTGAATGCCCACAGCTCAGGAGTTTCAGGAATCTGAATGCCCACAGCTCAGGAGTTTCAGGAATCTGAATGCCCTCAGCTCAGGATTTTCAGGAATCTGAATGCCCTCAGCTCAGGAGTTTCAGGAATCTGAATGCTCACAGCTCAGGATTTTCAGGAATCTGAATGCCCACAGCTCAGGAGTTTCAGGAATCTGAATGCCCACAGCTCAGGAGTTTCAGGAATCTGAATGCCCTCAGCTCAGGATTTTCAGGAATCTGAATGCCCACAGCTCAGGAGTTTCAGGAATCTGAATGCCCTCAGCTCAGGATTTTCAGGAATCTGAATGCCCTCAGCTCAGGAGTTTCAGGAATCTGAATGCCCACAGCTCAGGATTTTCAGGAATCTGAATGCCCTCAGCTCAGGATTTTCAGGAATCTGAATGCCCACAGCTCAGGAGTTTCAGGAATCTGAATGCCCTCAGCTCAGGATTTTCAGGAATCTGAATGCCCTCAGCTCAGGAGTTTCAGGAATCTGAATGCCCTCAGCTCAGGATTTTCAGGAATCTGAATGCCCACAGCTCAGGATTTTCAGGAATCTGAATGCCCACAGCTCAGGAGTTTCAGGAATCTGAATGCCCTCAGCTCAGGATTTTCAGGAATCTGAATGCCCACAGCTCAGGAGTTTCAGGAATCTGAATGCCCACAGCTCAGGAGTTTCAGGAATCTGAATGCCCACAGCTCAGGAGTTTCAGGAATCTGAATGCCCTCAGCTCAGGATTTTCAGGAATCTGAATGCCCACAGCTCAGGAGTTTCAGGAATCTGAATGCCCTCAGCTCACGATTTTCAGGAATCTGAATGCCCACAGCTCAGGTGTTTCAGGAATCTGAATGCCCTCAGCTCAGGATTTTCAGGAATCTGAATGCCCTCAGCTCAGGAGTTTCAGGAATCTGAATGCCCACAGCTCAGGATTTTCAGGAATCTGAATGCCCACAGCTCAGGAGTTTCAGGAATCTGAATGCCCACAGCTCAGGAGTTTCAGGAATCTGAATGCCCACAGCTCAGGAGTTTCAGGAATCTGAATGCCCACAGCTCAGGAGTTTCAGGAATCTGAATGCCCTCAGCTCAGGATTTTCAGGAATCTGAATGCCCACAGCTCAGGAGTTTCAGGAATCTGAATGCCCTCAGCTCAGGATTTTCAGGAATCTGAATGCCCACAGCTCAGGAGTTTCAGGAATCTGAATGCCCTCAGCTCAGGATTTTCAGGAATCTGAATGCCCTCAGCTCAGGAGTTTCAGGAATCTGAATGCCCACAGCTCAGGAGTTTCAGGAATCTGAATGCCCTCAGCTCAGGATTTTCAGGAATCTGAATGCCCACAGCTCAGGATTTTCAGGAATCTGAATGCCCACAGCTCAGGAGTTTCAGGAATCTGAATGCCCACAGCTCAGGATTTTCAGGAATCTGAATGCCCACAGCTCAGGAGTTTCAGGAATCTGAATGCCCTGAGCTCAGGATTTTCAGGAATCTGAATGCCCACAGCTCAGGAGTTTCAGGAATCTGAATGCCCACAGCTCAGGAGTTTCAGGAATCTGAATGCCCACAGCTCAGGAGTTTCAGGAATCTGAATGCCCTCAGCTCAGGAGTTTCAGGAATCTGAATGCCCACAGCTCAGGAGTTTCAGGAATCTGAATGCCCTCAGCTCAGGATTTTCAGGAATCTGAATGCCCACAGCTCAGGAGTTTCAGGAATCTGAATGCCCACAGCTCAGGAGTTTCAGGAATCTGAATGCCCTCAGCTCAGGAGTTTCAGGAATCTGAATGCCCTCAGCTCAGGATTTTCAGGAATCTGAATGCCCACAGCTCAGGAGTTTCAGGAATCTGAATGCCCTCAGCTCAGGATTTTCAGGAATCTGAATGCCCACAGCTCAGGAGTTTCAGGAATCTGAATGCCCTCAGCTCAGGATTTTCAGGAATCTGAATGCCCTCAGCTCAGGAGTTTCAGGAATCTGAATGCCCACAGCTCAGGATTTTCAGGAATCTGAATGCCCACAGCTCAGGAGTTTCCGGAATCTGAATGCCCACAGCTCAGGAGTTTCAGGAATCTGAATGCCCTCAGCTCAGGATTTTCAGGAATCTGAATGCCCACAGCTCAGGAGTTTCAGGAATCTGAATGCCCTCAGCTCAGGATTTTCAGGAATCTGAATGCCCACAGCTCAGGAGTTTCAGGAATCTGAATGCCCTCAGCTCAGGATTTTCAGGAATCTGAATGCCCTCAGCTCAGGAGTTTCAGGAATCTGAATGCCCACAGCTCAGGATTTTCAGGAATCTGAATGCCCACAGCTCAGGAGTTTCAGGAATCTGAATGCCCACAGCTCAGGAGTTTCAGGAATCTGAATGCCCACAGCTCAGGAGTTTCAGGAATCTGAATGCCCACAGCTCAGGAGTTTCAGGAATCTGAATGCCCTCAGCTCAGGATTTTCAGGAATCTGAATGCCCACAGCTCAGGAGTTTCAGGAATCTGAATGCCCACAGCTCAGGAGTTTCAGGAATCTGAATGCCCTCAGCTCAGGAGTTTCAGGAATCTGAATGCCCTCAGCTCAGGATTTTCAGGAATCTGAATGCCCACAGCTCAGGAGTTTCAGGAATCTGAATGCCCTCAGCTCAGGATTTTCAGGAATCTGAATGCCCACAGCTCAGGAGTTTCAGGAATCTGAATGCCCTCAGCTCAGGATTTTCAGGAATCTGAATGCCCACAGCTCAGGAGTTTCAGGAATCTGAATGCCCTCAGCTCAGGATTTTCAGGAATCTGAATGCCCTCAGCTCAGGAGTTTCAGGAATCTGAATGCCCACAGCTCAGGAGTTTCAGGAATCTGAATGCCCTCAGCTCAGGATTTTCAGGAATCTGAATGCCCACAGCTCAGGATTTTCAGGAATCTGAATGCCCACAGCTCAGGAGTTTCAGGAATCTGAATGCCCACAGCTCAGGATTTTCAGGAATCTGAATGCCCACAGCTCAGGAGTTTCAGGAATCTGAATGCCCTGAGCTCAGGATTTTCAGGAATCTGAATGCCCACAGCTCAGGAGTTTCAGGAATCTGAATGCCCACAGCTCAGGAGTTTCAGGAATCTGAATGCCCACAGCTCAGGAGTTTCAGGAATCTGAATGCCCTCAGCTCAGGAGTTTCAGGAATCTGAATGCCCACAGCTCAGGAGTTTCAGGAATCTGAATGCCCTCAGCTCAGGATTTTCAGGAATCTGAATGCCCACAGCTCAGGAGTTTCAGGAATCTGAATGCCCACAGCTCAGGAGTTTCAGGAATCTGAATGCCCTCAGCTCAGGAGTTTCAGGAATCTGAATGCCCTCAGCTCAGGATTTTCAGGAATCTGAATGCCCACAGCTCAGGAGTTTCAGGAATCTGAATGCCCTCAGCTCAGGATTTTCAGGAATCTGAATGCCCACAGCTCAGGAGTTTCAGGAATCTGAATGCCCTCAGCTCAGGATTTTCAGGAATCTGAATGCCCTCAGCTCAGGAGTTTCAGGAATCTGAATGCCCACAGCTCAGGATTTTCAGGAATCTGAATGCCCACAGCTCAGGAGTTTCCGGAATCTGAATGCCCACAGCTCAGGAGTTTCAGGAATCTGAATGCCCTCAGCTCAGGATTTTCAGGAATCTGAATGCCCACAGCTCAGGAGTTTCAGGAATCTGAATGCCCTCAGCTCAGGATTTTCAGGAATCTGAATGCCCACAGCTCAGGAGTTTCAGGAATCTGAATGCCCTCAGCTCAGGATTTTCAGGAATCTGAATGCCCTCAGCTCAGGAGTTTCAGGAATCTGAATGCCCACAGCTCAGGATTTTCAGGAATCTGAATGCCCACAGCTCAGGAGTTTCAGGAATCTGAATGCCCACAGCTCAGGAGTTTCAGGAATCTGAATGCCCACAGCTCAGGAGTTTCAGGAATCTGAATGCCCACAGCTCAGGAGTTTCAGGAATCTGAATGCCCTCAGCTCAGGATTTTCAGGAATCTGAATGCCCACAGCTCAGGAGTTTCAGGAATCTGAATGCCCACAGCTCAGGAGTTTCAGGAATCTGAATGCCCTCAGCTCAGGAGTTTCAGGAATCTGAATGCCCTCAGCTCAGGATTTTCAGGAATCTGAATGCCCACAGCTCAGGAGTTTCAGGAATCTGAATGCCCTCAGCTCAGGATTTTCAGGAATCTGAATGCCCACAGCTCAGGAGTTTCAGGAATCTGAATGCCCTCAGCTCAGGATTTTCAGGAATCTGAATGCCCACAGCTCAGGAGTTTCAGGAATCTGAATGCCCTCAGCTCAGGATTTTCAGGAATCTGAATGCCCTCAGCTCAGGAGTTTCAGGAATCTGAATGCCCACAGCTCAGGAGTTTCAGGAATCTGAATGCCCTCAGCTCAGGATTTTCAGGAATCTGAATGCCCACAGCTCAGGATTTTCAGGAATCTGAATGCCCACAGCTCAGGAGTTTCAGGAATCTGAATGCCCACAGCTCAGGATTTTCAGGAATCTGAATGCCCACAGCTCAGGAGTTTCAGGAATCTGAATGCCCTGAGCTCAGGATTTTCAGGAATCTGAATGCCCACAGCTCAGGAGTTTCAGGAATCTGAATGCCCACAGCTCAGGAGTTTCAGGAATCTGAATGCCCACAGCTCAGGAGTTTCAGGAATCTGAATGCCCTCAGCTCAGGAGTTTCAGGAATCTGAATGCCCACAGCTCAGGAGTTTCAGGAATCTGAATGCCCTCAGCTCAGGATTTTCAGGAATCTGAATGCCCACAGCTCAGGAGTTTCAGGAATCTGAATGCCCACAGCTCAGGAGTTTCAGGAATCTGAATGCCCTCAGCTCAGGAGTTTCAGGAATCTGAATGCCCTCAGCTCAGGATTTTCAGGAATCTGAATGCCCACAGCTCAGGAGTTTCAGGAATCTGAATGCCCTCAGCTCAGGATTTTCAGGAATCTGAATGCCCACAGCTCAGGAGTTTCAGGAATCTGAATGCCCTCAGCTCAGGATTTTCAGGAATCTGAATGCCCTCAGCTCAGGAGTTTCAGGAATCTGAATGCCCACAGCTCAGGATTTTCAGGAATCTGAATGCCCACAGCTCAGGAGTTTCCGGAATCTGAATGCCCACAGCTCAGGAGTTTCAGGAATCTGAATGCCCTCAGCTCAGGATTTTCAGGAATCTGAATGCCCACAGCTCAGGAGTTTCAGGAATCTGAATGCCCTCAGCTCAGGATTTTCAGGAATCTGAATGCCCACAGCTCAGGAGTTTCAGGAATCTGAATGCCCTCAGCTCAGGATTTTCAGGAATCTGAATGCCCTCAGCTCAGGAGTTTCAGGAATCTGAATGCCCACAGCTCAGGATTTTCAGGAATCTGAATGCCCACAGCTCAGGAGTTTCAGGAATCTGAATGCCCACAGCTCAGGAGTTTCAGGAATCTGAATGCCCACAGCTCAGGAGTTTCAGGAATCTGAATGCCCACAGCTCAGGAGTTTCAGGAATCTGAATGCCCTCAGCTCAGGATTTTCAGGAATCTGAATGCCCACAGCTCAGGAGTTTCAGGAATCTGAATGCCCACAGCTCAGGAGTTTCAGGAATCTGAATGCCCTCAGCTCAGGAGTTTCAGGAATCTGAATGCCCTCAGCTCAGGATTTTCAGGAATCTGAATGCCCACAGCTCAGGAGTTTCAGGAATCTGAATGCCCTCAGCTCAGGATTTTCAGGAATCTGAATGCCCACAGCTCAGGAGTTTCAGGAATCTGAATGCCCTCAGCTCAGGATTTTCAGGAATCTGAATGCCCACAGCTCAGGAGTTTCAGGAATCTGAATGCCCTCAGCTCAGGATTTTCAGGAATCTGAATGCCCACAGCTCAGGATTTTCAGGAATCTGAATGCCTACAGCTCAGGAGTTTCAGGAATCTGAATGCCCTCAGCTCAGGAGTTTCAGGAATCTGAATGCCCACAGCTCAGGAGTTTCAGGAATCTGAATGCCCACAGCTCAGGAGTTTCAGGAATCTGAATGCCCACAGCTCAGGATTTTCAGGAATCTGAATGCCCACAGCTCAGGAGTTTCAGGAATCTGAATGCCCTCAGCTCAGGATTTTCAGGAATCTGAATGCCCTCAGCTCAGGAATTTCAGGAATCTGAATGCCCACAGCTCAGGAGTTTCAGGAATCTGAATGCCCTCAGCTCAGGATTTTCAGGAATCTGAATGCCCTCAGCTCAGGATTTTCAGGAATCTGAATGCCCACAGCTCAGGAGTTTCAGGAATCTGAATGCCCTCAGCTCAGGATTTTCAGGAATCTGAATGCCCACAGCTCAGGAGTTTCAGGAATCTGAATGCCCTCAGCTCAGGATTTTCAGGAATCTGAATGCCCACAGCTCAGGAGTTTCAGGAATCTGAATGCCCTCAGCTCAGGATTTTCAGGAATCTGAATGCCCACAGCTCAGGATTTTCAGGAATCTGAATGCCTACAGCTCAGGAGTTTCAGGAATCTGAATGCCCTCAGCTCAGGAGTTTCAGGAATCTGAATGCCCACAGCTCAGGAGTTTCAGGAATCTGAATGCCCACAGCTCAGGAGTTTCAGGAATCTGAATGCCCACAGCTCAGGATTTTCAGGAATCTGAATGCCCACAGCTCAGGAGTTTCAGGAATCTGAATGCCCTCAGCTCAGGATTTTCAGGAATCTGAATGCCCTCAGCTCAGGAATTTCAGGAATCTGAATGCCCACAGCTCAGGAGTTTCAGGAATCTGAATGCCCTCAGCTCAGGATTTTCAGGAATCTGAATGCCCTCAGCTCAGGATTTTCAGGAATCTGAATGCCCACAGCTCAGGAGTTTCAGGAATCTGAATGCCCTCAGCTCAGGATTTTCAGGAATCTGAATGCCCTCAGCTCAGGAGTTTCAGGAATCTGAATGCCCACAGCTCAGGATTTTCAGGAATCTGAATGCCCACAGCTCAGGAGTTTCAGGAATCTGAATGCCCACAGCTCAGGAGTTTCAGGAATCTGAATGCCCACAGCTCAGGAGTTTCAGGAATCTGAATGCCCTCAGCTCAGGATTTTCAGGAATCTGAATGCCCACAGCTCAGGAGTTTCAGGAATCTGAATGCCCTCAGCTCAGGATTTTCAGGAATCTGAATGCCCACAGCTCAGGAGTTTCAGGAATCTGAATGCCCTCAGCTCAGGATTTTCAGGAATCTGAATGCCCTCAGCTCAGGAGTTTCAGGAATCTGAATGCCCACAGCTCAGGATTTTCAGGAATCTGAATGCCCACAGCTCAGGAGTTTCAGGAATCTGAATGCCCTCAGCTCAGGATTTTCAGGAATCTGAATGCCCACAGCTCAGGAGTTTCAGGAATCTGAATGCCCACAGCTCAGGAGTTTCAGGAATCTGAATGCCCACAGCTCAGGAGTTTCAGGAATCTGAATGCCCTCACCTCAGGATTTTCAGGAATCTGAATGCCCACAGCTCAGGAGTTTCAGGAATCTGAATGCCCTCAGCTCAGGATTTTCAGGAATCTGAATGCCCACAGCTCAGGAGTTTCAGGAATCTGAATGCCCTCAGCTCAGGATTTTCAGGAATCTGAATGCCCTCAGCTCAGGAGTTTCAGGAATCTGAATGCCCACAGCTCAGGATTTTCAGGAATCTGAATGCCCACAGCTCAGGAGTTTCAGGAATCTGAATGCCCACAGCTCAGGAGCTTCAGGAATCTGAATGCCCACAGCTCAGGAGTTTCAGGAATCTGAATGCCCACAGCTCAGGAGTTTCAGGAATCTGAATGCCCTCAGCTCAGGATTTTCAGGAATCTGAATGCCCACAGCTCAGGAGTTTCAGGAATCTGAATGCCCTCAGCTCAGGATTTTCAGGAATCTGAATGCCCACAGCTCAGGAGTTTCAGGAATCTGAATGCCCTCAGCTCAGGATTTTCAGGAATCTGAATGCCCACAGCTCAGGAGTTTCAGGAATCTGAATGCCCACAGCTCAGGAGTTTCAGGAATCTGAATGCCCTCAGCTCAGGATTTTCAGGAATCTGAATGCCCACAGCTCAGGAGTTTCAGGAATCTGAATGCCCTCAGCTCAGGATTTTCAGGAATCTGAATGCCCACAGCTCAGGAGTTTCAGGAATCTGAATGCCCACAGCTCAGGAGTTTCAGGAATCTGAATGCCCTCAGCTCAGGATTTTCAGGAATCTGAATGCCCACAGCTCAGGAGTTTCAGGAATCTGAATGCCCTCAGCTCAGGATTTTCAGGAATCTGAATGCCCTCAGCTCAGGAGTTTCAGGAATCTGAATGCCCACAGCTCAGGATTTTCAGGAATCTGAATGCCCACAGCTCAGGAGTTTCAGGAATCTGAATGCCCACAGCTCAGGAGTTTCAGGAATCTGAATGCCCACAGCTCAGGAGTTTCAGGAATCTGAATGCCCACAGCTCAGGAGTTTCAGGAATCTGAATGCCCTCAGCTCAGGATTTTCAGGAATCTGAATGCCCACAGCTCAGGAGTTTCAGGAATCTGAATGCCCTCAGCTCAGGATTTTCAGGAATCTGAATGCCCACAGCTCAGGAGTTTCAGGAATCTGAATGCCCTCAGCTCAGGATTTTCAGGAATCTGAATGCCCTCAGCTCAGGAATTTCAGGAATCTGAATGCCCACAGCTCAGGATTTTCAGGAATCTGAATGCCCACAGCTCAGGAGTTTCAGGAATCTGAATGCCCTCAGCTCAGGATTTTCAGGAATCTGAATGCCCACAGCTCAGGAGTTTCAGGAATCTGAATGCCCACAGCTCAGGAGTTTCAGGAATCTGAATGCCCACAGCTCAGGAGTTTCAGGAATCTGAATGCCCTCACCTCAGGATTTTCAGGAATCTGAATGCCCACAGCTCAGGAGTTTCAGGAATCTGAATGCCCTCAGCTCAGGATTTTCAGGAATCTGAATGCCCACAGCTCAGGAGTTTCAGGAATCTGAATGCCCTCAGCTCAGGATTTTCAGGAATCTGAATGCCCTCAGCTCAGGAGTTTCAGGAATCTGAATGCCCACAGCTCAGGATTTTCAGGAATCTGAATGCCCACAGCTCAGGAGTTTCAGGAATCTGAATGCCCACAGCTCAGGAGCTTCAGGAATCTGAATGCCCACAGCTCAGGAGTTTCAGGAATCTGAATGCCCACAGCTCAGGAGTTTCAGGAATCTGAATGCCCTCAGCTCAGGATTTTCAGGAATCTGAATGCCCACAGCTCAGGAGTTTCAGGAATCTGAATGCCCTCAGCTCAGGATTTTCAGGAATCTGAATGCCCACAGCTCAGGAGTTTCAGGAATCTGAATGCCCTCAGCTCAGGATTTTCAGGAATCTGAATGCCCACAGCTCAGGAGTTTCAGGAATCTGAATGCCCACAGCTCAGGAGTTTCAGGAATCTGAATGCCCTCAGCTCAGGATTTTCAGGAATCTGAATGCCCACAGCTCAGGAGTTTCAGGAATCTGAATGCCCTCAGCTCAGGATTTTCAGGAATCTGAATGCCCACAGCTCAGGAGTTTCAGGAATCTGAATGCCCACAGCTCAGGAGTTTCAGGAATCTGAATGCCCTCAGCTCAGGATTTTCAGGAATCTGAATGCCCACAGCTCAGGAGTTTCAGGAATCTGAATGCCCTCAGCTCAGGATTTTCAGGAATCTGAATGCCCTCAGCTCAGGAGTTTCAGGAATCTGAATGCCCACAGCTCAGGATTTTCAGGAATCTGAATGCCCACAGCTCAGGAGTTTCAGGAATCTGAATGCCCACAGCTCAGGAGTTTCAGGAATCTGAATGCCCACAGCTCAGGAGTTTCAGGAATCTGAATGCCCACAGCTCAGGAGTTTCAGGAATCTGAATGCCCTCAGCTCAGGATTTTCAGGAATCTGAATGCCCACAGCTCAGGAGTTTCAGGAATCTGAATGCCCTCAGCTCAGGATTTTCAGGAATCTGAATGCCCACAGCTCAGGAGTTTCAGGAATCTGAATGCCCTCAGCTCAGGATTTTCAGGAATCTGAATGCCCTCAGCTCAGGAGTTTCAGGAATCTGAATGCCCACAGCTCAGGAGTTTCAGGAATCTGAATGCCCTCAGCTCAGGATTTTCAGGAATCTGAATGCCCTCAGCTCAGGATTTTCAGGAATCTGAATGCCCTCAGCTCAGGAGTTTCAGGAATCTGAATGCCCACAGCTCAGGATTTTCAGGAATCTGAATGCCCACAGCTCAGGAGTTTCAGGAATCTGAATGCCCTCAGCTCAGGATTTTCAGGAATCTGAATGCCCACAGCTCAGGAGTTTCAGGAATCTGAATGCCCACAGCTCAGGAGTTTCAGGAATCTGAATGCCCTCACCTCAGGATTTTCAGGAATCTGAATGCCCACAGCTCAGGAGTTTCAGGAATCTGAATGCCCTCAGCTCAGGATTTTCAGGAATCTGAATGCCCACAGCTCAGGAGTTTCAGGAATCTGAATGCCCTCAGCTCAGGATTTTCAGGAATCTGAATGCCCTCAGCTCAGGAGTTTCAGGAATCTGAATGCCCACAGCTCAGGAGTTTCAGGAATCTGAATGCCCACAGCTCAGGAGTTTCAGGAATCTGAATGCCCACAGCTCAGGAGTTTCAGGAATCTGAATGCCCTCAGCTCAGGATTTTCAGGAATCTGAATGCCCACAGCTCAGGAGTTTCAGGAATCTGAATGCCCACAGCTCAGGAGTTTCAGGAATCTGAATGCCCACAGCTCAGGAGTTTCAGGAATCTGAATGCCCACAGCTCAGGAGTTTCAGGAATCTGAATGCCCACAGCTCAGGAGTTTCAGGAATCTGAATGCCCTCAGCTCAGGATTTTCAGGAATCTGAATGCCCACAGCTCAGGAGTTTCAGGAATCTGAATGCCCACAGCTCAGGAGTTTCAGGAATCTGAATGCCCACAGCTCAGGAGTTTCAGGAATCTGAATGCCCTCAGCTCAGGATTTTCAGGAATCTGAATGCCCTCAGCTCAGGATTTTCAGGAATCTGAATGCCCACAGCTCAGGAGTTTCAGGAATCTGAATGCCCTCAGCTCAGGAGTTTCAGGAATCTGAATGCCCACAGCTCAGGATTTTCAGGAATCTGAATGCCCTCAGCTCAGGATTTTCAGGAATCTGAATGCCCACAGCTCAGGAGTTTCAGGAATCTGAATGCCCTCAGCTCAGGATTTTCAGGAATCTGAATGCCCTCAGCTCAGGATTTTCAGGAATCTGAATGCCCTCAGCTCAGGATTTTCAGGAATCTGAATGCCCACAGCTCAGGAGTTTCAGGAATCTGAATGCCCTCAGCTCAGGATTTTCAGGAATCTGAATGCCCTCAGCTCAGGAGTTTCAGGAATCTGAATGCCCACAGCTCAGGAGTTTCAGCCGCTTCGGCAGGCAGCGGGACACGACGTGACCCGCTTCGGGGTGTTCGTCAGTGCAGTTTGGTGCATTTCCTGTTGAATTGGCTGAAAACTGACGGTTTGTTGAAGTTTGTCGACCAGCGAAGACCCCCTTGGTCCACGAGGTCGTACACAGACACGAAGAAAGATCCTGTCGTTGGCGTTGCCAGTGCGCAGCGAATTCCAGCTGCACCACGTCGATGCCCTGCCTCATGATTTTCAACACCTCACGCAGGCGCAGCCGCAGCTGGTAATCCCATCCGGAAATACCCTCGCGGATGGTGACTTCTGAGACCCACGCGTTCGTACTGCGCCTCCCTCGCGAGCCCGTCCAGCTTGTCCGCCACCTCGTCGTAGCTGGGTGGGTAGACGGCCAAGAGAAAGTTGTCCAGCTTCACTTTCTCCGCAGACTCGAGGAAGTAGCGGAACACGGTCAGGTCAGAACGCCCGTTGGTGTACCCCATGAACACAGTGTTGTTGCGCGTGCGCGACCGTAGATAGTCCCCGTCGTCGATGTAGTGGCGTGGATGCTTCCGGATGGTGCGATCCACAACGGGGACCGCGTTGGTCTCCACGGTTCTCAAGGAAGGACGACTCCCTCACAGGCACAATGAGCTTCAGGGCCTCCACGTCGATCAGCCAGTCGCAGTCTGCCGAGAACAGCATCGTCTCCTCCTCCCTCCCGTCCCCGTTGTATGCTCGGTTCGACTTCAGGTGCCCGCCCACGACGGCGGGCAGCACAAACTTCGGGAGAATCAACGTCCTCTGCGGTCGCGCAGCCCCAACGCTGTTGGTATGGAAGGAGGGGGACGCCACCACGGGGCGCACGGGAGGGTACGTCTCCCACACCTTCGCCTGCATGGCCACGCCATTGCGGTAGCGCAGCACCGACAACACTCCCAGGCGCGAGGTGTTGTTGTAAACCATGTACACGTTCTGGTCGTCCCCGCGTGGCACTGTGTCGATGTGGTACAGCGCCTGCCCTGTCTTGCTGCCCCGAGTCATCAGGCTGTCGCACCACAACCCGAGCAGGCTGCGCGTCGCGTTGGTCGACCGAAACAGGGCAAACGAGACGTCCAGCTCTGCCCCCAGCAGCGCGATGTGCGGCTCTTCCAGAGGCCCTGCCACCCCGCCCTTCGTGGGACGTCCCCCCCCGAACATCGTCAGCACGTCGGTGTACGGGTATGCCGTCATCTCGCTCAGTGGGTTTGCGTAGAACATCACCTCGGGGTCCATCGACAGCACGTCGTACCCTGCGTTCAGCAGATGCAGCACCTCGAGGTGCCGGAAGCGCTGTGCCCGGAGACGGCCCTCCATCCCGGACAGGTCGAGGTCAGCGATGTACAGCTTGTCCCGTGCTTCCTCTGGCAGCTTCAGCGCCACAGACCTATACGCCCCCACCGTGGTGGCAATGAGATATTTCGTGATCCCGACCGCATGCGCGCTCCGCACCCAGAATGCAGGCACCTGATCTCTCTCACCCGACGGATGGATCGCTGTGTGCACAATCACACCGCGGGTCGCCATCCGGTCCATCAGATCAGCCGACAGCACGGGCAGCTCGTGCAAGGTCGGCACCTTCGACGGAACAGTGAGTGACCTCATGTGAATAAATACGAAGGCGATCATGACCACCAGCCCAACCCGCTGCAGCACTCGATACATGTTAGCTCGAACCAAGAATAGCTCTGTGTGGATGTGCAGGAAACTGAGGGTGTTTGAGGGACGGATGAGCGACTCAGATGACAGAAAGATGGAAACAGTGCGCTGCGTGAGAGGCACTCCAAATAACGGACAGCAGCTTGTTTGAGGATGCATGTCGACTGACAGGATCACAAAAGGATACAAAGCCAGAGCCAACGCGGTGGAGTGAGTGGGGGAAGACCCTGTGGTCTTCTGCGGTGGGTGTGGGTGGGGGGAGGGCACACGTGTGCAAAGCATCTCTGGGGAGAGAGGGGGATTCTCGGCACTTGGTCGTTCAGGATGCACTTCAAGCTTCCCTGAGCACATACTGGCACTTAGTTGGTACGCATTGCCTTGGGTATGTTGGTGCACCAGTGGTGTGAACCAACCGTGTACTGCAATCAAATCCCTGTGGGTTCGCTGTGCTGACAAGGGTTAACAGCTGGGCTAGTCATTTGCCGTGAGCTTCGTCTTGAACTCCTCCAACGCCGCCTCAATCAGTGTCGGATCTGTGTACGGGTTGTTGTCTTCATCATCCTCGTCCTCCTTCTTGCTGTCCTTGAGGGCGGCGTCCTGCTGCATCTGTGCGTTCTTTGCTTCGAGCTCTTTCGCACGCTTCTCCCACCGGCCCTCGTAGTATCGGACCCGCTGCACCTCGCGTTCGAGATACTTCTCCATATCCGCCTTCTCGTTGGACTTCGGCTTCACCATCACCTTCGGCAGACGGAAGATATGGAGGAACCCGATGCGTGTCCCAACAGCAAGGGCCTCCGTGCGTTCCGATGCCTGGTGCTTCTTGCCCTCCTGTGCCGGCTTGAACTGCATGCAGGTGATGGAGTCTTGGCTGATGGCCTGCGTGAGAATGGGCTCGTGGCTGCGATCCAGCAGGTCCCACACCTGCACATTCCCATCCGATGTCCCAATGAATACCACGGAAGGCCGTGTCGGCGACCAGCAACCTGCTGTCACATGCGCGTCAATAAAGGGGCTGCAGACGATTGGGATGTTGCACCCCACCTTCCAGATCTTGAAGCACCAGTCGCCTGCTGTGATGTAGTACTTCGGCAGCTGTGGGTGACGCTGCACTGACCAAGCTGGTCCGTGGTGCCCGACGCGCCTTCCATCCGGCAGATGCCCCGCACACAGCTTGACAGGTTGGATGCGGCTGGGCTCTTCACTCCCGTAGTTGGAGGATGTGTTGTTCGACTCGTTTGGTGCCCAGTTGATGTTCACAAACTCCCCTTCCTCTGTCACAGCCGCCGCGAAGTAGGGGTCGATGCTCTTCTCCTCAAGGTGCAGGCGCAGGCCGATGATCTCGCCGCTGCCGTCAGGCTTGGTGAGGGGGATCTTGATGAGGGGGATCCACGGGATCTCACTTTCGTGCTGTCGCCCCTGCACCAGCTTGCGGTACTTGTCTTTCCGCATGTACTCCTTGTTGACATCCCAGATGAACATGTACCCGTCGCTGCTGAGGGTGACAAACTGGCGCACGCCCTCGAAAACGAACGGCTGCTGCTCGGTGCCGCCCCACGACTTCTTCATCTTGTTGGCTTCACTGCCCGGCTGCCCCGATGGAACGAGCTTCCCGTCGAAGTTGCACTCAACGCCTCCACCAATCCACGCAATGTCATGGATGGCACGCTTGTGGCTCGTCTCGATCTTCGACACTTCCTTCCACCCGATCTTCGGCGTTGTCGCACCATCGCCCCCTTCCTCGCCATCGCGGTCCTTCTCCTTCTCTTTGTCGCGGTCACGCCCACCCTTCTTGCCTTTCCGCGAGGACTGCGTCTGCTTCGACAGGTCCCACAGCACAACCTGCCCGTTGATGGCTCCGCCCACCAGGATGTTGTCGTTTGTGGGGTTGAACTTCACCACGTTGATCTCCTGCGACAAGAAAGGCACGGGCGGGTTGGGAGGGGCACATCACAGAAGCATACCTGGGGTGACTCCAGAACCCACCGTGGGTGGATGGGGTCGGTGAAGTCCCAGATGACGACAAGGCTCGAGAGCACCTTGCGGTTGAGCATCACGCGCTGCGTGTAGCCGCTGCCCTCGTCGGACTCGTTGAAGGCCTCGCCGACAGAGATGCACACCACGCGGGACGACCCAGGCCGCCAGTCAATCGATGTCACCGTTTTGTTTTTCGTGAACTTGTGGTGCTGAAAGTTGCCGGCATCTGTGAAGACAGCATCATCCTTGTTGCCAAGGAACGTGTCATCGTCCATCAGCTGTGCGTAGTCATCGCGGAACAGCTGCAGCACGTTGTTGCACACGCAGTTATGTTCGATTCTCG
This sequence comes from Rhynchopus euleeides, assembly GCA_963210315.1. Lineage (NCBI taxonomy): Eukaryota > Euglenozoa > Diplonemea > Diplonemida > Diplonemidae > Rhynchopus > Rhynchopus euleeides. Next base: position 1,811,731 of record OY723315.1, on the reverse strand, counting down.
GAAACACATTCTTCAGGAAGGCTGCAATCTTCGGCTCATCTGCTGTGTCCACCTCCGTCACTCGGGCATCGACCACACGTGTCTGCACCTGGATGGCTGTGCTGACTTTGCGGAACCAGGGGGTTTGCACCTTTTGGTCCCGCATCTCACACACTGCCTGGATGCCGATGTCATGCTCGCACCCAACACCCTTGTCGACACCCAGCCGCTCGTAGCTGGGGTCTTTGAACGGGCGGTACTCGTGCGTATGTTCCATGGCATCTGTGGTGGACAGCTTCACCTCATGATACCTCTCGATGAAGTACTGCCGCGGCCGTGTGTAATGCACCTTGAGGAGCGGCCGGCCGGGCTTCACCCGTTCATCGAGGATCTCCCTGTCCGCCCCATAGGGGCGGAAGTTTCGCAGCGGCTTCTGCACTGTCGTCATGGCACCCCTTGCCAGGGGGGGCCTGGCTGGAGCAGCAGGCTCGCAGCACACAGGGGTGTGTATGTGTAAGTGTCTGTAGGTTTTCAACTATGGTGTATGCGGAGCGACACGGCAGGCCGCTGTAGGCCAAGAACCCCACAAACAGGCCGGGGGGATGAGCAATCGGGGAGCCCGGGAGGTGGGGAGGCGATCCGTGCAGTGTCTGGGAGGACACTGCCCAGCAACTGCCGGACTCCTTACGTCTCGTATCCGTTTCGCACAGCGAAACAGGCGTTGCTCTTGCACAAATGCCAACGACCAGGATCGACGATGGATGGAACTACCCGAATGGCATTTGCGCAAATACACAAAAAAGAAGAACAGGGGAAGTGGGGCAAATCTAGGGCAAAACGCAGCGAGGGGGTGGCGCAATGCCAGGCCGAAAGTGCCACCAGGGCGAAGGAACATGGCAGAAACGAAGGCAAGCGGCCTGTCAAACTACCTGCATTCCAGTGCTGTGGTGCTCGCAGTGGAAGAACCGGGCGTTTGCCTTAGAGGAAGAGAACCTCTGAGGCACCCAACCGGGGGTAGGGGGGGCAGAGGGCTGCCCTTTGTTTGTGCGCGCCAAGGCCGGGCAAAACAAAACCAACAGGTTGCCTTTGTTGTTGCCCAAGAAGCGCCGCACTCCATCACTTTTGACACTGACGCAGGACCCTTGCGGTCAAATCCCTCCCACCCTCATCCCATGTCACAAAAAGCTGGGGCCACAACCCCGTCATAGCGAAGTCTAATACGATCGAGCAGGGGGTATGGGGGTGGCGAAGAGAAAAGGCTGTACAGAGCCGACAGCCTTCACCTAAGCAGCGGGGGTGTCCGAGCAGGGTAGGGGCGGGGGCGGGCGTTGTTGAAACAGCACATCAACAGACACACGCCCAAGCTAGGGGCGCTGAGATGACAGCACGGGAAGCGGGAGACGTCCTTCGGGAGGGAAGCGCTCACTCCACAATGCTCATGAATTCGTCCTCGTCGAGCACCTTGCACGAAGGGCTCGCCTTGTCAACCTTGGAGCCAGCGCCAGGGCCCGCGACAAGCACTGTCACCGCTTTGCTGATGCCCGACTTCACTGTGGCACCGGCCTCGACGGCAAGCTCTTCGGCTTCCTTCCTCTTCATCACCAACTTGCCGGTAAAGCACACCGTCTCGCCGTCCAGTGACTGTCGGGGCAGATGTGGGTAGCAATGTGGGTGGCAATGTGCACATGGGTGTGGTTGCGTGGGGGAGGGCAAGGCAGGCAGCGAAAAGACAAGAAGTGCATACCGTCAGGGCACCCTTCTTACCACCCGCCTTACCCTTGGCTTTCTTCTTCGGCTTCTCCTCCTCCTCCTCCTCGTCCTCGTCTTCGTCCTCATCCTCATCCTCATCTTCCTCCACCTTCTTGGAACCCTTCTTCGGGGCAGCCTTCTTTGCGCCCTTCTTCGCAGCCTTCTTCGGCAGGTGGTCAGCCACGGCCTCGAGGAACTCATCCTCATCGAGGACCAGGCAGTCGTCGCTGGCCTGAGCGAGCTTGCTTCCTGCGTCGCCGCCGCAGACAAGAACATTGACCTTTTTGGAAATCCCCTTCTTGACCTCAGCACCTGCGGCCTCGGCTGCTTCTTGGGCTTCGTCACGCTTCATCTGAAGCTTCCCTGTGAAGCACACAATCTTCCCGTCGAGATCGTTCTGAACATGGGTGATGATGGATGAAGCCGCCACAGTGTTGACGTTGCAGACACTGAGGACACGGGCGAAAGGCACCCATCGAAAGGCAAACAACCTCGGGCTACACCGGCACAGGTGTATCCGGTGTAGCTTCAAGATAATAATTGTGCATCCACTACCCCTCAGGTCCGATGGTTTTATCCCCATCGGAAGAATCCCTGGCTGACGAGCCAAACAAAACCGTCGTCAAATTATAATAAGGGGGGTGGGGGCAGTAGCGGGGACACACACCTCTGCTGCGGCACGCTTCTTCCCCGACTTCTTCTTCGGCTTCTCCTCCTCCTCCTCCTCTTCATCGTCGTCGTCCCCCTCCTCCTCCGCCTCCTCCAACATCTTCACGAAGTCCTCCTCACAAATCACCTCCACGTCTTCGCGCAGGTTCGTGAGCTTGGTCGCGCCTGACCCTGCAACCAGGAGGGTCACATCCTTTGTGACGGTCCCCTTGACAGTGGCGCCAGCGTCCTCTGCCTTTGCCTTCGCATCCTTGAGTGTCATCTTCAGCTTCCCATTGAAGCAGATCACTTCATCCGACAACCCCATTGTGCGAGTGGAGCAGGTGACTATCCTTGAAGGGGTGTTGCGTGTTGACGGGGCAGGGGGGAGATACGTGAGGAGTTCGTCGCAGATCTATGTGCGAACCACCTGTTGGCCCCGCCTCACCCCCTCACGAACAAGCGGGCAGATTGGATAGTCGGCAACCTTCCCCTCGTCCACTCAAGACAGCAGGTTCCTGGGAAGCGATCAATGCAAACAATCATCTGCACACAGGTGGTTCCCATAACCACACCGTGTCACGCTCACAGGCCATTGGGTCTGCTCGGACAGTCAATCGAAGCCACAAATATCGTGATGCCTGTGCTGCAGGAAGGCGGCAAAGAGCAAAGAGGGGGCGGAACTAAAGTTGTGTGGCACCCTCACTGGTGAGAGGGGGGAGTTGTGGAGGAAACACCAAAGAAATACAAAGGCAGGGTCGTGCGATACAGTGCGACTTGAAAGAGTAACGACCGTGTAAAACGTTGTGCGTGGGCACATCCACTGCAGCACTGAAGCAGGTGTTGTGGTGTTGCTGGTGGACAGTGGACCAAATTAAAGGTGAAAGCCCTGCGGTGCAGCACTATCACGAAACACTATGGAACATCACTCACAGTTACAGCAGCTGTAAGGAAGCTCTCCTCGCAGCTGCGACACACGAGGAGAGAGGGGCGGTGCCCCTCCTCCCGAGAAAGCCCCAGCACTGGCGTGCTGCCACTCGCAGTGCGGGGCATTGAGTGAATCATGTCCACATCATTGTGTGGGCGAGAGCAATGGCTTCTGATTGCGTTGGGATTATGACTGGTGACAGGTGAAAGTGCAGCATCACAGTGCACGAGTCGTCGGGAGGCGAGGCAGCGTTAGGGTTCATGACCCAACCGTCAGGAGCGTTCTGGGTTCAGCTAAGGTTCCTCGTGTGGTAGGCGCACGTGGGCTTGTGGTGTTTGTTCCCGTTACGCCTGATCATTGTGTAGTCTGCCGTGCACCGCCAGCAGAACTCGTACCGACACTTGACGCAGGTCATGTGGTCGCACCCGCTCCGCTTCTGGATGTGTGTGAGGCACTTGGGGCACTTCTTGGTCTCCCTCTCAAGGAACACGTCTGTCAGTTTGTTGTCCTGCTTCATGGCCTCCTTGAAGGCTGCACATGTCTTCCCAGCGTGCCACCGCACCCCGCACTCAAAGCACGCCCTGCTGTCGCACTGGTGGCACTTCACAATGGGGTTATCGGTGCCGCCAGAGTGAATCTGCCCGCACCCACACTCTGACCCCATGCACCACACAAAGTCCGGCATCTTGCGCAGCAGTGCCATCAGCAGGACGCGGTCCAGCCGCTGGGCATCTTCTGATGAGGCAAATGCCGCGACGTCGGCAGTCGGGTCCATCATCGCCTTGCACGTAATGCATGGGATGGCGGGGACGTCCCACTGCACGATGCCGCTCCCTCCGTCGCTCACCTTGCTGTTGATGTACTCCTGTAGACACTCGCGGCACGCGTTGGGCTCGTGACTGCACTGCAGTGTCGGTTTGTACAAAACTTTGCGATCGAAGCAGAGCGCGCACTTGCCTGTCGTGGAGCAGCGTTTTTCAAGCTGTGGAGGGATGGACGTGCCTGAACGCGAACGACCCATGGCTCAATAAGCGCTTCGGCTCGTGGCCGTGAGTGGCAATGTGTGTTGTCTGTTCCTACTGTGCTGGTGTGCTGGTGTGCAGCTGCCTGGTCGAGGGAATAGGTGTTTGAGAACAGCTGAGAGCCACGGCTGGACGGGAGGGGCTTGGAGGGGGGCAGAGCCTATCACGCAAGCGCTGGGTCAGCTACCTGCTGCAGTAGTAGAGTCAGCTCATAGATATTCCCTGACCTGTCTGAAGGGCATTGAGTTGCCCTGATTAGAAAGACTCGGCCAGAAGAGGATCCTCGACTCCTCACCCGGCACGAACTTGCTGTGTCACACGAGCAAACCCGTTGTCAAACTCTGTGGACGAACACTCACTGATTACAGGACACTCTCTGACGACCACTTGTCCTTGACCAATAACACTGGGCAACCCCATCAAATCTCATCAACTGTGACTTCCTGTCGGAAGCGGTGTTCAGACAGGTTCACGGCGGGACCATCAAGGGAAACGATTCTCAAGGCGGCTAGAGAGCAGGATACTAAGACTGATGACGGAGATGAGCCAGGACGTGGGTGACGAGTCATCCCACAGTCCCCCCCCCCATCACCGCGGAGGAGGAACAGACACCGACGCGAGGCGTCGGCATTGATTATGCAGACCACATTTCGAACACCCCATTGGCGTCGAGGGAGGTCACAACACATTGCACCCGGTCGCACGTAGAGAGGATAGCACCACACGGAGGACGTCGGCAGAACTGAGTGCCACTAAATTGCAAAAGCTATAGCGCAAGCCACACAGCTCTGTGCACCAGCTGCCTTCTGTCACCGGGAGGAAGGCGTTGTCGACACTCACAGAAGGCATGACCCATCCTCCTGCAGGGGTGCCATGGAATGCATGGCACTCGCTTCGACACCTCCCAGGAGGGCCGCACGCCCTCCTTCACCCCCCCGAGCCGCCGCACCTGATCCGGCCAGCCCACCGTGCAGCCCCTGGTCCGAAGATTGCTCGAGGAACAACTCTTCGAGACACTCCTCCCCCTGGAGAGCCGTATCACCGAGGGAGACACGTGCCCTGCCCCACCGCATCCAGGCACACGCGGCCGCCACGAGGAGTATCGCAGCTACAGCCCCCACAACGGGCAGCACAACGCACAGGGTGCAGAATCCACCACCGCCATCCTCTGTGGGGGGGGCTGCAGCCCCGCAGCGCTGTGCTGCGCTGCTGTTCCAGGAGCAGCTGGGTTTGAGGACACACTGTACCTCGCCCAGCTCTGAGCAGGGGCCGCCCGGCCGGCAGGTCGAAGCGGCAGCATCCCAGGCGCAGGTGGAAGACCCCGCCACCGCCACCGCCTCGCAGGCAGCGCGCGAGAATGCCGAGGCGCAGCCCTGGGTGGCGCAGTCTGCAGGCCGCTGCTCCGCCCACCCCGTTGCGTTTGGACAGACACACCGCCAGTTTCCGTACACCTTCTCATCCGGATCTGCGCAGGTCTGCCCAGCCGTTGCGCAAGCCTCCCAATGCACCGCGCACTCCCCGGGTCGGGTGGGGACAGGCGTCTCCGGCACCTCTGTGCTGGGCGCAGCGGTAGGCTGCCCTGTGGGAGGCGGTGGGGCCGTGGGGCAAATGGCGGCCCTCCCCGAGGCGACCGTACTGCTGTACGGCGGGGGGCACACGCAGTTCCAGAACCCGACATAATCGAGTTCGGTGTCGACGCAATCCTGCCCCGCGGCACGGCAGACCTCGCCGTACTGCTCGCACTCATCCACCTCCAAGCGGGTCGGCACTGGGGGGGGTGCCTCCGTCGGGCACTCTGCCCTGCCCCCGTTCTTCGTAATGCTGCTGTGCGGCGGGGGGCACACGCAGGCAAAGAAGTCCACCCCTCCCCGACAGTCCTGCCCTGCGGCTCTGCAGAGCGGGGCGTTCTGGTCGCAGCCCCCAGGGGTTGTGGGGAGGGGCTGTGGCGTGGTGGTGGCAGGGATCGGTTCCGCGGTGCCTGCGTCAAGGGTGGGTGCGATCGGGCGTGGTGTGGGTGCGATAGGGCGTGGTGTGGTGGCGCCCGGGCATGTTGCGGTGCGCTCGACGCCGAAGACCCTGTCATACGGGCGGGGGCAGACACACCACCAGCGGCCCGGTGTGAGCGGATCGGTGTCCTGGCATGTCTGCCCAGCATCCGTGCAGATGTGCCCGAAAGACTCACAGTCGTCTGTTGGAGGCCGGGGTGCATCTGACATCGGCACCTCGGTGGGTGCTGGTGTGTCGGCGGGCTGGGGTGAGGTCGGTTCCCCGGTGGGCGGCGCTGGTGTGGAATCGACGGGTTGGGGTGTCGGGGCGCCGGTACTGACAGGCAGGGGTGAGTCTGTCGGCAACACGGTGGGGGGTGTTGGTGTGGGCTCGGGCTGGGGTGCGGCTGTCGGTTCCACGGTGGGTGGCGGTGCGGGACTGACAGGCTGGGGTGCATCTGTCGGCACCGCGGTGGGTGGTGCTGGTGTGGGGCACGTCGCGGGGCCCTCCGTGCGTTGGTACCTGTTGTTCGGAGGGGGGCACACGCACTTCCAGTGTCCCACTAGCCCTGGCTCGGGGTCCACGCATGTCTGCCCAGCATCCGTGCAGATGTGCCCGTAAATATTACACTCATCAACGTCAGGTGCGTCTGTGGGTGGTGCTGATGTGCGATCGGCAGGCTGGGGTGTCGGAGCGACCGGGCGCGGTGTGATCGGGATGGCGCATGACGCGGGGCCCCCTGTGCGCCCCACCCTCTCGTTCGGAGGGGGGCACACGCACTTCCAGTGACCCACTAGCCCCGGCTCGGGGTCCACGCATGTCTGCCCAACATTCGTGCAGATGTGCCCGTAAAAAATACACTCGTCAACATCAGGTGCGTCTGTAGGTGGTGCTGATGTGCGATCGGCAGGATGGGGTGTCGGAGCGACCGGGCGCGGTGTGATCGGGGTGGCGCATGACGCGGGGCCCCCTGTGCGCCCCACCCTCTCGTTCGGAGGGGGGCACACGCACTTCCAGTGACCCACTAGCCCTGGCTCGGGGTCCACGCATGTCTGCCCAACATTCGTGCAGATGTGCCCGTAAAAAATACACTCGTCAACGTCAGGTGCGTCTGTGGGTGGTGCTGATGTGGGGCACGTCGCGGGGCCCTCTGTGCGCCCCACCCTCTCGTTCGGAGGGGGGCACATACACTTCCAGTGTCCCACTAGCCCTGGCTCGGGGTCCACGCATGTCTGCCCAGCATCCGTGCAGATGTGCCCGTAAATAATACACTCATCAACGTCAGGTGCGTATGTGGGTGGTGCTGATGTGGGGCACGTCGCGGGGCCCTCTGTGCGCCCCATCTTCTCGTTCGGAGGGGGGCACACGCACTTCCAGTATCCCACCAGCCCTGGCTCGGTGTCCTCGCATGTCTGCCCAGCATCCGTGCAGATGTGCCCATAAATAATACACTCATCAACGTCAGGTGCGTCTGTGGGTGGTGCTGATGTGCGATCGGCGGGCTGGGGTGTCGGAGCGACCGGGCGCGGTGTGATCGGGATGGTGCATGACGCGGGGCCCTCTGTGCGCCCCACCCTCTCTTTCGGAGGGGGGCACATACACTTCCAGTGTCCCACTAGCCCCGGCTCGGGGTCCACGCATGTCTGCCCAGCATCCGTGCAGATGTGCCCGTAAAAAATACACTCATCAACGTCAGGTGCGTATGTGGGGCACGTCGCGGGGCCCTCTGTGCGCCCCACCCTCTCGTTCGGAGGGGGGCACATACACTTCCAGTGCCCCACTAGCCCTGGCTCGGGGTCCACGCATGTCTGCCCAGCATCCGTGCAGATGTGCCCGTAAATAATACACTCATCAACGTCAGGTGCGTATGTGGGTGGTGCTGATGTGGGGCACGTCGCGGGGCCCCCTGTGCGCCCCATCTTCTCGTTCGGAGGGGGGCACACGCACTTCCAGTATCCCACCAGCCCTGGCTCGGTGTCCTCGCATGTCTGCCCAGCATCCGTGCAGATGTGCCCATAAATAATACACTCATCAACGTCAGGTGCGTATGTAGGTGGTGCTGATGTGCGATCGGCGGGCTGGGGTGTCGGAGCGACCGGGCGCGGTGTGATCGGGATGGCGCATGACGCGGGGCCCTCTGTGCGCCCCACCCTCTCGTTCGGAGGGGGGCACATACACTTCCAGTGTCCCACTAGCCCTGGCTCGGGGTCCACGCATGTCTGCCCAGCATCCGTGCAGATGTGCCCGTAAATACTACACTCGTCGGTGGGAGGAGGAGTCACTCCCCCCACCACGGGAGGTGAGGGCGTGTCGGGCACCTTTGTCGCCCCAGGCGATATGGTCGTATCCGGAGGTCCAGGCGTCACTGGGACAGACGGTGCAGGTGTCTCGGGCGTGGACGTCGCCCCTGGAGGAGGAGCAGGCGTGTCCGGTGCAGGCGTCCCAGGCACAGGGGTGTCTGGCACCGTGCTGAGGGCGGGTTCGGGTGTCGGGGGTGCCTCTGTCTTCGGCGTGATGGCGCCTGACCAGCAGATGGGGCCGAATGGGCCTGTTGACGGGCCTGCTGCCGCCAGCATGTGTCGATCCGATGTGTCCGCCAAGGTCAACAGGTACGACTGGGACATGGTCGTCCCGGCCTTCGTGGTGGCCAGCACCCCAGGCACGTCCCCCACAGCCGAAATCATCGGGCGGTTCCCCTGCACAGACAGGAAGTCTTCGACCACGCCTGGGAAGGCCTGAGGCGCACCGCCAGCAGGGTCGACGACGTGCAGCACGCCTGGGAAGCTGCCGTCGCTGGAGGAAACATACAGCTTCGCATCCGCCTTGCTGTACACCATGTCCCCGAGGAAGCCGCCTGTGATGACACCCTCGAAATCCGACAGCTTCGACCAGCCCGGCGAAGGGCTGTCGAGATCGTTCACCCCGATGCTCTTATCCGATGTCCTGTCGTGAGCGTACAGCAGGTAGATCTTCCTATCGACGATGACAATCGACCCGCCTTCGCCACCCGCTGCCTGGACACCCGTCGTAAACTCAGACTTGCGCGTCAGCGTCTGCCCCGTGTTCTTATAATTCTCCATCTTCAACACGCTTATCCCGGTTGTCGTCCCCTGACTCCCATACGAAATGTAGAGATCCTTCTTGTCCTGATCGACTGCGATCCCACGAATCGTGGTTGTCCCGACGCTGATCTTCGCAATCTGCTCTGGCATCTGGGGCAGGTTCGGGTCGTCGAGGAAGGTGAATGACCAGATCCGCCACTCCGACGAGCCCACATCCGGCGTCGCATAGAACAGAATCTGTGTCTGGTGGTCGATGGCACACCCCTGCCGCTCCCCCATCTTGCGGGCGTCCGTCAGGTCTGCATCACCCCCGTAATGCGACTCGTATCCAAACTCAAGGTCGGCCTCGTTGATCCCTGCTTTGTTGAGGAAAGCCATGAACCCGGTTCCATACTCCTGAGCAGATGCCGGCTCAGGCTGCACGAGGAAGGCACCCGCGATAAGGAGAACCTTCAGCAGTGCCCTATCCGCAACCCGCGGCTCTGTTTGGACAGCCATGTGCGACACTACCGCCCTGGAGGACGTTCAACACACCTTACCCCGCCCACCCGCACCCCCCCTGAGCTTTTGGAACAATCAGAGTGTGGCAGGAAGCCCAGACACCCACACCCACCCAACCCTAGCGACACTCGCAGGCAGGAGGTCCGCTTCCTGCACCCCCGCCTCCCGGTCCTCGGCCAAAAGGGCAGCGCCTGTGTGATGTGTGCTGTGGTGGAACCTGTGAAAAAAGATAAGGCGTTGTTTGTGCGCCAAACCCGGGTGGAGCTGCGTCCAGTCCACCTTCCCGGCATCAAGTCAAACCTAGTCTCCGTTTTGGCTGCCATGTTAGTGGTTTTGTTTGTGCGCCAAACCCGGGTGAACAAACCTCACGAGGGGCCTTCGCTCAGAAATGCAGAGAAGTGATGAATGGTGAGCCGCCTCACAACACTGGCTGCAAAGTGACACAGTTTGAGACACAGTGGCACAGAGCGAAGGCCTGCCACGTGTTTTGCCTGATGAAGGTTGGTGTGAATGTGCGCACAGTCATCGCAACAAGGCAGGTAGATTGTGTTTGTCACCCAAAGCGCTGCCAACTATATTTTTCACTGTGACAAGCTTTCTTCTTGTTGTGCCACCTGATTTTGCCCTGAGTTTGGCGGAGTTGGGCGGAGTTTGGCGGTGTTGGGCGGAGTTGGGCGGAGTTTGGTGGAGTTGGGCGGAGTTGTACGGAGTTGGGCGGTGGGAGACCCTTTAAATTGGAATATCCCTATGGGGGGATAGCTTTCTGGTCCAAGGAAACCTGGTGCGGAAGGAGCTACCGACCCCTTGAGTCACCCACCAGCACACATTGTCAGCGAGGATGACGATGTAAGCCTGCATAAACATACACCCACCAGCACACATTGTCAGCGAGCATGGCGATGTAAGCCTGCATAAACATCGCACCCCTTCAACCTGACTTCACATGTCCTTCAGCATGTCCTGAGTAGGCACTGCCTGCCGTCAGCACCGGGCATCACCTCACCCCTCACCCCCAGTGCTGCTCAACCACGTGTCCATCAGGAGCCACGTCGCTGCGTGGTGCACTCCAGAGGGAGGCCTCTGCACCACCTCATGCCGACACACCAAACGTCCTCCCTTCGAGGCGAGGGCACCGGGAGGGGAAGCCCGGGTCGGCGCCCCCCCCCAAGGCCTGAGGTCCTGCCTGATAATTGACGGTCCCGGGTTCAAAACCCGCTCAGGTGCTGCGTGTCGACACCGTGACTGCGGCAGTCGACATCCCAGACGGGTCGCCCCTCCTCTGTGCAAAGTACACCCGGGCGAGGCTCCCCTCGGGGGAACGCCGTCGGGAGATGTGCTGGAGCCACCGCGCTCGATTCTGGGTTGTCCGCCATGTGCTGTTATGGAGCCTGTGTATTCGGGCGTGAAAACCGTAGGTGGTGGTTCGATTCCCAGAACTTGGGTAGGATATCCTATGGGATAACCTCCACGGGATGTTGCTTCTCACGTTGGATATCCTACACCAAGGTGGAACCCTGCAGAAGACACGAGAGTAACAGAGAGGGACATCCCACGGATATCCCGCTCTGTTACCTCTCTGTTCCCTCGGGTACCCCGAGAGAACGTCATCCCCCTTCGGCCTGGGCTTGTGCCACTGGCTGGGCTGCTTCTTGTACAGGTCGATGGAGTGAACGCGCTGGGTTACTGCGCCAGGTACTAGCTTCGGCAAACTGCAGCAGAGTGGGTGGCTCTCCAGTTGTGCTGGGAAGATGGTGGAGGGTCACCAATATTGTGAGGCGGCTCATTTTTCAGCATTTCTGAGCGAAAATCCCTCAGTACAACACCTCCCCCCCCCGTCTGCAAAGGCAAAACAGGTAGTGTCCGCCACTTTGGAGCTAATTTTGACCCGAGTTTGGCGGAGTTGGGCGGCGTTGGGCGGAGTTGGGCGGTGGTGTGGCGGCGTTCGGCGGAACCCGTTTTGGGCCAAATCAGGTGGTTGTGTGTGAAAAACTGCATGCAGGAAAAAAATTCAATACCGGGGTGGAATCACACAAGCCGGGTTTCGTTGGCTGCCTTCTCAGACGATGGGTGGGGAGGCGGGGGGGGGAAAGGAAATGGAAGCGCCACACCCAGCTCTAAGCGAAACGGGGGCAATGAGGGGTGGCACTCAGGGCTCACTCACGGTGATCCACTCGACAAAAGGTTCGGGGGAAGGGGGGGGCCGCATCGACTCGTCGAGTATTTCACAAACGTCTCATCTCGAGCAAGAGTGTCGAAGAGGGGTAGGAGGATAGCGTAGGAAAGCATGCCAGCCAACCAAGGCTTGCTAATCAGTACAGAAAGAGATGCATCTAGCTTTGGACCAGCTCCTGCTTCAGGCTGTCTGCGATCGACGACAGGTCCCCTCCGTTGGACCCCTTCGCCTTGAGTTTCATCCCCTCCTTCTCGCGGCGCTTCATCTCTTTGAGAATCGACGCAGCCTCGGCTTGGAACTTCGTCAGGAAAGGGCACAGGTGCGCGAAGAACTCATCGGGGTCGGGGATTTTGTTCGGAGGCACCTTGGCGCTCCAATACTGCAGCACGGCCACGAACGACTCCGTTGCATTCTTGAACCTTTTCTCAACCTCTGCTGCGTCTTTTTCCGCCTTCTCATAGAATTCGGTCATTCGGCGAACAAACGGATCCTCCTCTTCGCTGATGCCGGCTGCAGCAAGCTGTGTGGGAGGAAGTTGTGGGTCGTGGTGAGTGAGGGTCAGGCGCGCATACCTCGTCCTTCACCGTCTTCACGTTGCGCTTGAAGACCTTCAAGTTGCTCGACGTGTTCTTGATCCCTTCCTCAAGGTCGCTCATCTGGGTGGGTGTGGTGTCAACGTATCCGCGGTGCCGCACTCATACCTTGATGCCCTGCGCCCCTTCCAAGCACGGCTTCAGCTCGTCGGGGAGCTTCAGCGCTTCCTTATTCAGGTCGTCCACAACGTGCACGACGTACTGGAGGAGGTTCATCTTCCCGGTCACGTCCTTCGTCATGTCCAACTTGGAAAGGGTCACAACGGCGAAACCCGGCGCGTTCCCTCGTGCTGCGTTCCCCTCGTTCATAAAGTTGCCGAAGCCGAGGATGATGCCCATCACATACGGGAGGGAGGGGGAGGCCAGGATGCTGTCACACGCCGCCTGCACCTTGTCGATCGGCCTGTATGCGTTCTCCACCAGCTCCTCCCACTCGAAGGTGAGCATCCACGACTTGCAGCGCCTCTCGAAGGCGATGCTGTTGATGACCATCGAGAAGAACTGCTCCGGCGCCTCGTACTCATCCTCGGGCTTCTTCTCCGCATTTGCCTTGAACTCCTTCACGTCCTCTTCGCCGGGCATCTGGCCCAGCAGTGCCTCCAACTGGTCACGACCCAGTGCCGACGAGTCCAGCTGCTGCACTGCCCGCTGGATCTCGGGGATCGTGGGCATCTGCATTGGCGGGTATGTCCGAAGCTGGGCTACCCTGTGCCTGTGCATACCTTGTGGAGCATGATGGATAGGTTCTGGAACTTCTTCGCGTCGATGAGCGTGATCACCACCTTCGCGACCCCCTTCTCCTTATGGGCCTTCTCCTTCTGGGAGAACATGTTCTCGAACTCCTCCATGTCGAACCTGCGAGGAACGAAGTGGAAACCAACATTTGCAGTGCGAAAGACAACACAACATACGTGCAGTCGAGGTCACCGCCGAGGTCGGGATGCACTGTGTGCCACATCGAGTGAAGCCCCTCATACAAGGCGTACTTCTCCCAATGCATCACACGCATCTTCTTCGTCGGGTTAATGCCCTGCAGACGGATGGGTGCAAGTCGCCATTGCGCCCCGCCTCTTCACTCTCCAACAACATACCTTGTAGAACGTCAACTTCAACTCCTTTGGCCCACGAATTGGCCCTGCGCCCTTGCCGTCCTTCCCACCCTTCCCACCCTTCCCGCCCTTACCGCCCTTGCCTCCCGCAGCCGGAGGAGGGGGCGGCGGGCACTTCACCGCGGTTGGCCCTGGGGCTCCTGGCTGTGCCCCTGTCGCAGCCGCGTTGCCACCAGTGCCACCAGCGCCACCTGCAGGGCCACCGGACCCAGCGGGGCCTCCTTCAGAGGGGCCGCCCGTCCCAACCGGGCCTTCGAAGCCGTAGGTCTGGTTGCCTCCGCTTCCTGTGCCCCCCTCTCCCGAGTACTCGCCCCTCTGCCCCAAGCCCTGTGTTGTCGCGGGCCCGCTGTATGACTGGGTGACAGGGTCGAATGCATGCTCCGGAGGCGCAGGGCCTTCGAGGTCAGCAGGGTCGTCGTCATCGAGAGGGGGTTCGCTGTCGGTATCCGTCGTGACGACCGTCGTCTCCGTTGAAATTGTTTCAGTATCCGATGTGTCTCCATCGTCCGGGCCCTCTTCAGTCTCCTGCAAGTGGGTTGGGTTGTGGGTTGTGGGGTGTGGGTGTGTGGGGTCAAAGCCTCAAGACAGTGTAGCATACCGTGCTGCTGTCGGTGTCATCCCCGAAGATGTCGTCGGTATCGGCCTTGGATTTGTGCAGTGCGTTCCACCGCACGCCACGCCCAACCGCCTCCTTCACGGCGGTGAGCATCTGCCCCTTGAAGTCCACCGCTGTGGAGATGTCTTTGAAAACCTTGTGGGAGTAGTTCTGCATGGTGCTGTCCCACTCGGAGAGCTCGATGGTGCAAGGGCCCTTCTCGGCGTCCTTCATCATTTTCCTGTGTGGGGTGGGGTGGTGGCGGAAGGCCAGGCCATAAAGAGACAAAACGCCACTGGATAAACCTGTCTGTGTGGGAATGTTCCTTGGCCAGACCAGGCAGTGCCCGAGTCATGGATGATACAAACCCGGTGCGCAAGGAAGAGCATACGCGAGTTCCTGCACAGCTTCGTCCGTGCGGCGGAGCTCACCCTGCACGAGGGCGATCTTCCCTGACTGCGCCTGGTACCCCTGCAGGGCCTGGTTGGCCTGTTCGAGGCGCTTCCGCAGCTCAGCTCCCCGCAGCTCGTACTGCTGTGCTGCGTACCAACCCAGAGGGACAACGTGACCGGTCAGCTGCTGGAACACCGTCAGCTGCTTCTTGATGTCTTCATCTTCGATCTCGTTGAGAGGCTGGAGCGCACGCAGGAACCCACACTGTTTGAACAGTGCAACCAGTTCCGGCGTTGACGGTTCCTTGCCCTTCGTCTTCGTCATCAGAATATTCACGAACGTCAGCACATTGGCGATCACCAGCAGGTCCTGCTCCCAGAGGAGGCGTGCCAGGGGCGCGTAGGGCTTGTCGCCTTTGATGACCTTCATCGCTGCCTGGTGGACCAACGACTGTAGACAAAGGGCGGATGGTGGCAGGTGGCAGGTGGCGGATCATGTGTGAGGCGACATTCGCTGCACTCCCAAACCCAAGACCTGCCGTGGAAATTGAATTTTGGAACTTTTGGAACACAAAAGCCCTGCGTTGTGTGCACCACACACACCCCCTCCCGCGCCCTGAGAAAACTTCATCCCGGCATACCGGGCCTTCGTCTGTGGTCCCCACAGTCACAATCAGAATCTCGAGCACCTGCTTCGCCACGTTGCTCTCCTTCTTCAGCAGGTTCCACACCCTGTCCACCATGGACATGCCCTCTGTGAATGAGTCTATAGCGTTCTCAAACATCAGGAGAGCGTGCATCAGACGCAGAAGCTCCGCCTGCTGGCCGCCCTTGACGGAGTGGAGGCAGGAGCAGACCACATCCAGCCCCTCCTCCGCCAGGAACTGCTCCGCAAAGGTGGTGTTCTTCACGATCTCCTGCCGGAGGGTGAACACAAACCGGAGGAACAGCTTCTGGTCGTCGGCCCCTTTGAGGTGCTGGTCTGCTTGCTTCTCCTCGCGCACGGCCATGAGGATGTCCACGACATCTGCAGGCTTGCTCGGGAACCCCTCCCCGCTCCACAAGGTCTTGAACCCCATCGCGAGGCGTCCCTCCTGGAAAAGGTGGTGGGTGTGGGTGGTGTGGGTCACACAGAGAGCAGGGAGGATGAGGTCTACAAAAGGTCTACAAAGGCGCGGGATGGGGGATAATGCAAAGTTGGCTTGGCAGCGGACACCCCGTTCTCCGTTCTTCCTTTGGCGGCTACAGAAGGGCTAGGGCAAGGGGGGAGGTGCGAGGCAGAATAAAGGGCAGGACAGCAAGAGCGAACCGAGGGGCACTGGAGAGGTGGAGGAGGGGGTCGTTGAGACTGGCTCAAGAGAAGGGGGGGGGGAGGAGCATGTAAAAAATGCACTATCGGAAATCCGCCGTCAGAAAGCCGCAGGGGTGGGGGGGGGGGGGGGGGGCTGGTGGTGGCACACAAGCTACGTTCATTCGAAACAGCCCACAACCCCCCGCCCCACAACCCGACCTTTCCTTCCTCTAGACAGGGGGGGGGGGGGGGGGAGCTCGCACGCGCAGGGCTGTGAGCGGTCTCACAATTTAGATGTCACTGCTGACGCAGAGCGAAGCCCCCAAAACATTTTTCGGCGCAACGGAGGAAACTGTGCCGTGCGCATCCTTGGAACGTCGGCGTTGCCTTCTTTTCTTTTCTTCAGATTTGCACACACAGGTTTGGAAGACAAAAAAGCCAGCCGGTGGATTGGGAGAAGATATTGCCTTTGGGTCGGTCAGCCCACGTAGAAATGCTCACGGAAGCATGTTGTGTATTTTCACAGGCACAAGAACTCCCACAAACCTGTGACGGAATGTGACACTTTCGGTCCCTGCGCATTGTAACCGTCGTGCCGTGCTTTGCACGTGAGGAACACAGATGCACTCACACAGCACGTGGTTTCACCATATCACACCACTCGATACAGCGCTCTCGGCTTCCCTGTGCCCTTGGGGCAGGTTAGGGCGGGTTTGGCGCAGTGCAGCGCACCATCCACTCCTGGGTGCCTGATCATGCATCGCTCGGCACAGCTTCCTGTGGCCGAGGGGCATCTGAACCCTCTTGTGGGGGTGCAGCAGTTGCAGGCATGTCCAGCGCCCACTGCATCGCCCAGACGCACAGCGGGCGCATGTACCCCAGGGAGCGGAATGAGCCGTCGGCAAGCCAGGCCTCTGGCGTGTTGAACCAGAAGCCGAATTGCTGGAAGGCACCCTCGTGCAGGCCCTGTGCAGTGTAGAAGGCTTCCTCACGCATCCCCTCCATGAGCATATGCGAGGCAACGGCAAACGTGGTGCCCGTCCAACACTCCATGCTCTGCAGGGAGCACTTGTCAAGGGAACCGTCAGGGCGCATCCCGTTGACGGCACCGCGCAGCTGCAACCCCTTGTCTGCCTGGTGTGCCAGCCTCCCAAACTTCTTCACATTCAGGCGGAATACAGTCTCGAGCGCAGACCGCGCTCGGTTCGGGGGGAGGACGGAGGGAAGGCCGCAGGCAAGGATATACCACTCGCCACAGCACTGGTCGGCCATGATGCTGTCGCTGTGGGAGCTGCGTGACGAGTCGTAGTTGTAATACCCTGCCGGGTTCCACAGCTCTGCGTACACACCCTGCGCACGCACAAGCTTCTGCGCATACTGGGAGGAGGTTGCCTCGTCGCCGAGAATCTTTGCGGTGTGCTCCATCACACGCAGGGCAGCGAGCCAGAGCCCACCACAATACGCCGTGACGCCCTGCGCCTTCCATGCGTCGTAAGTTTGATCCGGCCACGGCTCGTTGATGATCATGCCACGCCCGTCGGTGTCGAACGAGGTGGCTGACAGGTTGACGACGCACTGCATGTCACCCCACAAGTCGCGGAGAAACTTGGCATCACGGCCAAGGGCAATGTAGTTGCGGTACACCATGAGCACAAACTTCAAAGGAAGGTCCTTCCAACGAGATGTCTCATGAATGCAATACACATTAGGCCGCTGCCACGGGTCCTCGGTAGGGCCGCCGAGGTCGTGTGGGAGGGTGCCGCGTGCCTTCCTCATTCCTGACGCCCCCGAATGCAGATATGTCCGCGTGTCGGACCACTGGCGAGAGATCGTGCGAGCCACATCAAGCGTCAGAGACTTCTCCAGAAGCGGGAACAGACAGGCAAGCGCAAAAGATGCGTAGAAGTGGACGTCGTATGACACCGACATGCGGTACTCCATCCCCTCCAGGTACAGCCAGTGTCCCACAGGGTCGCTGACCTCCTGCCCGTCCTCAGTTGTCACACCCCCGTCCGAAGTCCACAAGCTACCCCCCGCAGTCAGGAAGTAGCTTTCGTTGAAGAGCTGCCCTTTATACCAGTCGGGAAGAGATGGGTCGTCCAGCACCTTCGACTGCCACTGCTGAATGGAGGTGCGCCACGCGTCACAGCTCTGCAAGGCGTGCTGCGCCAGCGTGACGGAAGCCCGGCCGTCGCTCCCAAACCTCTCGGCGTACTTCAGGCTGTACGTCTTCTGAGAAGCCCCGAAGCGCACAACAGGGAAGTCCCACGCCAGGGAGAACCGGACCTTCTTCTGCGACTTCGGCGCAACCGTGACCTTGCTGCTGACACACGACAAGGCGCCATTCGCACCGCGGGGCCGAGCAGGAGGGAGGGCGCCTCTCCGCGAGACAAACTCCTTCCACAGAGACCCGAAGGCATCCGCAGGCCACTCCTCACACGCAGCGGTGGTGGCCTCGTCACTACGGTAGGTGTCAGACAGGCCGCCCTCAGCAGCAATGCAGAAGGACCCTGCGTCCCCCCCAAGGTTGTGCTGCATGTGAACCGACGCCTTGTCGGGGAATGGCTGGCTGTGGGGGCCTGCTGTGCGCTGCCCTGCAGATGTCGTGCCGTTGTGCAGCGAGAACATGATTGCGACATCGAGGGATTCGTCGCCCCTGCAGAGGAGGAACAAAGAGGGGGTGTCGGGGTGCTGCACGCTGCGTTGATGCATACTTGTTCTCGATGGTCCACTCGAAGACCCCGCAGGGCAGGCAGGACTCCGCGTAGTCGTGTGGGATCACAGGGGAGACTTGCTCGCACGTCATAATGTAGTCATGCACCGCACTCTGAAGGAGGGAACAGGGGCAAATGGAATAGTTGTGCAGGGACACACACTCTACACACGTCAGGCCCACCAGCCTTTTGTTTAGTGCAGGACCGAGGGAACTCTGGTTCTTCCTCCTGACTGTCTGGCCTTCAGGACACACAGGACATGACACATACCTCCGTTGGCGTCTCATAGACCTGCCATGCCCTGGGGTAGAGGCAGCGGCTCTCAGCCGTCGCAGTCCGAGGGAGGTATCTGTGTGTGCGTGACAGTGGTGATTGCATCAAAGAGCCGGTTGGCAACAAGAGAGCTTGGAAGGGGAAGGGTGGGCCAAAGGGCGGATACGGATATGTTTCACTCCTGATGGAAACACGCGTAGCCATGCAAGCCTGCAAGGTGATCTGGGCTTTGCGGTGGGATTCACTGATCGCGCGCAGTGGAATACCGCGACAACAGGCCAAGAGGTGGGCAGCATACCGAACCTCCTTCGATGGTCGCCCCGAGGGTGCAGGGAGCAGCGTGCAGCCCGTTGCCGACTTCCCCTGGTTGGCCACGCACACGGTGAAGCACGAATGCGGCGTGGCATCGCTAATGTACGCCAGACCTGACGGTGTCTTCGCGGTGCTGTAACGACGGAAGTCGCCACGCCACCCCCTGCCCATCGCGCCGCACCCGATGCCGCCCAGGGGCACGCCGTGCGAGGTGTCGTGTGCCCAGTCATGGAAGGGGTCCATGAAGGCTTCTCCAACAGCGGATTTCTCTTCGCCGACTCGGCGCCACATGCGGAACCCCAAAGGCATGAGGGGGATCGTCTGCATCACAGTCGGCTTCAGAGGCTTCCGCCTGCGGGGCGGGTTCGCCCAGAAGTTCCGCCGCCACGCTTCGGAAGGGATTGCGATGGAGGGCTGCAGGGTGCGCATGGCAGCAGCCTCCTCCTCGCTGACACCCTGCATGTCGTGGCAGCCCATGCACTTCCGAGCCCCCATTGGGCACCTTGCGGGGTGGTTGAGTGGATAGCTAGGGCGAGGCAGTGGCTTGGTGTCTTGGCGCAACAGGCAACGACTTCTTCAAGACGAAACCCCGCCTTGCTCTGTCAGAAGGTCGCAAATCACGGCACAAACGTTTTCATAATCACGGGTGATAATGGGTGCAAACTGCCTTGTCACAACACGAGTGTAGCAAGGGTATCACGGTCCCAACGGGAAGAACCACTCTGTGCCGCTGTTGGAACAAAAGCGCGG
Organism: Rhynchopus euleeides; assembly: GCA_963210315.1. Classification (NCBI taxonomy): domain Eukaryota; phylum Euglenozoa; class Diplonemea; order Diplonemida; family Diplonemidae; genus Rhynchopus; species Rhynchopus euleeides. The sequence goes on along the minus strand of OY723315.1, from coordinate 1,791,654 downwards.
CAACCAAAGCCTTCCTTGACTTGGCGCTTCCACCACCCTGGAGCCTGTTGCCTTGCTGCCTTGGTGTGGGTGTGGAGAACTCTTCCGGTTCCTGCAGTGGCGCACCATCCTGCTGAGTGTCAAGGATGTGTGCTCGCCTGCTGTGCGGCGCTTGCTGGAGAGGTTTGAGGAGGAGGACATGCAGGTGTACTTGCTGTGCTGCTACATGATGTGGCTTGTGTACAGCACTACCCTGTACAGCATCAAGGAGGGGAACCCCACCTACGCGGAGGCCTGGGACACGCTCCAGCTCCTCCAAAAGCAGCTCGCGACTCTCACCAATCCGGAGACGGGGCCTCGGGAGGTGCTGATGATGCTCAGTGACGAAGACGTCTCCCGTGGGAAACCTGACCACCACATGAAGCTGAAAGGTGGTGTGGCAGCACGCAGAGCCGCCCTCCACATCTGGGTGTCGTTACCCGAGAAGTGCTACAATGCATGGCGTGTGGTGGGTGGGACGCTGCTCGAAGTGCTGTCGGCCTACATGGACAGGAACAACAAGACTGTTGACATTCTGCGGCGGGAGAACAGGCTGCACCTGTCCCCCCCCACGACGGACACTGTGGAGGCGCAGCATCGTTCCTGCTGCAGCGCCTGTCTCCCAACATCAACCCTGGGAGGCTGGCATCTCTTGCTGTGGTAATGACAGCGCGACACAGCCGTGGTGGCCTGCTCTTCGAATAAACACAGAAACACAGTGGCAGAGAGGCAAAACTGGGAGAAGCCACGACACCTCTCGAGGAAGACGCGGGGGGGCGGAGGGCGGCTCTCTGCAGCGTTACTCATCTAATCCACCTCCCCAGGCCCTGGGGTAAGGATTTTTGGTAGTTCACGGATTTCCTCCGGGGGGGGGGGGGGGGGGGGGGGGGGGCTCCCCGCGGGCTGAAGTCAGGCTGGCGACCCAGGTTTTCAGGGTGACACCAGGATTTCCTCGAAATTTTGGGTGACCCCCACCCCCTGGTCGGGCACCCTACCAGTGTTCCCCAGTAATAGGTGTAAATGGGCACCCCATGGCCAAAATGACCCCATCGCGATCCGCACAGATTCCAAACGTTCAAAAGAACGGGTTTTTGGAAAATCCGAGGGGGGGGGGTCCCGCTGGGTGGGTAGGTGGGGTGTAGTGGACTGGCTGCCTCCCAGCCACCTTCTCCCACGACCAGTCCCTGAACCAGACCCGTGTTTCATGGGTGATACTTGGCTCACACACCATCAAAGTGACCCCACTGTGATCCGCACAAATTCCAAACGTTCAAAAGAAAGGGGTTTTGGAATACCCGAGGAGGGGGTCCCGCTGGGTGGGGTGGGGTGTCATGGTGTGTGTCACCCAGTCACCCTTCACCCATAACCAGCCCCTGAACCAGACCGCTTTTTCATGGGTGAAGCTGGGCACCTAGACCCACAGTGTGACCCCACTACGATCCGCAAAAGTTTCAAACGTTCAAAAGAACGGGGTTTTGGAACACTCGTGGAGGGGGTCCCGCTGGGTGGGTGGGCTGGCTGACTCTCGGCCCCCTCTCGGCCGTGTGGCTACCTCAGTCACTTTCTCTTCGGACCAGCCCCTGAACCAGAGTCACATTTCATGGACGATGTTTGTCACATAGACCTATAAAATGACCCACTACGATCCGCAAAAGTTTCAAACGTTCAAAAGAACGGGGTTTTGGAACACCTGAGGAGGGGGTCCCGCTGGGTGGGTGGCTGGGTGGGGTGGCATGGTGTGTTACTCCCAGTCACCTTCACCCATGACCAGCCCCTGAACCAGAGCCACATTTCATGGACAAAGCTTGTCACCTAGACCTACAAAGTGACCCCACTACGATGCGCACAGATTCCAAATATTCAAAAGAACGGGGTTTCGGAACACCCGAGGAGGGGGTCCCGCTGGGTGGGTGGGCTGGCTGACTCTCGGCCTCCCAGTCACAGTCTCCTATGACCAGCCCCTGAACTAGACCCACATTTCATGGGTGAAGCTTGGCACCTAGACCCACAGTGTGACCCCACTACGATCCGCACAGAGCCCAAAGAGTGCAATGGAAGGGGTCAATCGCGATTCCGCGAGTCGAAGATTCCGCACTTTTGGGTCACTTTCAGGTGATGTCAGGTCCCTGGAGTGACTGCAGATAGCCCATTTTCAGGGTGGGAGCCCTACTCGTTCGTCACCCAGATTCAGCCCAAACCCGTGCACCCAGGGTGCACGGTCGCCGGGAGCGCGCGGGCACCCGGAAACAGGTCGCATTTGCGCGCGCTGCCTGCACCCTGCACGCCAGCCCCCCCCCCCCTACCCCCCCCCCGACGTTCACGACCCCCCAGAAAATTACCCCAGCCCCTGCACCTCCCCCCCCCGTCACAGCCCCCCCTCGGTGGGAGAGAGAGGGGAGGGGGGCTTCGGGTCGTTTTCAATTCGCAGTCTTCCGCCCACCCCCCCCTACCCCACCCTCTGTTGCAGCCTTTCTCAGCCTTTGATTTCGCGCGACGGGGAGGAGAGGCAATTCACATTGCCGGCAATGGCGTTCTGCGCAAAGGCCTGCATCCACTCCTTCAGGAAGGTTAGGTTATGGCCTGTGCCATCAAGGACAAGAGCCGCGTAAAAGAGGAGGTCGATACGTACCGCAACCACGGTGCGTGTAGAGGTTTCGGACTCGGGTGCAGACACGCTCGCAACAGGGTTTGTGTCCGTCTCCGAAGGCTCCGGAGGAGACGTCTCGTCGTTGCCATCGCTCTGGCACCTGCTGGGGTCCACCTCCCCAGCCATCAGCTCCACGGGGGGGCTGCCGCGCGACAGCCTGTCCGCAGGGCGGGGTGTCCGGAGGTCCCCCACCCCGCCCGTGCGCCGCGCCGTCATCTCCTCCATGCGCTGCTGCCGCGACCGCTCCTCCTTCGTGCGGTCCACCTCCTCCACCACAACCCTGCTGGGGCTCAGCACCACGTTGCCCGAGTCGAGCAGCGGCATCTGCGCCAGCAGGGCCACCACCTCCTGCGGGCAGGCAGGCGCTCCCAAGGGAAACATCGCGATGCAGGGGAAGCCCTTCAGCCCCGACAGGGAGTCGCTGGGGGGCAGCTCGCGCTGGCCGCAGGGGAGGTACCGCGGCAGGGCGACGCGCTTCTCGCTGAGGTTGAATGTGCTGGAGAAGCCGTGGGCTGTCGCGTTGTAGAGGATGTACATCGTGGGGCGTGACCCGAGGCGTGCCGCCGCTTCGTCACGCATCATCTCGATGGATGTCAGCACGTTGGGCGACAGCTCCTCCTCCGGGACGAAGGGGAGCAGGCCGAAGGTGGCGCGGCGTGCCTTGAGGGACACGGGCCACAGCACGCGCAGCCCCGCCATGTCCACCGTCGCCTTGATGCGGCGGAGGTCGTCGTCGCTGTCGGGAGGGGTGTCCTCCTCGCCGCTGTCGGGGAGCACAGGCCTCCGGATGGCTTCGAGGAACACTAAGGTGACCTGTGGGTGGGTGGGGTGGGGTGACGCAAAGGTGGGGTGTGTTGTGTCAAATACAAAGCAACCCCACATCCTGTGGCGGTCTCTCGTGGAGGCTTCTGTCTGATGCCGACGTGATTATCCAACGTTGCCAACTCAACCCCCGCGGGTAGTAGCACGGAGGAGGCAGGGGGTGTGGTGGTGTGGCGGTGTGGTGTGGCGGGGCACACCTTGCTGTAGGCGGATGCGTATAGCGTTTCGAGGAAGTTGAAGAGCTTCAGGTTCCGCTTCTTGACATCCTGCCCTGCCTGGAACAGGTGCGACAGCTTCTTCCGCGAAAAGGAGAGGTGCACGACAGCCGCAGGCCACTGCAAGCGGTTCACCTCCCAGAGGCATTCGTGCAGCGACTGTTTGTTGGGGTGGGGTGGGGTGTGGGTGGACCACGGCGAGGGCTAAGCAGCAAGCATACCAGCAGAAACTCGATCTCTTGCTGGACGAGGAGATGCAGCTGCGCCTGAGACTCGGACTCGGGAGACCGTGTGTCTGGCGGCTTCAGGTCTGTTGCCGACGTCAGCAGGCTTCGCAGCTTTGGGATGTAGTCAACAAAGTTGATGCCACATGTGGCAAGCTCCCGGTAAACCCCGACCAGGTCGCAGCGCAGCTCGCAGTACTTCTGCAGCGGTGGCAGGAGTGCGTCCCCGTTGCCGGAGAGAGATGCCTCGAGCAGGTTTGCCTGAGCGGTCTGCAGCTGAGTTGACGCTGCCTTGTATCGCAGTTGGATGTCGTACTGAGGGTACTTCGTGTTTGCAAGCACCTTTCCATCGAAGTACGCCTGCTCAACGGCGACAATCAGGGCAAGTGCCTTCCGAAGCCCTGTGCCCTTCTTGTCCTTCAGCCCTGTCCTGTGTGGAGCGCCGTGCAGCAGTGGCGCGGAGATGCAGCATACTTGGCAAGGGAAGAGGCCTCCACATGGCGTAGCTGGGCGACAAACTCCACAAAGCGATCCATCGTCCGCCCTGCTCACCCTATGCCGATTGCGGACGGGGCACCATGACACAGAAGGCACGAGATCCGCACCCGAGTGTAGTGCTGTGTGGTGTTGTGGTCATCTGTTGCACACGTGACCCGCGCATGGGAAGCTCGATTCAATGGAACCCACGTGGCTGTCGACTGTCGGTGCTTCCACCTCGTGGCGACACAGAAGCGCGGAGCAGATCGAACGAGCGTCAAGGAAAGAGATCAGACGAAAAGACACAGACAATGCTAGCTGCACGGTTACGTTCGCTGCAAGAGTTCGGTTCATGCTGGCTGGCTAGAATAGACCGCTGAAGGGGTCATAGGCCTTTTGCTGCGGCTGCTGCTGCGGTTGGGCAGGAGGGCCACCGAAAATATCATCTATCGACGCCTGCCGAGGCTGCTGAGGCTGTTGCACGGGAGCACCAAACAGGTTCGTCTGGGCTGCCGGCTGAGGAGCAGGCTGGGAAGGGAACCCGGGTTGTGCCGGGCGGTCGAACGGGTTCGTGGAGAACATCTGCTGCTGGCTCTGCATCTGCGGCGGCTGCTGCTGCTGAGACGGAGCTGCAAATATGTCCAAAGGCTGCTGCTGGGGCTGGGCTGCCGGTGCGGGGGTGGGCTGCGCGAAAAGATCAACTGTCTTCACCTGCGCGGCAGGTGCCGGAGCAGGGTCGAACAGGTTCGGTTGTGCTGCTGGTGCAGATGAAGCCGACGCGAACAGATCCGGCTGCTTCGACGGGGGTGCAGGTGCACCAAACAGATCCACAGCCTGAGGCTTCGCAGGTTGCGATGCTTGCGCTGGTGGTGCAGCAAACAGACTCTGCGCCGCAGGGGCAGGAGCGGGCACGGACGGCGCGGTCTGGAACAGGTTGGCGGGTTGCGACGGGGGTGGCACAGTAGCAGCCTGAGAGGTCGCTCCTGTGGCAAGCCCGGGAGCGCTCTGCGCGGGGCGCGGCGGCGGTGCGACAGGAGCTGCGAACATGGCCTCCTGGGGCGACACGGTGTGCGTGGCTCGTGCCTTCTTCTGTGGCGTGGGGAGGTTGCAGCTGGAGAGCCCTGCACACACATACCTCGTCAGGCACCTCCAGGCCGTCGAGGCCCTTCGAAGCCTTGGCCTCCTCAGTCAGGTTTGGCACAATGCGGACCACAATGAACGGGTTGCCGGTGTTCTTCACCTGGTCGATGGCCTGTTGTTGCAAGACACGGTGGTGCATTGCTGTGGCGAAAAGTCCATACCTTCTTCAAGGCACCAGCGCTGTGAACATCCTTCCCGCCCACCTGTGTCAGGATTCCAAGAGGCACACCACACCGCGAGGCTGCTGAGTCGGTGCTGATGTTGGAGATGCGCACGGCGCCATGGTGAATGATGCAGTCCAGGCCCAGCTCTTCAGTCGGGTCCTTCAGAGTGATCGTGTACACCTGGCCTTGCGTGTCCTCAGGTCGACGCGCGGGGCATTTGTCACACACCCGTGCAAATGCGCTGTTCTTGTTGCCGCACTCTCTGCAGCTCCACTGCCCGTCTTTCTGTGGCGGGTAGGAGGTGGGGGCTAAGGAAGCAAGCATCCATGAGTCTCTCAATGAACTGTGGCACTGAGGGCTTCTGGTAAGAAAGAAGAACAGGCGTGCCTCACACACACAGTGCCTGGCTCTGCTCTGTTGCATTCCTGCATCCTGACCGACCCAAGTGCCTCACACCGGGTCCCTCCCCTCCTGGTGGCCCACCGACGGACCACTCTTTGTGTGAACAATCATCGCCTGCATGCATGCCAAGGGTGCCGCAAGGCAGCATCGTGAGGTGAAACCACTAACAACCATTGCATACGGACACAGCTTCTGTGGTATCGCCTTTGGAACATCTGCGCTGGAAGTGCTTGTGCTTGCTGTCCTCTGCCACCTCGCGGCACACCCTGCAGAGGTACCCACGCATCTCACGGTCGAAGATCTCCTCAAGGGGCGCCAAGTCCTGCGCCTCGATGAGCTGTGTCTCGCTTTCGTTCTCACAGTTGCAGCAAGCCTCGCGGAGCTCAAGGTCGTCGAGTCGCTGAGAATCGATGGGTGATTGGAGATACGTGTTCAACAAACTTCTCTTCCACTCTGGCTCTACTGTTGATCAGTTCATTTTTGATTGACCTGCCCGACTTCCCCCAACAACGGACCCACATCTGCGTGACATAGGCCAAACAAACCCGAAAGGAGGTACATCACATACACGCTGAACCTCAATCCGCCGCTTCTCAAGGCGATCATCATCCGTTTCGCCTGTCCAGTACCGGTTAAAGTTTGTTGTCGCCTTCGTCAGGTTTGTGGTGGCCTTGCCATAAAGGTTTGTCGCCTTCTTGTTGATCTGTGTCATATTCATCTTTTGCATGTTCATGGTGTAGCGCCCCTTGCCTCTGCAAAGAACGGCCTGGCGGGTGTGGTTGTGAAGCAGGGTCGCTCGTGCCAGCAGCAATGGCGAGAACTGTGTCTGCTCACTGAAATACAATTCTTATCGCTTCTTGTAACTTCGAGACTCTTGAGTCTTGTTCGCAGAGTGCCGACTTATTTGGAAACCCACCCGAGGGGTGCAGCAACTTGCTTCATTTAGTACACGACGGAAACCCAGTCGGCTGAGCGACTCCGTCCGGTTAACGTTAGATGTGGCTGACAGCTAAGCCGCCAGACACCATGGCCACAACCGTCGAGGATTATATGGCAGGGTTAGTAGGAAGAAAGCGGCCGCGGCCTCAGGGTCACTCGCGATCTTTCTTGGCCAGTTCCTTCAGGGGGGCCAGCAGCTGGTCGATGCCATCGATGAAGTTCTCGTCGATAGCATCCGTCTCCGTGTAGTGTGCCAGGTCGATCACCTATGCGGGTGTGGTGCGGCAGGACGTGGCATCATCACTTTAACATACCTTGAACACGAGTTTGCCGCGCGGCTTCATCTCCCTCGCAATGAAGAGCGAGGCAGCACGCAGCACGCCACCGTAACCGTCCTTCATCAGCTTCTGCAGAGCCGACGCCTGCCGAATCACCTCACGCAGGCTGTGCAGGTCCAGGTCCTCGGAGCCCTCAGTCTTGGCGAGGAAGGGCTTCATGCCCAGCTCCTTGAACTCCTCGACGGTCAGGTCGTTCTTGTCACGAATCTCGAAATGCGTCAGCGAGTGGCTCCCCGCCTTCATCCCGACAAGGCGGAACCCGAGCGAAGAGCACTTGCCCTCGACGATCTTGGCAGCCTCCTTCTCCTGCTTCTCCTGCGGGGCATCCTCATCCCAGGTCTTGCGGCCCATCTTGATGTCCACGCTGGCGACAGGCCCCGACAGCCTGTGCAGCAGGTTCTCCATCTGCATGTAGGGGCTGCCCTGCAGGGTGCGTGTGCCGTAGAATCCGGGGAGGAACCTGCGGAACCTCTTGTGCTGCCCCAGCTTCTTGAAGCCGTTGATCTCGCGCTCCATCTTCACAGCGCTGACGCCAGGCTTCAGGATGTGGCCCAGGCGGGAGCTGCGCCACAGAGTGCCGTGCTTGTCCTCCTCGTCGAGAGACTCCAGCTTGTGGTTCAGCTTCTCGGCAGGCGTCCAGTCAGCCTCCACAAGCTTGGCGTACGTCGCCTCGAAGCCATCAGCCTGCTTCACACGCACGATAATCTTCCCATCCTTCGCCGTCTGCAGGTGCGACAGGTTTCCCAACGATGCCTCCGCCAGCTTTCCCACGAAGATAATCACCAGCTCCGCCGCCTCCTGCTTTCCCTCCAGCGTGACCTCCTCCTTCTCGTTCAGGAGATCTGCCACCCGGTACAGCGTGTTGCTGAGCTCCTCCTTCGGCCTGATGACATAGTCGCTCTCTGACATCGTGCCGCCTAGGTGGAGGAACACACACAGCCTGTGTTGGTAGAGAGTGGCAAAGCGGTGCTGAGGAGGACCAAAGGTGCAGCAATACTACGACATTCGTGGCGCCCAGTCGGGGTCCCGGTGGGTGGGAGGGGGGTGGGGGAGGGTGCTGTGCTGCCGTGTCTGTTCGCAGGGAGATGGGGTCGCCGTCTACAGGGGACCTACTTCCCAGCGGGGTGGTATTGAGGCCAGCCTCGGGCAGGAGGCAAACGCATGTGAGGCAAAGCGATAGGGGAGAGAGGGGACAGGCGGGGCGACGGCAGTGTGTCGGGATAAGGGCGACAGCAACCACGGTCGAAAAGCGTGTCGCCTGCGCAGGCAGGCGAGAGTGGGTCAGGCAAGCCTGCTGTGTGTGGTGCAGGGTAGGGCCGGTCCGTGGAGCATCGGCCCTCCCGCGCAACGAAGCATTAAAATCAAATGGGGAAAAGGGGAAAAGGGGGAAACACAATTTGTGCGGGACGTGGGTTTCGCGTCCAACCCCTTCGTGGGAGTTAGCCGGGGGGCGGTGCAAAAAATCAAATGCCAATATCCCTTCTTGGTGTGCCAGTGTTGGCCACGTCGCCAAAGCAAATCAAAACCCAGGAGCCCTCTTGTGCAAGAGGTGGTGGGTTGTGGAGGCGGCGGGCGGTAATTATCGTTGGTGGCACAGCTGGTGTATGCCTGGTGTCCTCTAAAGGGCAGCCGCATTACTGCCCGGCCTTCTTCGCCGCAGCGGCAGCCGCCATGATGTCGGCAACAGCACCCACGCACTTCTTGTAGCCAGGCACCTCAGCGATGCGCTGCAGGTAGGCTGTGATGTGCGGGTAGTCGGCGAGGACGTCCGTCCCGATCGCCTCCTTCATCACCGCCAGCTGGTCCACCTCCGTCACGAACATGAAGTCAGCCAGCGACAGCTCGTCACCTGCCACGTACTTCGTCTTCGACAGCAGCGTGTCGTACTTCGCCAGCTCGGGACGGATCTTCTCGATGCCTGCCTTGATCAGCGCAGCCTTCTCCTCCTCCTTCCCGAAGAAGAGCGGCAGCACCACCTCCACAGTGATCTTGCGTGCCTGTGCCAGGTTGCGCCCGATCATCATCATCACACGCGCACGCTGCTCCGCGGTCTTCGGCACGATGGCGTGCCCCTCTGCCAGGTACTGCAGGATGGCCGCACCCTCCTCCAGCTTGAAGTCGCCCTCCTCGAACGACGGCACCTTCGCGTTGGGGAACTTCGCCACGAACTCCGGCTCCTTGTTCTTCCCGGTCATGATGTCGACGTGCTCCACCTCCACATCCAGGTTGGCGTAGTCGACGAACCACTGCACAGAGCGGCTGGGCTGCGAGACCGCGTGGCCGTACACCTTACCGGGCATCTTGGCTGAGAGAGAGCGTGTGTGGGACCTGTGGCATGGGTACGATGCAGATAGCAAACAACAGCCCACTCTCAACACAGGCAGCATCCGAAACCTAGACCGTGGTGAAATGGGGTTCCACAAAGGGGCGCATCACCCCTCCTCTGGCTCACCCAGCTCTCTGCGGCACACAGGCACAGGTTATTGCACAGGGCGAAGCCCCCACCCCCACCCCCCCACCGACGAGTCTATCCCTCCACTGCAACCGACGAGCAGAATCAAAACCAAACGGGTTACACAGAATACAGAATATACAGAATAATAGCCTCTAGGCCCACCGAGTGCCCAAAGGGGGCCTTCGCTCAGAAGTGCAGGAGAGTGAGAACGTAAAGGCAAGCTCACCACACACAGCACTGCTGGCTGAAGAGCGCCACAGATTTGGCAGAAGTGACACGGAGCAACAACACCCCACCCCCCACCCGCTAGCTTACGTCTCGGGGGAATCCACCCACAGCTCTCTCCCTTCCACCCACGCATCACAGAGGGCAGAGGCCTTCATGCGCCATGCGCCATGGCACGATCGTGGCCCTTTTTAAAGGACTGCTTCTCCATGGCATGCACCAGGATCCTGTCGTTCTCGCGGCGCGCCCGGCGCACCGACGAGTCAGAGTAGAGCCGCTGAGCTGCCTCCTTCGGGTTCACACTCTTGTCCAGCGTCACCCCGGGGTGCAGGTGGTCCAGGTTCGGCTTGTAGGGGAAGTGCTCCTCCTTCTTCGGCGTCTTGGAATCCCGCTTCGGCTGCTTCGACAGCCCCACCCACCACTTCTTGCCGCGGCCCTCGCGCTCCGCGGCGCGCGCGCTGATCTGGGGCTGGAAGCGGCAGTCACGAGGCACCCCTGCCATCACGTCCGACTGCCGCAGCACAGCCTCCTCCGCCCGCTGCCGCTTCTCCGCCTTGCGCGGGGTGTGGTAAACATAGTCGCGCGGAACCGCCCGCCTCACCCCATGCCTGTCCACCGCTGCTGCAGAAGACCCCCTCCGCGCCTTGCCCCGCCCGCACGACCCGCTCCGCCGGTGCAGCCTGTCCCACAGGGCAGCACTGCCGGCCTCCCCCAGGCCCAGGTCCTTCGCAGGTGCGAGGGCGTAGCCCGATGCGACGCAGTTGTGCCGTCGGACTCGCCTGTCAGTCGCGAAGACGTGGTGCTCGCTCCCCGAAGGTGTGACGGGCTTCTGCCCACGGAAGGGGGGGATCTCGCGCAGCAGCGGCAGGTCGTGGAGGCTGGTGCACGGCGACACGGAGAGGTCGCGAGAAGCTCGGCGTTGGTGGCCCCTGCCGCGGTGGGGTGCGTGCCGCGGCGATGTGCTTCGGGCTCGCATGCCTGCAACCAGGGACATGCCGTCTGCGAAAGGGCTGTGGATAACAGCAGGCTGCCCGTCGGAAGAGGCGCTGTCGCTCCGCGCGTCGCCGGGCGGATACAGCGAGGTGTGGAGCAGGGTCTGCAGGCACGCCTCCTTGCTGCTGACAGGGGGCCATGCATGCCTGGGTGGGGAGCGGGAGGAGGGGTCGTCGCGTTCATCGGGGGCATACCCGACGAACTGCAGCGAGTCGAGCATTGCCTTGGTGCGGCACCGCAGGTGCAGTGGGGGTGGGCTGTCACGGTGCAAGCATGGTTGGTGTGTGGCACCTGTGACGTGGGGGGTCAGTCGGGCGGGAAGGGTGCAAAGGGGTGTGTGGTTGTTTGTGGTGGGCTGACCGTTGCTGAAAGAATGTTGCACTCCGAGAGAGCAGCAGGGTGGAGGGGAGGGGAGTGGCATGCCGTCTTGTTGCCTTTTCCAGCATCTGTCCAGAAGAGCTGGCACAGCAGCACGAAGTGAGCCCAACAGTGTGTGGGCTCATCACTGGGATGTGGGACGTGGGGATGGGGGATGTTGGGAGGAAACATGCAGTGGGACGGGTGGAAACAAACGAGGGCGCCAGCACGGCAGGAAGAAGATAGCAACCCGTGTGGGTGCAGCCGTGCCGAGGCCTTGTCATGGAACAGCAGGTGTGAACAGGGCCACAGCCACCCTCAGGCCGGCAGTCGCAGATGTGGCCCTGAAGATATACCACGGATCTTCAGGCAAGGCAGCTTGATGCAGCAACAAAGCAGCAGACAAGATGCAGAGACGCCGTGACTGTCGCCGTGGCTGTGGCTGTGACTTGTGGAAGTGGAAGTAGAAGATTGTGCTGGGTGGGAAGCCCTTCAGGCCAAACATGCATGCCCAGCACACAAGGCCAGGACCCCACACAGGGGTTCGGGACCGAAGGGGAAGAAGGGAGGTAATGGGGAACCGGAGCCCCCAACAGGGTCGGTTGTTACCTTGGTGCAGAGGCGAGGGGGTGAGGGCGCACACGCCAGTGTGGGGCGCAGGCCACCAGCTCTGAGCTAGGACGCGCCCCTGCTGCCGTGTGAACCCGGACCCACAAACACGCCTCTGCGGAAATCGTGCTCACGCCGGCACGGCTGCCCGCCCGTTTTTAGGTTTCCGACGTCGGGCTGAATCAACACACCTGACAACGGTGCCCGCACGCCACCGTGTGCCGGTGGGGCACACAGGGGCGGCAGAGCCAACCTCTCCAGCAGGGCAGCACGCAACACGGCAACACAGCACGCACGCACGCAGTGGGGTGGGAGACATTGAATCATCGCTGCACGGGAGGGACGCAGCAGCGAGAGGGGTGTGGGCGTGGTGCCGCCCACACACCCCGCCAACAGCAGAGCTGTGCATTGGGACGCAGACACACGGCGTCCCACAATGCAGAGGTAGTAGGAGGCGGGGAAAGAAACATGCAGAAACAAACAAACAAAGCGGACGGCAGACTGGGAACCAGGGAAGAGAACCCAGCAGCCAGCAGGGATGCAGAACAAGACCCACACACACACACCCACACACTACTGCAACAGTGCGAACACCCACACCCAAACTGCCGAACCAGCGGCGTTCTGTTTTTGTGGACTGTCTGCGTGCGGCATGTGCTCTCCCCTCATCCCTCAACACACAGGGGAGTGTGGATGGGCCCACAAGCGAGGTGCGTTCAACTTGGCAGTCACATTCATAAGTAAAGTATCACATCGCAACGACATCGGCAGGTCAATTGCATCATTCAAAAGGAAAAGGGAAAAGAGAAGAAACTGAGAAAGTAGTACCAAAAGGCAGAGACAAGAGGAATATGGGCTGGGGAGCATGAAAATGGTCAAAATAAGAAGAGAATCAGCTCCCCAGAACCCCCATCATCCATGATTTTCTTGCCCTGGTCCCGCACCACTTTTCATTTCAGAGACAACAGTAACGACGAGGCCACATGACCGTGTCTTTTCACCGTCGGTTTCGTATATTCGAAGATTCAGCTTCACAGTATTCCATTCACAAGCTGCCCACAGCCCTGCAATATTGGCAGGTGGCTCTCACTCATCCCACTCATTCACGGGGACCGGGCAAACTCGTTTGCAATCAGGGGGACGGTGCACCCCTGCGCCCCTGCGCCCAGCCCGGTGTCCGCATCGTGGCACGCAAGGTACGACGCCATGACAGCCACCGTGCCCGCGTGCTGCGCCAGCCCTGCGACGTTGGTCTTGCCGGCCGGGTCGGTGGCCAGGTCGAACAGCTCCGGCTCGGCCGTGCTCGTCGCCCCGTAGTCGACGTACTTCCACCGCCCTGCAACGACGGCGCGCCCCAGGTCGTCCTCCACCACCTTGGGCACGGTTGTCGGGGGTGCCCCTGCCCCCGCCGCCTCGGCACGCCACGACACCCCATCCAGATCCAGCCCGCCCGTGGCAGCAGCTCCCGCCAGGTCCAGCAGCGCCGCAGCCGTGTCCGCGTGCGTCACCACCGATGCGACCTGCGTTCCGGCCGCCACCTCGGCAGGGAAGCGGACCGCCTGCATCACACGCGTGCGAGTCTCCTGCAGGTCCCGCCCAGCCGCCCCGACGTCGCTCGACACCAGCACCAGCGTCTCGTCCAGCACCCCGAGTGCCTCCAGCCCGTCCAGCACCGCACCGAGGGCGTCATCCACCCACATGTGCCCGGCAAACCTCTCGGCATGGCGTGCGTCCAACCCGCTGGCCTCCGCGGCTGCGACGGCCGCCGCCCACAGCTCCGCCCGCGGCCGCATCGTCGTCTCCGGCGCAGCCGCCAGCATCCCTGCGGGGGTCGCGCGCACGTCAAGTCCTCCAGCGCCGCCTTCGTCGCTGGGGCGCGCGGCCCGGTCGGTGCCATGTGCAGGAAGAACGGCTTCCCCGCGGACACAGCAGCCCCCACCGCCGCAAGCGACGTGTTCACCATCCACTCCGGGTTGTGCGACCACGTCTCCCCCGTCGCCGGGTTCTTCCCCGCCTTCCTGCCGTGCATCGGGAGGTACGCAGACGCAACCTGCGTGAAGCCCGTGTCCTTGATCATCTGCTGCAGCGCCGTGTTGTTGTGCCGCACCGTCCTCTTCGCCCCGTGCAGCCCCCAGTCCCCGGAGTGAATCGTCTCGTACCCGCTGCGCGCCAGTGCCGCCTGCAGGGTGCTGGCCCCGTCCGCCAGCGTCAGCCGCGCACCCCCGGCCACACGCACCCGCCCGTTCCACCGCGACACCTTGCGGGCGGACGACCTGCGCAGCGTCCACGACCTGCTGGCGTGCCGCCCCGTCAGGAAGCTGAAGCGCGACGGCATGCTGTGGCCTGCGGTGGTGTAGGCGCGCTGGAACACCGCACCCTCCGCACGCACACGGTCCACGTGCGGCATCGGCGGCACACCCGACACCGCCCCACCCGCCTGCGGGGCCTCGTCCCAGGAGAAGCCCATTGCGCTGGGGACGAACGCGACGATGTTGGGGCGCCTGCAGCCCTTCCCGCTGCACGCGGGTGGGGCACCCGTGCGCGGGGCCGCCGTCCGCGGTGCCGTGGTGGCAGGCGCACGTGTCGCAGGCCCGTCTGTCTGAGGTGCCGGGGTCCTAGGTGGAGGCGTCGGGGGTGCGTCTGTCTCGGGTGCAGGCGTTGCCGGGGACGGTGTGGCAGGTGCGTCTGTCTTTGGTGCCGGTGTGCGAGGTGCAGATGTTGCCGGCGAAGCAGTGGCAGGCGCGTATGTGCTGGGGGCCGGTGTGCGAGGCGCGTCTGTGGCAGGCGCGCCTGTCTGAGGTGCTGGTGTCCGAGGTGCGGACGTGGCAGGTGCAGGGGTCACCGGTGCATCTGTCTCAGGTGAAGGCGTCGCCGGCGAAGGTGTGGCAGGTGCGTCTGTGTCGGGTGCCGGCGTTGCCGGGGATGGTGTGGCAGGTGCGTCTGTCTGAGGTGCTGTTGTCCGAGGTGCAGGCGTGACAGGTGCAGGGGTTACCGGTGCATCTGTCTCCGGTGCAGGCGTTGCCGGGGACGGTGTGGCAGGCGCCCCAGTCTGCGGGGCCGGTGTTGCAGGGGCCGTGGTGGAAGGGGCAGGTGCGGGTGTCCCCACACCGCACCCCCTGAAGGTCCCCTCCAGCAGGTCGTACCGACCCGCCGACTTGCGGAAGTAGCACACGCGGTACTGCTCTCCGGCCTGCAGGCGCGCCTGCGACCCCATGACCCAGTGGACCCGCCCCAGCTCAGACGACAGCGACCCCGACTCCCACGAGCACGCAGACAGCGCAGCACACTGCTCCTCCGCCGCCGCACAGCCACCTGCCGACGCCGCGGCGGCAGCAGGCACAACCGCCACCCGGTCCTGCGCCCCCAGCCCGTGCGTGTCCGTCCCGGGGTGCACCGCCATGCGTGCTGCCGCACCGCACCCCTCCACAGCGAACATCGGCAGCGGGTCCGCACACTGCAGCGACAGCGAGTCCAGGTACGCAGGCACGCGCGACGAGTACACCGTCACCTTCGCCACAGACGAGAACTTCCCCGGCAGCGGGGCGCTTGGCACCACAGCCGCCCCGTCCAGGCTGATGCTGAAGGTGCGCGCCTGCCAGTCGAACGACACGCTGATCACCTGGAAGCGGTCTGCCACCACCGGGGCCACGTACTCGTAGAGGTAGCCGCTGGGGGCTGCGGTGTCCGTGGTGCGGAAGCCCAGCCGGTGCAGGTACCCGTACTGCAGGTTCACCGAGTTGCCCGACTCGTCGACGAGCGACACCGACATCCGCCCGTACCGTGTGTCCGCCAGCCGCACCGCCATGGAGACGCCAGCAGGCTGCAGCGCCGTCCCCACGGGCTGGAACGTGCCAAAGGCGTAGGCGGACGTGAACTGGAGCGCCCCGCGCCCCTCGTGCACCGTGCGCGTCGTGATGGCGGCCTGCGATGCCAGGTCGGCAGGGATGTCGCTGAAGCTCTCGAAGCCCCACGTCTTGCTCCGCGGGCACGACCCCGCCAGCTGGAAGCGCAGCGCTGCCCCGGCAGTGTCCGGCAGGTGGCCGCTCCTGAACATCGCCCCCGCAAGCCGCACCGACACCGTCTCGTCCACTGTGGGTGCCAGTCCCGGTGCCGCCCGCAGCGGGCCCACCGTCAGCACGTGCCCCTCAATCGTGACGAGCGTGTCGGCCTGTGCCAGCGGCAGCAGCGCCTCGCGGTGCGCGTTCCACCCCCGCGCCGACGGGAGGTCTGCCACCAGCGCCCCGATGACGCGCCGCTTGTTCGCACGCGTGTCGACCCACGTGTCCGTGGCCCCCGCAACCGTCAGCACCAGGGCCTGCTGCTGGTGGTGGCTCTCCGTCGTCCCACGCAGCTGCGCGGCCGTCACACCGTCTGCCAGCGGGCCCGCCATCGCGACAAAGTGTGTACACCACGCCTGGAAGTCGTCGACCCACCCCCCGTTCCCGTCGAAGGTGACAAGGTTCATCCCAGCAAAGCACTCCCTGTGCATCTTCACACCCTCCGCAACCAGCTTCCCGTCCAGCAGCACCGACACCTTGCGCCCGGCCCAGTCCAGCCGCATCTCCACGAAGTAGAAGCGGCGTGCCTGCAGCACCCCCTCCCCAGCCAGCTCCTTGTTCTGCACCTGGAACACGCCCTGCGCGTTGCGCATCACGTTTGTGCACTCCGTCCTGCCGGAAAACAGCCGCATGCGCTGCGACCCTGCCAGCCCTGCCATGTAGAAGGTCACCTTCGTCGGCGCAATCGCCGCCATCCCCAGAGATGCAGAGTACTGCCGCCCGTTCCCCGGGACCCCGACGCGCAGGCTGCCCCCGCCCTCGGCGTGGAAGGAGGTGTCCACCACCCCCGTGGACCACGCCCCCGCGTCCCCGCCGTCGAAGTCGGTCGCCTGGTTGGCCACGCACCCCGCCTGTGCGCTGCAGTCCACCCCGCCGTACCCCAGGTCGCACACGCACGGGCTCTGCAGCCCCCCGACGCACACACCGTGCCCGCTGCACACGCGCGCGTCGTCCCCCCCGATCCCGAAGCACACCGCCTCCGCGCGCGCCACGCGCACCGACACCGAGCACGTCGCCGCCGCCCCGTCCGACCCGGTGAAGGTGGCGCTCAGCACGTACGTCTTCCCGGCGTCCGCCGCCGTCGGTGTGAAGCGCAGCGTCGTGAACCCCATGTCCCCGATGCTCGCCCCCGCCGCCACGCTCGTTGTGAAGCGCCCGCTCGGTGCCGTCGTCGCCCCGTACGACACCGACATCGTCTCCGGGGGGCTGTACACCGCGTTGAAGTCCATGTCCCACCCCCGCGAGTGCGGGATCACGTGCGTCTCGTTCGTCAGCACCGACCCCATGCACAGCGGCCGCGGCAGCCGTGCCACGCACCCGCCGTACATGAAGTTGATGGCCGCCGCGTCCCCCTCGCTCAGCGCCCTGCGCTGCCCGATCTTCACCGGCGCGATGATGGTGTACTCCCCGTCCGAGCTGAACGCACGCGCGGGGTAGTGCATGATCGACCCGTAGTCGTACGGCCCGATGTCACGCCCGGTCCCCGCCATCTTCGCCATGTTCGGCCCCGCCTCGGGCTTGATGTGCGCGTAGTCCACCACCACGTTCTCGTCCCGGTCCTTCCGCGACTGTTCGTGCAGCAGCCCAAGCGCGTGCCCAAGCTCATGGATCGTCGACCCGCGCCCGCACCCGGACAGCGACACCTTTGTCACACCGCTGGAGGTGGCCCCGACATACGAGCTGCACTGCGGGCCGGAGATGAACCGCATGTACGGCTTCGTGCACGTCGCCTCCTCCGTGCACATCGTGAACCGGATGCAGGTCTTCGACTCCCACTCCGCAATCGCCTCTGCGATGCGCGTGTCGTTCGTCAGCAGCGGGCCACGCAGCGGCGTCTCCGTCACCTCCGTGTCGATGAAGTAGTGAACCTGCCCCTGCGGGAACAGCTGCGACCGCCGCACCAGCGGCGACGTTGCCAGCGCCTCCCCCTCACGCCCGTCCCGCTCCACCCACATGTCCCCCTCCACGAGCACATGCTCTGCCACACAGCCCTGCACGGCGGCCAGCACCAGCACAGCTACCGCGAGTGTGCTGCCGCTGTGCCGCCGTGCTTGCCCTGTCCCGTGTCCCCGTGCCATCGGTGCGGTGAGTTGCGCGGTGATGCGGTGCGTCTCACGACACCCACGTGTGTCAGCGGGACGGAGTGGGGTGGGGTGTGGTTGTGTCGCCTCTTTTGACAACTACTACCTGCAGGGCCATGAGGACGTGGTGGGGGTGCCGCGGTTGGAGTTCAGGAAGAGGAGGAGGTTGCGAATGCCAAGCAACCTTCGGCGGGATCAGGGGGGGGCGTGCTTGTGATTTGCTGGTTTATGTTTTCGGTATTTCGGTTCATGTCGAAGCCATATTCCCGACCAACCCACCCCCCCCCCCCCTAGGGGGGGTCATAAGCCCCCCTAAAAACGTACAAATACCAAAAATTTCAACATACCATCAGAACCGCCCTAATACCTGATCTGACCCGAAAATCCGACCCATACCCCCCCGGAAACCGTCTGGAGCCCACTTGTGACACCTGATGCGCACTTTTGTGATGATTTTTTGGGGTCCTAAAAAATGTACCTCAGTTTCGTACCTTGCCTTTGTACCTGAACCACTCCCGACCGCAATATTTCGTTCTTTGCCTTTTCTGCGGTGGTTCCGGCTCAGGTGGCACGATGTTGCCTCCCCAGTGCCTCGGCAAGGTCTTTCTTGTACCTGATTGGTGGGAATGTTGTGTTGTTGCGCCAGCTGAATGAGTTCAGCCACCTTCTGGGTGTAGTACACCACGCAGTCTCAACAGCACGTATGAGAGTGTACCATGTGAGGACTCAACAAAGTCATTGGATAGGCATCTGCCTGCCGACTCAACCCCCACAGTGCGACCGCAAGATCGTCAGGGATGTCTCAACGCCAGGGGAATACTCTCCCCTGGCGTTGTACAACCCTACTCTTAATCCTCGGGTCCTCTCCTGGAGGCGGTGGTGGCGGGCCCGCAACGCTTCGTACTTCCGGTACGGACTGGGGTAGTCTGCCCGGCTGACCCGCTCATCGCTTCCTAGATCATCTGCTGCTCTGGAGCTGCCATCACTCACTGCCCACATCAGTTGGTGTAGGGGTAGGAGCAGGAGGAGTGGGAGGAGTAGGAGTGCAGGTGACATCTTTCTTGGCCAGCAAGGAACGCCGCTTTTCGCACGTGCGTGCAGTTGATGCACCACTGCATATATCTGTCGTCACCACGTCCCACTCGCTCTCCTATGTACCCAGCCCGACGGAGCGCCCGAAATAATGTCGCCTCACGGATGTCGTGTGCCGTTTTCTTCTGACGCAGGTCTGCCACAACGCTCTCTGCCGGGACCCCGCACATCTCCCGTTTGGCGAGCGTCTTTCGAGCAAGGTACCCCTCTGCAGCAGCATCTGACACCTCTGCGAGGCCCTAGGCACACGGCATGTGTTGCTCGGCGTGCTGGGTGAGCGTAGTGATACCCTTTCCTTGCAAAGAACGAAATACTGCGGTCGGGAGTGGTTCAGGTACAAAGGCAAGGTACGAAACTGAGGTACATTTTTTAGGACCCCAAAAAATCATCACAAAAGTGCGCATCAGGTGTCACAAGTGGGCTCCAGACGGTTTCCGGGGGGGTATGGGTCGGATTTTCGGGTCAGATCAGGTATTAGGGCGGTTCTGATGGTATGTTGAAAAATGTGGTTTTGTACGGGCTTACACGGTGGGATCTTGTAAATTTTACATGTATAACTACAAGTATATACATGTATTATACATGTATAATACTTGCATGTCAACTATTATACATGTATAATACATGTATATGCCTGAAATATACATGTAAAATACATGTATATCAAGTAAAAATACATGTATAATACTTGCATGTCAACTATTATACACGGTATGGTGACGATCGGTCCAATTAAATCCACGATCGTGAAAAAAAACGATCGTTTTAATTGGAGGCTAATTGGACGATCGTGAAAAAATATTCCAATTATTCCCACGATCGTGGGCGATCGTGGCTAATTGGTCGAAGATTTCCCTCCAGTGCCCACCTATCTCTGCAGTCAACCATGTGATGGACCACAGTTCTTCCGGGTATCGAGCCCTCTCTGCAGGGTCGGCTGTCAAGCAGGCTAACTCCTGGGCCTTGAGAGCCCCGTGGTTGGCCTGGAGTACGGCCTGGAGCTGTGTAGGACGGCTCCCGGTGGGAGCTGTTTCAACCGGTAGTCAGCGGTTCGACTTTTTCGCCCGCTGTTGGATACAGGGGGCTACGGGGTGATCGTCAGTGCATTTTGGTGCATTTCCCAAGGAAACTAGGTGAAAACTGACGAAGAATAACGAGGCATACCGACCAGCGAAGACCCCTCTATTTTCAGCTCAAGTTCACCCCAAATTTTCCTGAGTTTGGATATCCCTGGATTGATACCGCTGAATGGCTGAACACGCGAGCCGCTGAAGTTAGAGCCTTGTTGGATGAGGCCAGTCCCTTCACAAAGCCGCATCCCACTGGCCGATATTGTATACGTTCCCCAACCCAGAGGTGATCAAGCTTCGGTAGAGCTTGGTACTGCAGAGCTGAGCACCCGCTGAACGCTGAACGGTTACCGTTCCGCCTGATGATATTAGAGCCTTGGTTCGGGTGCCACACCTGAAACCAGTGGCTTGGTTGGCTGTGAGTGCATCAGCTTCCCCCGCTGTTCCATCTGATTTTGATCTGGGTTTGGGCGCAACCGGGATTTTCAGCCATTGGATGAGACCATTCCCGGATCATTCCATCAGCCAATAGTAAGCACATTCCGAATCCCAGGGCGTGCCCTGGTAGAAGTGTCGGGGATGCTCCTCTGGAGTTACTCCGGAGCACACCGGGCACTGGTAGCGATGTTTGGCGGCTTTGACCGGTGGCTGGAAAATACCCTGGTGCCCCTGAAAAGCGGTGCTTTTTCGCAGTGTTACGACATGGAGTGGGGACGTAGCCCTCTCTTCTGGAGGCCAATGTGGCGCAGTCTCCGAGACACAAAAATGAACCGTGTCATTGACGCCTTCATCTTCCAAGAATCAAGTAACTGGGCGCCTGGGCCACAGCAGGTGAATGTACGCACCCTCCGGAGCCGGAAGGAGGTGGTGGCACCGGAGGCCTCCGGGGGCTGATAGCCGTGGTTCTGGGTGCCTCCCTTCGACCCTGCAGTCTCTAATCCTATGATATCACGTCACGGCGACTACCTGAGCAAAGTTGTTTCAAACCCCACCTCTTGGATCACCAGCAGTTTTATGGGGTTGTATGGCATTGACCAATGAACAACTATGCGGTTGGTGTATCATTCTGGCAGAGGGACAACTTCCCCGTGATGTGTCCATGTGACATTCGCGCACGATGCCATGTGCCGGACTCATCACACCGTCGCCTTATTGGACGAATCGACATCACGGGTAGATATCCCTGTGGCATCGGTCAATACCAGGTTGGGCGATGGGCAAATTACTCGTCTCCGAGACTAAACAGAGACATCGTGGTCTTAGGCACATGACCACACTCCGTTCTTTTCCCACCATATTGATGTACTCATCTGAATCAGTCCGATGACGATCCGACATCAATACCAGCCCAGATTTGCACCATGTAACGTGTGCAGTAACCATGTAACATTGTCTGCCGACGGAGTTGTGCACAACAACTGACGGCAGAGCGACAACAAAACCACCACCCGAGCGAACCCATCCTGGTTGTCGAGTTTTGTGCAATAGGTGTTCCCCTTCGTCTCCGGGATCCCTCCCTGCGAGGGTGAATGTCCTGTCGTGCAACCGGTTGGTCGCAGATGGGGATGGGGAGTTCTTCCCGGTTCTCTCTGCGGCATGGCCTCCGCCGGATTTCAACCTCCACATCGGGGACCAGATCTACGCAGACTCTGTCGCAGATGCGGCGAGGGATTCTGCAAAACGCCACGGGAGGCCCTCCCCGGGGCATACGGACTACCTCCGTGCCTACAGGGAGGCATACCTTACGACCTGGACTAACCCAGACTTCTCTCTCCTCCTCCGCTCTGCATCAAACATCCTGCTGGCGGACGACCACGACATCATCTCCAACCTCAACGGGGAGAAGTGGCGCCCTCCAACAGCCACAGCATCACTCCCTACACCCCGGAGGCTGTGCAGGCCGCAGCGGTGTGGCTCGATGGGGGTTTGCGGTATCTCCGGTGGACTATGTGTAGTCGTGAATACCACCGATACCTGGGACTCCCGTGGTTAAGCCCCCCCCTGGAGGCGATTTTCGGGGGGGCTTATACACGGGGGGACCCAGGTACATCGATGCACTATAGACCGTACCTACGTAGCTCCACACGGTTTTCAGGGGACCACGGTGGGTATGTATTGGCAGGATATGGTTCCTATTGGCCTCCGAAACCCGCACGGGTCGGGAATTTTGGACTGGCTGGTAAGAACCACAACCACCCGAGTCAGTCTTGGCTGTGTCTGCTGCATGATGTCACATGAACTCTAAGGATTTCCGAAGGAAAATTCCCTCCAATTATTCCAATTAGCTAATTGGAGCCACGATCGTGGCGATCGTGGTTTTTTTCCCCACGATCGTGGAAAAAAGTTAATTGGAGGCTAATTGGAGGCTAATTGGACCGATCGTCACCATACCGTGAATTATACATGTATTTTTACTTGATATACATGTATTTTACATGTATATTTCAGGCATTTACATGTATTTTACATGTATAATACTTGTCATGCAAGTATTATACATGTAAAATACTTGCATGACAAGTAAAATACATGTATTTTACTTGCATGCAAGTATTTTACTTGTCATGCAAGTATTATACATGTATTTTACTTGTCATGCAAGTATTTTACATGTATAATACTTGCATGACAAGTATTATACATGTAAAATACATGTAAATGCCTGAAATATACATGTAAAATACATGTATATCAAGTAAAAATACATGTATAATAGTTGACATGCAAGTATTATACATGTATTTTTACTTGATATACATGTATTTTACATGTATATTTCAGGCATATACATGTATTATACATGTATAATAGTTGACATGCAAGTATTATACATGTATAATACATGTATATACTTGTAGTTATACATGTAAAATTTACAAGATCCCACCGTGTATGACCCCCCCCAACCCCCCCCCCCCCAACCCCCCACGCACTCAAGAGGCGTTGGAGCTGGCAGGCACCAACACCCCTCTTCGCCCCATCCCGGGTTATTTTTATTGCCATTGTTTGTTGCGGTGCCAAAAATACCAACCGAACAGAAAGCAAGATACGATTTTTGCTCGGACCACCTTTCCGTCGGTTTTTTGAACCCAACGGCATCATGAATTGGGATTGCGGCTGCATTGGGTGAGAGAGAGGGGGGGGGGGACGAAAAATGGTTTTCTTCTTTTTCTTTCGAACACAGATACACGCCACATGTGAGGCGATTCTCACGTTCGCTGCGGGGGGTGCCAATGTTTGACTGCCCCCCCCCCCACGCCCCTCCATTCCTCTGTTGCATTGAACTATTGGCAATGTGCTGAGGATGAAGCCAGAAGCGGAAACACCCAGCAGGCTTGGTGTGGCGTGCATCGAGCACATCCCTCCGCACCGCCTTGGCACCTTCTCTTCACTGAGAGTTGTTGGGGGTGTTCACAGCCCTGAAGTGAAGGGACTGTTGACCCTGCCTGATGTTGCCAGCACAGAGAATCCAAAGGATGCCGCGAACTCCAAAGGTGGGAGGGGGCAGGGCAAACAAAGGGGGGTGGCCCAGCGGCCCTCACGCTCATCCGTAGATATGAGAAACACAACAGCAACCAACTAAGGGGGGGGGGGTGGTCCGGTTCTCGCGATTTTCAGACAGGCGCCAAAGCCACTGCGATAATAGAAACGGCATTCGTGTCTGCTTACAGCAACCGTAGTACCTTTGTGAGCGTGGTTCAGGAACTCTGAATCTTGAATGGTCCCTCTGCAGCACACAGTCCAGAGATAACGCACACAGTGCGTGAACCGCGATACAAGGCTTAAAGGACTGTATCGGCGGTTCAGGCGCCAGTTGCATGCTGTCAGAAAACCGCGACAAAAGCGCCCTATCACTTCACAGCTACAACCGCTCTGATGAATTTCCTTTTGTTTGTTGCGTTGACGCTTCTACACACAAAACCCTGAACTGATCACACCCTGAGCCTGATGAAGGGTGGGGTTAGTGTATAGAGCACGTTTGGTTGCAGCTGTGGTGGGGCGCTTTCCGCTCACACGAGTGTGCTTAATAGAAAAATCTAAGAAGAAACTAGACCACACCCGAGCCCCCCCTGAACACATTCAACACAACGGCTTTTTTTTGTCATAAATAAACACGGACCGAAGAAGATATCTTCCAAAGAGGGCTAGGAAACCAATAGTAATAACGGGTGTGAGGAGGGGCTGCACTTGCTGCTGGCAGGTAGAGGAGGAGGGACGGTGACCGACTCGGCAGGGAGGAGCCGGCTCGCCCTCACAGCACAACAGCTTTGCCGCAGTGGTGTTGCCCCCGCAAAGGGGTGCTCGTTGGGCTTGCGTGGGCTGACGAATCAACCGAAAAGAAAAGGTGGCCCTGCCGGGACAGCGACTCCATTCGGCACGTCCTGCCTGCGGATCACCGCAGGCAAAGCACCACAAGCCCCTCAGCTGAATCCCAGCCCAAGGGGCCAAGGGATGTGTGGGAAGGGGGGTCCCATATCTGGGACATATATGGAGGCTTTCTATGTGTGTGTGTTGGTGGGATGAATGTTTTTTTAGCCGACCCGTGCCCTCCTCCCCCCCCCTCCCCCGCACCCCCGTATCGCCTTCTTTCTGCTGCTCGGGATTCTGCCCAGACTTAAAAATCGTGAAAATCACCCAGCTAAAAAAAAGAAAGGCGGGGCACAACCGTGCCGCTTCATCACCGCTTCCTCTCCTCGGTGCGACGCGAAAGCGAACCAACTGCTGTCTCATTGTTTTTTTTGAGGGTGGGTGTGTGAAACACAGTCGCCGACGAGGCAAACTGGGCGTTGCTTTGCCAATAGTGGATCAAAATTCAACGATCTGCCCCCATCAAGATCTGCCCCCCCCATCCACCACCCCCTTCTCCCTCTAACACTCTCGCTGCCCCGATTCGCTTTACCCGACTTATAACGGCAAACCACGCACACGGATATCGCGCGGCAGCACAGACACTGTGCATCACGAGGGCATGATCCTGCCTGCCTGCCACCCCATCAGACAGCATGCCATACACAGCTGCTGCGTCATCGCCGGACCTACCCCATGTGCGTGTGGTTAGGCGGGGGGGTGTGGGGGGCGGGGGCGAGGGGGGGTAATGCACAATAGAATAGAGAAGGGGAGAGAATCAAACCCAAGCAAGCAACAGCCGCCACAAAACTCACACACACACACCTCCCCCTCCCCGATGCGCGAGAGGGGGGGTGGGGACAGCCGCCACACACAACACCCCCAGCCCTTCCAGCAGGTCTTCGCTTCCCCGGGTACCCGGGGAGGTGAGGACCGCGTCGTGTATACTATAGGAAGGGGGCGGCCTGCCTTGCGTCGGTGCGAGTGCCCAGAGCAGAGGGGGAGGGCGGTGACAGGTGCACGGGAACTACACAGCAGCCTCCTCTTCACGCGGTGCTGTGACGGGTCGGAGGCGGAGCTGTGTGGGATGATGTGTGATATGAGGGAAAGCTTCGGTGATGGGTGGGGGCCGCAACCCCGCCCCCCCCCCAGTGTGGCTCCGCCGAACTAACAACTCAAACAAACTTCACAACACAGGGGGGGGGGGGGTAAGAAGCACACCTTGGTCGGCATCGCCGAGAAGGCCGTGCGGCGTGGCGGAGGGGGGGGACGTGCCTTCTTTGTGGGGCAGGCAGGGAGCTGCGAGGGTGTGGTGCCCGACACCTGCGACTCCGCCGGCTGCATGGAGGTGGGCCAGCCTGAGGACGACGCGGGCGCGGGCGTGGGCTGCGCCTCGGTCATGACCTTCTGCAGCTGTGCCTTCAGCAGCTCCAGCTCGCTCTCGAGGCTCTGCAGGTGCTGCGCGTTGCGCCGCCGCCGCACCACGCGCCGCCTCCGGAAGCCAAGCTTCGCCATCCAGCGGTTCAGCATCTTGATCCACGTCTCGCGCGACTGGGCCTGCCCGGGGAGCAGATGGCTCTCA
This sequence comes from Rhynchopus euleeides, assembly GCA_963210315.1. Lineage (NCBI taxonomy): Eukaryota > Euglenozoa > Diplonemea > Diplonemida > Diplonemidae > Rhynchopus > Rhynchopus euleeides. Next base: position 1,765,399 of record OY723315.1, on the reverse strand, counting down.
CGGCGAGCAGCCCCCTTGAAGTATGCCGTGTACACACTGTTGCACAGCGAGGCAACACCCCCACTCGCTGACGCGAACACGCTGCTGAGGGACGAGCACCTGTGGGCAGACAGAGGGCGTGGCGTGTCGGAAGGTGTTGAGAAAGTAAGGCGCAGTGTCCCTGAAGCAGACGGAGGAGCAGGGGGGGGTGTAAAGAGTAGAATGTAGAAGCAGGGGGGGTTTTGATCGTCGAGAGTGAATGGAAAAGTAAGCCTCCCAGCACCTTGCAATGTTCGTCCTTTTTGCAGTCACTACACCAGATATGTTGAGGCAGATCAATACACCGACGGGAGCAGGGGCAGGGGGGGTTGCTCCGTGTTGCAGGCGTTCGGCACCACGGCACGGCACAACACACGATCCAAAAACAGCGGTGGAGAGGGGGGGGGGGGGGGGGGCGGGCATAATGCCATACCATATCGCAGCCCTCCTGGCGTACAGCTTTGTTTTTAAGCTCATTGCCCCGGGAGGGGGGGGGTGAGGGGTGGGCGGGTCTTTGGCGGGGGTGGGGGGCGCCCCCCAACCCACCACCACCTGTGCCCTCTGCTCTGGGGGGTGTGGGTGTGGTGTTCACTTCCGGGCAACAGGTCCCAAGGTCGCACGAGGAGGGGTATGCGTGTGCAACTGGCAGGGGGGGGGGGGGGGGAATCGGGGGGGTGGCGGGCGGGTGCTGCTTCGGGACTGACATGGCGTGTGTGCTTTGAGAAGAACAGAAGCAGAAGCACCGGCAGATCAGCAGATCAGGGGAGAGGGAAACCTCGCACCTTGGGTTGCTGCCTTCCCCGCAAGGGGGTGTTGAGCGGGGGCTCGTCATCGCGTGACGACCCAAAGTAGAGCTTGGCTAGCAGGATGCATTGTGCAAGTATGGCTGTGAGGGCAAGTGGAGCACGTGGGAGATGGAAATTTCCGGTGCCTCACTTTGCGTTGAGACGTTCGATCGTCTCCAGCCATTGCTTGCTGGTCTGCTTTTTGAACTGCGGCTCCATGTCGTCGACGTATTCGCGGCGTTTCTTCTCCAGTGCCAACTGCTTGTCGACGATCGCCTTGCCGAAGAACTTCTCGTTGCAGGCGATCTCCTGCTTCTTCGTCAGGCGGTTGCTTGATTTGGCTGCAGTGTTGTGTTTCTCGAAGAGCGCGCGGTTGCGCCGCTTCAGGAGCTCGCTGTTGGGCTTGCGGTCCTCGTAGAACCTGTGGTTCAGATCGTCAACATCACCGCCCTGTCCTTCTCCCGTGGCCTTGCGGCGCACAGCTTCGGCAATGCGCGTCTGTTCGTCCTTCCAGTTGACACTCACCCACTTCCCGTTATGCCCGGCCCCCTCCCAGTTCGTCAGTGTCTTGCCCATCGTCGCGTCGTGCGCCGAGCGCTTCTGAGCAACAGCATCAGTATAGAGGCGCTTGACCACCACCTCGTCGGCCAGCACCTTGCCCTTGACACAGGTCTGCTGGTACTTGGCCTCCTTCGCTTTCTCCCACCCTGCGCGCTGGGCCTGTTGCGAGGCAGTGCCTGGAGCAGCATGACTGGCATGGACATACCTGCACCCGCTCGTACAGGCGCTCCAGCAGGTTGTCCTGTTGCGCCATCGAGAGCAGGGTGCCGCGCGGCCGCTGGTTCGACTGCACTGTCGAACGCGACGTCTGGATGACCGACTGGGGAGCAGTGGGTGGCAACGCGTGTGACAGCACAGCAGTGCATACCCTGGTCGGGGTCAGCAGCCGGCAAGTCACACGATCGATCTCCTCGGGTGTGCGGTGCGAGGGGCACACGCGCTCTGTGGTGGGCACGTCCTCGGGCGAAGCATCCGGGGCAGGTCGGAGCAGCTGCTGCTTGAGCGGCAGCTTCAGCGCTTCGTGAATGTGCACAATGCTGTCGAGGGGCACGGTGTACGACATGTCGCCATCAGCCTCGCCCTCCTCTGGGAGGCCGTCACTGTAGCACAGGTCGTAGGACATGCGCCCACTGCCACCCAGCAGCACAAGGCTGCCGTGCACAGCGACTGCCGCGTGACCTGACATGGGCGGCAGTGGTGACACACCGCGCACAGGCACAGTCGTCCACAGCCACAGGGTTGTGTCCAGCACGCGCACATCTGACAGGCAGGAGGTACCGTCCTCACCACCGACGACAATCATCAAGTTGTTGTGCATTGTTGCAGTATGGTGGGCGCGTGCTGTAGGCACGTCCCCGATGCAGCACTGCCGCTTCCACCGTCTTGTCTCGAAATCGAAGACGAAAATGGCATTCGAGACACACAGGCGCGACCCTGCCTCAGCACGGGCACCTTCCATGACCTCCTGCGGCTGTGCCTTCCGCATGAACTCCGCCTTCGAGTTGTTGTTGATGCGCACCACCTTTGGGGGTCCTGTCGGGGGCTCGACTGACGCAGCCAGCCCGAGCGTGTCTTCGAACAGCACGCTCTCATCGATGAAGCCGCCAAACACGATCATCTTCCCCGAAGCCTCCACCGCAGTGTGGAAGGCAACACAGGGCCCCGGCACGACACCTGCAGGCTTCACGGCCTGCCACGTCCCGCGCCGGAAGCTGTATCGGTCGATGTCGTTCCGCCACCAGTCGCCCTCAGGACCCCAACCGCCGAAGACGTACATCGCGTCGCCCATCGAGACTGCCGTGTGGCCCCGCCTTCGTGGGTCGCCCTCCGGCATCGCCGTGACGCGTGTCCACTCCAGGGAAGTCAGCCTCAGCTCGATGAAGTGCTGGTCCCAGTAGGGCAGCGGGTGGTTCGACTGCGACGCGAACCCCCCGTAGAGGAAGAGGCTCTGCTTGTGCAGCACGGCGGTGTGCGAGTGGAAACTCGCGCTGGCCGCCTTGCCGCCAAGCTTGACTTTGTTCGCATCCTTCACACTCACAACGTCGGAGGAGGGGTTCGCACAGGTGAAGGACAGGGGCACATACTGGCCTTCCATCCCTGCACCATCTGTCCCAGGGGAATACTCAACCCCGAAGGAGTCGGTCTGTGTGCGGGTGTGCGGTGCAGGAATGAGGCGAATGGGTCAGCAGAGCAGGCACCGTACCAACGCAACCATACCAGGTACACGTCGCCCACACCACGCCCCCCGAACATCAGCAGGCGTCCGTCTTGCGTCACACTGGCAAGGCTGTGCCCCCGGCGCCTCCTCGACAGCGCAGTCTTTCCTTCATCCTCGTTGAAGGGCGTCAGCCGCACGACATTCCACCTGATGCCCCGCCTGGGGGCCATTCCCCTGCCTGCAGCCTCGGTGGGGCAGGGCGCTGTGGGGCAGTATGGGGAAGCAACAACTGCACAGCTGCATGTGTGCCACACACAAGACAAGACAAGCCGTGGCGCTCTGACCCGACTCTTCCAGCCAAGGCAGGGGGCCTGGGGTGTGGGGGGTTAGGGGGGGGGTGGGTGGGCACAGCCGGGCACTGAATTGCCGTTCTCTCGTGTCTGTTGGTGGGGGGGGGGGGGCTGGGTGGGTGGGTGGGGCGGGCAACCCGCGCAGCGGAGCAGGGCAGGCCTGATCGGGCAGCGTGTTGTTGGGGGACGGGGCAACGAAGCTTCGCCCCCCTCCCCTCCCCCCCCCCTCCCCCACACATCAGTCTGTCGAACGCACCGAGCACACCCTCTGCCTTCTCCGATACGATTTCACCACATTGGAGGCCAATGCCACATGCGCATGCATGGCCAGCCGAAGTTCGAAGAGTGCACTGCACTGCACTGCACACCAAGGGGAATGAGGGGCAGCATCCACAGCCTAGGGGCCAAATGCCTGTGGACCCACGTGCCGGCGTAGGGTGTACACCCTATCATAACAAGGCACGCCACACAGGGGACACGTGGATCTTGTTAGAGTGGAGAAGGCAGCCGGGACCGCCTGGGCTGTCTGGATGCGATATCCGCTGTACAGACGACAACACACAGCGCACACATCACACACAGCACACTACACGGAACAAACGAGGGGCTGAGAGTGACCCAAGATCCCGCACAGGGTCTACCCACTCACGACGTGGTCACCACGCATACATCCACTGAAATGCGGGTGGGGGGGTGGGGGGGAGTGGGGGGCGCTTCGCCCGCTCTCAAGCAGAGGGCTTCCCGAGAGACTCCCACAGGCTGCGGAACGTGTCGTCCTGCTCAGGGGAGTCGCTCCTCCGCGGCTTCACGACGTTGCTGGCGCTGCGCACCGCAGGCGGTGCCGCTGCGGGGATAGGCAGAACACTGGGAACAGTGTCGAAGCACTTCAGAATGTCTGCGCGCGTGGAAGGGGGTGGGGGTGATGAAGGACACACACAGGGCGCGGGGCTGAAGGAAGGCCACACCACACACACACACCCCCCTCTATACACCCCCCATACCCTCCTTGGATGCCTGCCGCCTGAAGGGCGCCTCCGGCGCCGCTGAAGCGCCCTGCCCCGGCGCGGGGCAGGGCGGCCCATCCACGACAGGCGACGCCGACAGGATAGCCTCCAGGTCGAAGGCGCCCTGCCCAGCCGCACCGCCCCCCGCTGTCGCGAGGGGTGCTGCCTGCCGAGGCACGCCTGCACCGCTGCCGCAGCCCGACGCTGCGGGCTCAGGCGCGGCCCCGAACAGGGGTGGGCCGGGGTGCAACGGGATGGCAGCCTCGCACATCTCGGGAGGCGGGGTAGGCGGCACCTCCGACGGGTCGAAGAGGGAGCGGAAGTCGGGGGGGGCCGCCTTGCTCCTGCTGCTGCTGCCTGCCACGCCACCCTTGCCGCCCCCGCTCTCTCTGCAGGGCGGGTCCCCTGTGGGTGCGGGGGGGACGGCAGCGCCAGGCTGCTGCTGCTTCTGCGACTTCTCCAGCTGCTGCTCCGCGCCGCTGGGGGGCACGGCTGCACACCCCGCCCCATCGCAGGCAGTGTTCCAGACAAATGTCGCAGTCGGCTGCTTCTCCTTCTCCTTCTGCTGCTGCGCAGCAGCAGGGGCTGTCTTCCGCCCCTGGCCCCCGCCCTCCAGCAGGAACTGCAAACCCGCAAACCCAGCTACCTCCTCCCCCGGAGTTGTAGGGCCCCACACGTGGGTGACGAGTGCCGGGTTCGGCTTGCGCCCCTTCGCGCTCAACGCCTTGTGGCGCCGCTTCAGCTTCGCCGCGTTCCACTCGGGCACGGCTGCCCAGCTGACGCGGAAGCCAGAAGGGAGGTCCTTTGCTGCCTGCATGATGAGCTCCGCGATGCCGATCTCCTTCGGGATGCTGCTGTCCAGGTGGCGTGCCTGCTTCAGGACGTCAGCCTTCACAGCCTGCAGGACGGACACCGCCCAGACGAAGAGGGGTGTGCTGGGGAGGGACGTGATGTCCGCTGCCCGGGTGCCTTCCAGCGACAGGAGAGAGTCCCACAGGCACAGCACCGACTCGCGCGGCAGCGCGTTGGCGTAGAGGCAGAGGAGCCACTTGGTGGAGAGCAGCTGGCAGATAGGCTCCAGGTGCTCTGCGCCCACCGCCTTGGCGAGGTCGGGCAGCTTCTCGGCGCAGAGTTCGGCAAGGAGGTCTGCGTCTGCCCGGTGGCCCCCGAGGGGTGGGTTGGACCCGAAGGTGTTTGGGGAGATGGCCTTCGTCATCACTGTGAAGAACAGCCAGAAGGCCCGCTCGGCGTCGCCCCGCAGCACCGACAGTGGGATGAGGGCGACGAAGGACATGCCCTGTGTGAGGTGGGGTGGGGTGGGGTGCTGAGACAAAGAGCTGCAGCTGATGGAAAGCAGTCCGGTGTGTGGTAGGAGTGTTGGCCCAGCCCTTGCTGCATACCTGGACGTAGGGAAAGGTGTCAGGGAGGTAGTCGGTGACGTAGCCTACCCAGGCGTGGAGCAGGTCGGCGATGCCTTCCTTGTGCTTCTGGATGTCGCCCTCTGCGACATTCCAATATTCATAGGGCGTGCGTGGCACGTCAAGCATGATCTGCTTCGTCTCGCCCACCTGCATGCCGCGCTGCCTGTAGCGTTCGAAGCCATTGCCTTCCGCCCGCCCCACGCGCACCGCGATGTCGTGCCATGTGCTGTACCGCGCTTCCTTCGCAGCTTCCAACGCTTCCATCACCGGTTATGCGCAGTCGCGCATGACACCCACGCTGTGGCGGGAGCCTGTTGAACTGTGGTGGCATCACAGAGGGGGGGGGATTGGTTGGTGCGGTAAGGGCTGGTCATGAGTCGAGACTCGGGGGGTGGGGTGAGGTGGGTTGGTCGCTGTCACCTTGCTGCGTGTTTACTTCAGCATTCTCTTTTGTGTCTAGTGTTGTAAATGGCTGGGGAGGGGTTGACTCGGGAGACAGGCGACGACCAGGATGCACTAGCTGGCCTTCTTCCGCGCCTTCAGCACAGTGTTGGCTTCTGTGTACTTCTGGTAGTTGGCGCTGATGTCAGGGTGCAAGCGTATGTCACTCTTGGTCGGGTCATGCCCGTGCTCCGCTTTATACCTGTGCATGTGGTGTGGATGCTAAGGATTTCTGTGCCTGTGCAGCACATACCGTGTCTTCCACTCGTTGAGCGGGTCCAACAGACCCTTCACGAGCGCCTTCAGCTCCCCCAGCGGCAGGTCTTCGTAAGAAGTGTCCGCCAGCGGGGGCTCCTTCTTCACCTTCTCTTCCTGTGGGGGCAAGCATGGGCAGCAGCAGGGGAGGCACGCATCATACCGACAGCTTTGTGTACTCCTCGTAGACGGAGGAGATCGACGGGTCCGACACCAACGCCCGCTTCGTCGGCTCCTTCCCGTTAGCCTCTTTGTACCTGTTGGCGAGTGAGGGGCGGTGGGGACAGCGCAGTAGAAGGAAGGGCGAAGAGGCACGAGGGTGGGGTGGGGAAACCACCCCGTGCGAAGAAGGGAAAACATGTTTGCATACGCTGCCTTCCACTCGTTCAACTCCTTGACAAGCTCCGCCTTCCTGCCCTTCTTGCCCTTCTTCTTCTTCGGCGCCTGGGCGCCCTCCTCGCCCCCCTCCCCTGCACCCGCAGGCACCGCGGAGGAAGACGCGGACTCCTGCAGCACATCAGCCGCCGTCTGCTCCGCTGTAACCTCCGCACCACGAGTCTCGGGTGCAGAGCTCGCAGGGTGGTCAGATGCTGCCTCCTGCGGCTGCTGTTGCTGGGGCTCCGTGGGCTCGATGCCAGGCTGGGCCTTAGACAGCTGGTCCTCAGGCTCTGGCGCTTCTGTGTGGGTGGGCTCGGGCTCGGCAGGGGCGGAGGAGGGTGCAGAGACAGGAGTGGGCTCAGGCTCAGGCCCAGGGACATGCTCCTCAGCCTCAGGGAAGACCACGCCAGGCGGCGCCCCCTGCAGCAGCCTGACGTACTGTGTGTGCAGGTCTGCCACCCAGCCTGCAGACTGCACCGCAGAGAGCGTCGGGTCGCGGCCATGATCAGCTCTGTACTCATCCTTCCACTGCAGCAGCCGTTGCTCGGTGTCGTCTAGCGCCTGCTGCTGCTGTGCCCGCTGATCCCGCAGCTGCGCATGGACCTGGGCCTCCTTCAGCCCTTCGGTGATGCGGCTTTCCACCATCTCCTGGTGCAGGGCCCACTCCTCCACCAGCAGCACGCGCCCCTCCTGCTCGCTGCGCGCCACACCGCTGCGCTGCTGGAGGTCCCGCATGAGCTCCCGCGACAGCTCCAGCCATGCCACCGACGCCACCTCCTCCTCCCGCACCGTTGCGGCACGCACCCCCGCCTCCTCCTTGCCCAGCAGGATGAACCCCTTCAGCCGCTGCGACAGCAGGTGCTCCCGCAGCGCCTCGAGCAACGCGCAGTACTGCTGCTCCACCCCGCCCAGCGAGTCGGCATACTCGTCTTCGATGGTGTGCCTGTCCAGCGCCTCCTCGTTCTCCAGGGCCAGCCCTTCGGCAGGGTTCAGCTGGGTGGGCGTGTCGGGTGGGTGTAGGCTGGCTTCGTGCTCTTCGCCCTCAGGGGCTGGTGCATCGTCCTGCTCGCAGGAGGCTTGCAGGCAGGGCTCTGTGCTGTCGCCCGCGGCACTGCCTGCGGTGCGAGCGCTCTGGGTGTGTGCAGAGGAGGGGCGCGACACGTGTGACGCCTTCTTGACAAGCTGGATGAACATGCGCAGCACGAGCAGCTTGAGGAACATGCGTGACACGCGGGGGCTGGTGAGGGCGAAGAACTTCCGCCTCGCGTTCATGCGGTAGTGCAGGAAGGCGGATGCGATGGGCAGCTTCTCCTCGCGGCTGCCCACAGCCAGGGAGCGGCCTCGGTGGATGCGCACCTCGTGCTGCAGGTCCTCCAGCACGCTGTCGAAGGTGGGGGCAAGGGGGTGGGCCGCATTGAGGTGGTGGTGTGTGCGCAGCTTCCTGCAGGCATCGATGCAGCGCTGCACGCGCCTGACGTGGAACATGAGTGCTGACACTCTGACGAGCTCCGGGGTGCGGTGCAGCAGCGACACCTCCGTCAGCATCGAGGTGGCCTCCAGGAGCACGTCCACAAACCGGTTTGTCGCGTTCTCCCGCTTGATCTGGTCGACGAGGACGTGGTTCACGGGCCACGAGAAGAGGACTGTCGCGCTCGGGGGCAGAATCCAGAACGATATCTCGTCGCGGGAGCGGACGCTCGTCTCAAAAGACGTGTTCTCCGGCACAGCCGCCCGCTGACGCAGGAGGGAGTGCATCATCGCCACCTCGTTGTCGTGTGCCTGTGTGATGTAGGTCGGGAGGTCGCCCCCCAGCACCAGCGCCACCTCGTCTGTCTGGACCGACTGCAGGATGGAAACCAGCTGCGACACTGCATCGCGCTCACCAAGGTGCACCGGCAACGGGGAACCTGCCACCTGCAGTGCGCGTCGGCCTTCGTACAGGCGCAGCGCATCGCACTCCTCGTCAATAGGCATGTCAGGTGTCACACTCCACGCGCTGCCGTCGTACTGCAGCAGGTCGTAGTCGCGTAGCAGTGTTGTAGGCACGACACACTGGTGGTCTGCAGGGGGCACCACGTCCACGATGCACAGAGCTTCGTAGAGGAAGTCGCCAGGCACAGAACATCGCCCGTAGATCTCGGATGTGATATCGTGTGCAGAGACTGTCGTCGACGACACCTGCAGTCGGACTTGTGTGAGCCCTGGGGCAATGCGCTCAGTAGACAGCACCTCGTAGTCCTCCAACAGTGTTGGGGTCTCCAGGAACAGCTGCAGGTCTCTACGGAACATGTCCATGTCGAAGCTGTACACCACCATGTCGACTGCAGCGGTGTTCGACGCTCTGCCGTACCGCTGCGCGAGGAAGGGCTTCTGCCGCTGCTCGAACTTCGAGCGGCACCGTTCCAGCACCATGGCCTTCAGCGCCTTGCCCAGGTGGAAGTAGCGCTCCTTGCTGCGGTGTGGCTGGCGCTGGATGCGCACTGCTGTGTCGCGTGCGGTGCCAGAGCGTTGCAATCGGATGAACCGCACGAGGCCCGAGAAGTCGTGCGTCATGACGAACACAAACATCATCGCTGCGACGAACGTGCCGAAGGCCACCCACATCGCTCTGTGCAGGATTTCGGTCAGATCGTCATCGTTGATGATGCGGCCCCCGAGTGTGTTGATCGCGCCGAACACACCCATGAAGGAGACGACCCACAGGAAGCACACGTGCATCACATGCGACGACCCGACACGGTAGAGCCTCGCAAGCCCGACGGAGAGCAGCAGTGCCGGCACCAGGTACGTCGCAATGCCGGCAACCCCAAACACAGCGGGTGCACCGACAGTGCCTGAGATGAACACCATCGACACGAGAAGCAGCTTCTGCACCATATACCACACCCCTGTGAGGCGCCCTGCCCTTGTGAAGCTTGAGAACAGCCACAACCGCTTGTCCCTGTAGATGGAGTTCAGCCCCAGCATGTACTCCAGCTCGCGTGTGCGCACATAGGCCTCCTGCTTGGCAGGGCTCTTGTAGAGGGACTGCAGGGAGATGCGGTAGGCCACCAGTGTAGGGAACCCCACAAGGTAGATGCCGCCCGCTGTGCCCAGCAGCGTGCTGCCCAGGGTGGGCGCACACTCCCACTGCTCCACAACGCGGGTCTTGAGGGTGCAGAAGACGTAGAAGAAGCGGACAACCGCAGGCATGTACATCACGAAGAGGAAGGTGTGCCCCAGGCGCTCCACATTCCGCGCCACAGAGGGGCTGAGGTGTCCGCGGTCTGCAGCGCGTGCAAGGAAGACCCACAGCCCGAAGGCGCATGTGCCGCAGAGGAGCAGGGCTGCCGACAGGCTGGTGCTGTGCAGCCTGCTTGTCGGGAAGCAGCCTCGGGACGTCATCTCGCAGATGTCGGCGTTGAGGGGCGTGCAGTCCGCGCAGTAGGGAAGGGAATACTCGCGGACGCTTGAGAAGTCGCCTGCGAACCACAGCAGCCACTCCGTCCTCTCATAGAACGTCCAAGGGAACTTGGTGGTGAAGAGCCAGAGAGCGGCAAGGTCCTGCACAAACACAATCAGCAGCAGCCACTTCTCCGTCCAGAAGCGGTCCACCCCGAGAAGCTTGTCGAGGACACCTTGGTACTTCAGGCGGGACAGCTCGCGCACACTCTCGCGCGAGCTCGCTGCGAGCAACTGCCCCTCATCAGCATATATGCTGGAGGAGCTCATTGCAGGCCGTCAGCCGGAAGCCATCCCAGCCGCACGACCTGAGCATGGATGGTGTGTGGGGGTGGTGGGAGCTGCTTGGCCTACAGTGGTCCAACAAACATCGGTGGGGTAAACACCGGTGGATTTCAGGAGTTTTCGGGGCGCAGGTGGGTTCTTCCCCCACCAATGTTGGATCACTGTAAGCCAGTGGAAAGTGAGAAGCAGGTGGTTTCTCAGCGCTTGCGGGATCTCGGATACGCACACACTCATAGAGAGGGGCAAGCTGCGTTTTTCTCACCAGGCACCTGGACTGGGTTTCGTGGACAAAATTATATAGTCATTTTGATCCCGTTTTAGGGCCCTTCAGCCCCGGAACACTTCTAAGTCAGCCAAAATCGGAGATGCAACCGAACACACAACTCCGGAAACACACACATATGATGAGCACCTGCGAGAAGGGTCCACCCACCTGGAGTTCACACCCCATTCACGGGGCGCAGTGGGGCGTGTCACGGCTTCCTCAGCAGAAAGACGTCCATGGAACCTGCTGTTGTCTGTCGGCTGGGGTCACAGTGGAGTGTGTGACCACTGGGGTGGTGTGGCTGGCAATGCAGTGCGGAATTCAGAAGCTCACGGCTGAGGGTGGGAGAATGCAACGGGGCCGAGGGCATGCAGGTGTATTGGCGGAGGGGCGAGGGGAGGAGTCCTGCAGGCCGTTCGCTTACAGTCACACCAGCCTTTTCTCAAGTCTTCCTCACAGATGATTTGCTTTTCTCGCTGGCGCCACTCTGAGTGAGTATCGGCTGGAAAAAAAATCTCACCCACCCCTTCTCCCCGCGTGTCGAGTGGCCTTCGCGCCCCTCACTACTCGGTTGGTTTGCAGAGCCATGTACACGGAAGTGCACCCTGGGTACGTACAGCCCCTCTGCTTGGGGACAGGGAATGCCAAACAGGCCCACACACCCAACCCCACCCCCCCCCCACCACCACCGCAGGAAGACCATATTCTATGGTCACATAATGGTGTAGTTGAGGGTCGGGAGACCTTTCAGTGACTCGGAGTTAGAGGGTGGCAAGCTGTGATTTTTCCAGCCGTTTCTCACAATTTTTTTCTGGGCACAAATATTGGTGCACTTTGCTCCCGTTTTGGGGCCCCACCACCCCCGGAACACCTCCGACTCTGCCAAAAACCGGGTTTTCACCCGAAAATGTGGGCCGCCGAGGTGGCCGACAGGAATGCAACCGAACACACGACTCCGGAATCACACCCACATGATGAGCGGATGCGAGGAGGGCCCACCACATGGAATTCACACCCCCGAATGGGGCCTTATCACGGCTTCCCTGTCAGAAGGACCTCCATGGAACCTGCTCTCTGTATGCTGGGGGTCACGTTGATCTGTGTGTGTGGTCACTGTGGTGGGGTGGCTGGCAATGCGGAGTTCAGATGATCACGGCTTCGGGTGGGGGATTGGGGCAGGTTGGGGGGCAGGGGCCACTGGCTGCAGGTGACTCAGATCACCGATCATCTTGCTCGGTCATTCGCATCCTGCCAGAATCGATTAGGGAAAGAAGGACAAGCTTAGAAGACTCACACAACAAGGAATGCTGAATACGAAGCACATGTACACACACAGGAGCAAAGAACCCTTGGCTGCCACAAGACAGGCACTCAGGAATAATGACAGGAATTGGCAGACTGTCTTCATCCCGGAAGGAAGTCTGCAACCTGGACCCCAAACGGACAGGCATGGAGAGACAAGGGCGCACGGACAAGCAGAAGGGAGCGAAGGAGTGCCTCGCGGTGAGTCTGCATGCCACGGGTGATACCGCGGCCGAAGCCATCGCGCGCACCTCCAACACAAAAATGCCTCTGGCATCGCCCAGGTGTCGCCGCGGCTCCCCTGCATCCGCACCCAATCCAGCAGGTCTGCACGTCGCACAGCCAATCACCCACTGACACCCAGCATAAAAAACGTGCACACCAACGCCCGGTCGAGCGGGAACTGCCAGGAGACCCGGAAGTGCACGACGCCCGCACGACCTGTACAGCAAGGCGTCTAGATCATGCGACGACGGAAGGGCGAATGGGAGCGTCCGGGTGATGCAGCAGTCAACCCTTAGCTTGACTAGGAACCGGCCAGAGGTCGGCGATCAGCCGAGCAGGGGGTTCTGATAGACGAGAGAGAAAGAAAAAGCAAGTCCCCCAGCACAATCTTGCAAGTCCCACACCAGACAGGGGCGCGGGGGGGTGCAGGCGGCATAACAAGGAGTTTTGTTGCTGTTGTCAGACGAAGTAGTGGTTGATGCCACTGCTGTGATTTGCCAGTTCGCTTTTTGTGCGCCCACACACACCACTTCAGGTAACCAGGAAACCCAGGAGACCTCATACATACCCATTGTGACACTCTCATTGGGTGAGACACATACACGTGACTCATACATACACATTATGACACTCTCAGAGGGTGAGACACACCCGCGTGACTCGTACATACCCATTGTGACACTCTCATAGGGTGAGACACAGCCGCGTGACTCATACATACCCATTGTGACAGTCTCAGAGGGTGAGACACAGCCGCGTGACTCATACATACACATAATGTCACGCTCATAGGGTGAGACACAGCCGCGTGACTCGTACAGACCCGTTCTGACACTCTCATAGGGTGAGACACAAGCGCGTGACTCATACATCCCCATTGCGACACTCTCATAGGGTGAGGCACAAGCGCGTGACTCATACAGACCCACTGCGACACTCTCATAGGGTGAGACACAAGCGCGTGACTCATACATACGCATTGTGACACTCTCATAGGGTGAGGCACAAGCGCGTGACTCATACAGACCCATTGTGACACTCTCATAGGGTGAGAAACATCCGCGTGACTCATACATACCCATTGCGACACTCACATAGGGTGAGGCACAAGCGCGTGACCCCCGGACACCCATTTCTGCACTCTCCTGGGGTCAGACACAGCCACGTGACTCTCGGACACCCATTTCTGAACTCTCGTGGGGTCAACCATAGCCGCGTGACTCCCGGACACTCATTTCACCACTCTCGTGGGGTCAGAAATAGCCGCGTGACGCCCGGACACCCATTTCTGCACTCTCGTGGGGTCAGACACATGCGCGTGATCCACAAACACCTACATCAGCACTCTGCTGGTATAAGACACATGCGCGTGATCCACAAACACCCATATCAGCACTCTCCTGGTGTCAGACACCTGCGCGTGATCCACAAACACCCATATCCGCACTCTCCTAGTGCAAGACACATGCGCGTGATCCACAAACACCCATACCAGCACTCTCCTGGTGTCAGACACATGCGCGTGATCCACAAACACCCATACCAGCACTCTCCTGGTGTCAGACACATGCGCGTGATCCACAAACACCCATATCCGCACTCTCCTAGTGCAAGACACATGCGCGTGATCCACAAACACCCATACCAGCACTCTCCTGGTGTCAGACACATGCGCGTGATCCACAAACACCCATACCAGCACTCTCCTGGTGTCAGACACATGCGCGTGATCCACAAACACCCATATCCGCACTCTCCTAGTGCAAGACACATGCGCGTGATCCACAAACACCTATCCCCGCACTCTCCTGGTGTCAGACACATGCGCGTGATCCACAAACACCCATATCAGCACTCTTCTGGTATAAGACACATGCGCGTGATCCACAAACACCCATATCCGCACTCTCCTAGTGCAAGACACATGCGCGTGATCCACAAACACCCATCCCCGCACTCTTCTGGTGTCAGACACCTGCGCGTGATCAACAAACACCCATACCAGCACTCTCCTGGTGTCAGACACATGCGCGTGATCCACAAACACCCATCCCCGCACTCTCCTGGTGTGAGACACATGCGCGTGATCCACAAACACCCATATCAGCACTCTTCTGGTATAAGACACATGCGCGTGATCCACAAACACCCATATCAGCACTCTTCTGGTATAAGACACATGCGCGTGATCCACAAACACCCATATCCGCACTCTCCTAGTGCAAGACACATGCGCGTGATCCACAAACACCCATATCAGCACTCTCCTGGTGTCAGACACCTGCGCGTGATCAACAAACACCCATACCAGCACTCTCCTGGTGTCAGACACATGCGCGTGATCCACAAACACCCATATCCGCACTCTCCTAGTGCAAGACACATGCGCGTGATCCACAACACCCATACCAGCACTCTCCTGGTGTCAGACACATGCGCGTGATCCACAAACACCCATATCAGCACTCTTCTGGTATAAGACACATGCACGTGATCCACAAACACCCATATCAGCACTCTTCTGGTGTAAGACACATGCGCGTGATCCACAAACACCCATACCAGCACTCTCCTGGTGTCAGACACCTGCGCGTGATCCACAAACACCCATATCCGCACTCTCCTAGTGCAAAACACATGCGCGTGATCCACAAACACCCATACCAGCACTCTCCTGGTGTCAGACACATGCGCGTGATCCACAAACACCCATACCAGCACTCTCCTGGTGTCAGACACATGCGCGTGATCCACAAACACCTATCCCCGCACTCTCCTGGTGTCAGACACATGCGCGTGATCCACAAACACCCATATCAGCACTCTTCTGGTATAAGACACATGCGCGTGATCCACAAACACCCATATCCGCACTCTCCTAGTGCAAGACACATGCGCGTGATCCACAAACACCCATACCAGCACTCTCCTGGTGTCAGACACATGCGCGTGATCCACAAACACCCATATCCGCACTCTCCTAGTGCAAGACACATGCGCGTGATCCACAAACACCCATCCCCGCACTCTTCTGGTGTAAGACACATGCGCGTGATCCACAAACACCCATACCAGCACTCTCCTGGTGTCAGACACATGCGCGTGATCCACAAACACCCATCCCCGCACTCTCCTGGTGTGAGACACATGCGCGTGATCCACAAACACCCATATCCGCACTCTCCTAGTGCAAGACACATGCGCGTGATCCACAACACCCATACCAGCACTCTCCTGGTGTCAGACACATGCGCGTGATCCACAAACACCCATATCAGCACTCTTCTGGTATAAGACACATGCGCGTGATCCACAAACACCCATATCAGCACTCTTCTGGTGTCAGACACCTGCGCGTGATCCACAAACACCCATCCCCGCACTCTCCTGGTGTCAGACACATGCGCGTGATCAACAAACACCCATACCAGCACTCTCCTGGTGTCAGACACATGCGCGTGATCCACAAACACCCATCCCCGCACTCTCCTGGTGTCAGACACATGCGCGTGATCCACAAACACCCATATCAGCACTCTTCTGGTGTCAGACACATGCGCGTGATCCACAAACACCCATATCAGCACTCTTCTGGTGTAAGACACATGCGCGTGATCCACAAACACCCATACCAGCACTCTCCTGGTGTCAGACACATGCGCGTGATCCACAAACACCCATATCCGCACTCTCCTAGTGCAAGACACATGCGCGTGATCCACAAACACCCATCCCCGCACTCTTCTGGTGTAAGACACATGCGCGTGATCCACAAACACCCATACCAGCACTCTCCTGGTGTCAGACACATGCGCGTGATCCACAAACACCCATCCCCGCACTCTCCTGGTGTGAGACACATGCGCGTGATCCACAAACACCCATATCCGCACTCTCCTAGTGCAAGACACATGCGCGTGATCCACAACACCCATACCAGCACTCTCCTGGTGTCAGACACATGCGCGTGATCCACAAACACCCATATCAGCACTCTTCTGGTATAAGACACATGCGCGTGATCCACAAACACCCATATCAGCACTCTTCTGGTGTCAGACACCTGCGCGTGATCCACAAACACCCATCCCCGCACTCTCCTGGTGTCAGACACATGCGCGTGATCAACAAACACCCATACCAGCACTCTCCTGGTGTCAGACACATGCGCGTGATCCACAAACACCCATCCCCGCACTCTCCTGGTGTCAGACACATGCGCGTGATCCACAAACACCCATATCAGCACTCTTCTGGTGTCAGACACATGCGCGTGATCCACAAACACCCATATCAGCACTCTTCTGGTGTAAGACACATGCGCGTGATCCACAAACACCCATACCAGCACTCTCCTGGTGTCAGACACATGCGCGTGATCCACAAACACCCATATCAGCACTCTTCTGGTGTAAGACACCTGCGCGTGATCCACAAACACCCATACCAGCACTCTCCTGGTGTCAGACACATGCGCGTGATCCACAAACACCCATATCAGCACTCTTCTGGTATAAGACACATGCGCGTGATCCACAAACACCCATATCAGCACTCTTCTGGTGTCAGACACCTGCGCGTGATCCACAAACACCCATCCCCGCACTCTCCTGGTGTCAGACACATGCGCGTGATCAACAAACACCCATACCAGCACTCTCCTGGTGTCAGACACATGCGCGTGATCCACAAACACCCATCCCCGCACTCTCCTGGTGTCAGACACATGCGCGTGATCCACAAACACCCATATCAGCACTCTTCTGGTGTCAGACACATGCGCGTGATCCACAAACACCCATATCAGCACTCTTCTGGTGTAAGACACATGCGCGTGATCCACAAACACCCATATCAGCACTCTTCTGGTGTAAGACACCTGCGCGTGATCCACAAACACCCATACCAGCACTCTCCTGGTGTCAGACACATGCGCGTGATGAACAAACACCCATACCAGCACTCTCCTGGTGTCAGACACATGCGCGTGATGCACAAACACCCATATCAGCACTCTCCTAGTGCAAGACACATGCGCGTGATCCACAAACACCCATACCAGCACTCTCCTGGTCTCAGACACATGCGCGTGATCCACAAACACCCATATCAGCACTCTCCTGGTGTCAGACACATGCGCGTGATCAACAAACACCCATACCAGCACTCTCCTGGTGTCAGACACATGCGCGTGATCCACAAACACCCATCCCCGCACTCTCCTGGTGTGAGACACATGCGCGTGATCCACAAACACCCATATCAGCACTCTTCTGGTGTAAGACACCTGCGCGTGACCAACAAACACCCATACCAGCACTCCTGGTGTCAGACACATGCGCGTGATCAACAAACACCCATACCAGCACTCTCGTGGTGTCAGACACATGCGCGTGATCCACAAACACCCATATCAGCACTCTCCTGGTGTCAGACACATGCGCGTGATCCACAAACACCCATATCAGCACTCTTCTGGTGTAAGACACATGCGCGTGATCCACAAACACCCATACCAGCACTCTCCTGGTGTCAGACACATGCGCGTGATCCACAAACACCCATATCAGCACTCTTCTGGTGTAAGACACATGCGCGTGATCCACAAACACCCATCCCCGCACTCTCCTGGTGTCAGACACATGCGCGTGATCCACAAACACCCATATCAGCACTCTTCTGGTGTAAGACACCTGCGCGTGACCAACAAACACCCATACCAGCACTCCTGGTGTCAGACACATGCGCGTGATCAACAAACACCCATACCAGCACTCTCGTGGTGTCAGACACATGCGCGTGATCCACAAACACCCATATCAGCACTCTCCTGGTGTCAGACACATGCGCGTGATCCACAAACACCCATATCAGCACTCTTCTGGTGTAAGACACATGCGCGTGATCCACAAACACCCATACCAGCACTCTCCTGGTGTCAGACACATGCGCGTGATCCACAAACACCCATATCAGCACTCTTCTGGTGTAAGACACATGCGCGTGATCCACAAACACCCATATCAGCACTCTCCTGGTGTCAGACACATGCGCGTGATCCACAAACACCCATATCAGCACTCTTCTGGTATAAGACACATGCGCGTGATCCACAAACACCCATATCAGCACTCTTCTGGTGTAAGACACATGCGCGTGATCCACAAACACCCATATCAGCACTCTCCTGGTGTCAGACACCTGCGCGTGATCCACAAACACCCATCCCCGCACTCTCCTGGTGTCAGACACATGCGCGTGATCCACAAACACCCATATCAGCACTCTTCTGGTGTAAGACACATGCGCGCGATCCACAAACACCCATATCCGCACTCTCCTAGTGTAAGACACATGCGCGTGATCCACAAACACCCATATCAGCACTCTTCTGGTGTAAGACACCTGCGCGTGACCAACAAACACCCATACCAGCACTCCTGGTGTCAGACACATGCGCGTGATCAACAAACACCCATACCAGCACTCTCGTGGTGTCAGACACATGCGCGTGATCCACAAACACCCATATCAGCACTCTCCTGGTGTCAGACACATGCGCGTGATCCACAAACACCCATATCAGCACTCTTCTGGTGTAAGACACATGCGCGTGATCCACAAACACCCATACCAGCACTCTCCTGGTGTCAGACACATGCGCGTGATCCACAAACACCCATATCAGCACTCTTCTGGTGTAAGACACATGCGCGTGATCCACAAACACCCATATCAGCACTCTCCTGGTGTCAGACACATGCGCGTGATCCACAAACACCCATATCAGCACTCTTCTGGTATAAGACACATGCGCGTGATCCACAAACACCCATATCAGCACTCTTCTGGTGTAAGACACATGCGCGTGATCCACAAACACCCATATCAGCACTCTCCTGGTGTCAGACACCTGCGCGTGATCCACAAACACCCATCCCCGCACTCTCCTGGTGTCAGACACATGCGCGTGATCCACAAACACCCATATCAGCACTCTTCTGGTGTAAGACACATGCGCGCGATCCACAAACACCCATATCCGCACTCTCCTAGTGTAAGACACATGCGCGTGATCCACAAACACCCATATCAGCACTCTTCTGGTGTCGCGTAGCTGTCGCCCCCTACGTTACCGAGGTTTTGTCAAGGCATGCCCCTCACCACTCAGCTGCAGGCGGGCTGGTGTTGACAGCGAGCCTCAGCAACTGCCCTGCCTTGGGAACAGGGAATGGGGTTTAACATGATGGCGTCCCCCCAGAATACAGACTGGAGGGACCCTAATCCTTGTTGCGAAGTGACGTGTGACACATGTTCCTGAGGTGGGAAGGAGCCTGGGGGCGGGGGGCAGCCTCCGTTCCTCGTCAGCCGTCGCTTCTGTTCGTCTCGTTCCCTGACCCAGCCGTCAGCCTCCCTGCCCACTCAACTGTTCTTCTCCCTTTTACACCATATCCATCCACCCCTTCCTACGCTCTGCCACCCACCAGGGGTATTTTTTTTTTCGGACCAGAATTTTCGCTCAGAAACACGGAAAATCTGGGTGTGGGTGTCCCTCGGGTCCGAAAAATACGATTTTGGGCGAAATTTCAATTTTGCTTTTTTTTGGGGTTTTTCCGTGAAAATCGTATTGTCTCAAATGTTGCCTAGGCAGGACATATTCGGGGCTTCTTTGCGATTTAAATGGCAGGGGCGAGCATTTCGTTGCTTCTGGTTGTTCCTGCTAGTTCAGAATGTCCCCAAAAGGTCGATTTTTGGCCGGGGCAGGCCTCGGAGAAGCACAATACATATCGCGGAAATTTTGTCCACGCAAAAACCGCCAACTTGCCACTCTCTACACACTCATCCAACAAGAATTTAAACCGGAAGGGGTGGTGGTGCAAGCAGGTGTATTATGCAGGAGGGAGATGAGGGGTGTGCGGATAGCCGAAGGAACAATAGCCGAAACCCCCACGTCCTGCCTCGAAGATGATGGCACTGGTGTCAGCTCCCCCTGCCGAGAGGGCCGTGTAAATGCGCTGCGGCATGCACGCTGCGCTCGCTGTTCCGCAAACACTTCATCACAAAGGACCGCGTGAGTGACGGCGTGTGATTGCTGCCGCCCCTCCCTCGCAGCTGGCATGCACGGGGCGACCGCTGCGTGGCGCCTGGCGGAAGCTCAGGCTGGCACGGGCGTTGCCGCGTCACCTCGTTCACTATGTGCCACCACTCCTTCTCACGCGCCGGCTGCGCCAGCGACGGCAGGGACAAGCCCACTGACGACGCCATGTAGAACGCCGGCTCTGCCCCTTGCGGCACGTGCGGCTGCAGCGGGCAGCGCCGCCGGCGCTGCGGTGCGCGGACAGGCGGCTCCGGCTTCTGGCTGCGGGATATGGGCGGCATCGGGCACTTGGTGTGGGCCTGCCCCTCTGCAGCCGCACGCAGCTCAGCCCACCGCCGCTGCCTGCAGGCCGAGTCGTCCCACAGGCACCCTCGCCCGGAGCGCTCCGACGTGGGGATGACCTGCGGGTTGACCTCGAGGGCACGCTTGGACCAGCCGAAAGGGTCGTCGTGAGCTGTGCCGTGAGCTGCGGGTGCGGCTGTCGGTGCGACGGGCGCCGCCGCATTCTCCAGCACCGCAGGCGTGGTGAGGAAGTCGCGTGCCCTGCTGCTGGGGCTGTGCGGCACACAGTGCGCAGAGGAGGCGTAGCTTACGGGCGGTGCCTGGCAAGCGAGCGACTCGCGTGTCACGGCGGGGACTTCCCGCCGCCGCGAAGCCACGCTGCCGCAGAGGTCGCCTGCACAGCTCCACAGCAGGACAGAGCCGTCGACAAGACCCCCCGTGACGACGTGCTCCCCGCAGAGGCCCACAGCCAGGATCTCCTCGGCATGCGCCTGCCACTGCCGCACGATCCGGGCGCTGCTGCCGTGCAGCGTGGCAAGGGACCCTGAGTCCAGGTGGCTCAGGAGGGTGCACACATCCAACGCCGTCACCCACCCAGCATCGTCTGCGATGAAGGCCACCTGCAGGTTAGCGCTGACAGCACCGCCAACCAGAGCAGGGCGGCGCAGGGACACCCTGGCACGTGCGTTGGAGGCCATTGCCTCTGCCTTATGCTGGCTGTACACCTCGTTGGAGACCTTCTTCTGCAGCACCAGGTGCAGCGACTCGCCCTTGGCGTCCACAGCCCACACGCAGAGCCTGCCGGACGCAGAGAGCGACACGACGGACCGCTGCCCCTGCGCAGGCAGGGGCAGCAGGCTGTTGATCTCGTGGGGGGCCCCGCTCTCTGCGGTGCAGCGCACGGCGCGCTTTGGGGCGTCGACGAGCAGCAGGACACCCTCGCGTGTGCCCAGCGCCAGGTAGCCTGCGGCGGGCGCAGCGCACGTGAGGCGGTGCCCGTCAAGCCGCATCTCGACAACAACGACGATGCCCTTCAGCGCGCGGAGGTCGCGGAGGCTCAGCAGCACCACAGCAGACTCGTAGCCCACCACCACCTCCTTGCGCACCTCGCAAGGGACGAGGATGAAGTGAACTGGCTCGTGGCGGGGCACGACACGCTCGCTGACATGCCTGCCGTGCAGCAGAACCACCTCGCCCTCGGAGGTGCCGAGGACAAGGTCTTCTTCGAAGAGCTTCGCGGCGACGATGTTGCCCCTGACCCCAGGGTGGGCGGCGTGCACCCCTTCGGTGGGGTGCCACACCTTCACCTCCGACGCGGTGAAGGTGGCGCACACCTGGCCCCTGCAGGCCAGGCCCATGACAGGGTCGCGGTGCACCTCGACGCCCGACACCTGCTCCTTGCGCCACATGCTGGCGCGTTTGCCGAAGGCGATCAGCAGCAGCTCCGAGTGGATGTAGACGAGGGCCGAGGGGTTCCCGCGTGTCGCGTAGTTCATCGTCATCGACTGCTTCACCGTCAGCGTGGCGAGGCACCACACTGTGGCAACACCCGACGTGTCGAGGGTGAACACCTCCGGCGTGCTGGGGGAGGTGCAGAGGCTGACCAGGATCAGCCCTTTGGTGGAGGGGTCGCGCGACAGCTTGTAGGCTGCAGGCGGGCAGAGCACCCAGGCCAGGGGTGGGCCTGCCGCGTCCGTCAAAGACACGAGGGTGCCGGAGGCGGGGTTCCACACGATGTCGCGCACACCCTCCTCGTGTGAGAGGGTCGTCACGATGCAGTCGCGTTTCAGATCCAGCACCGTGACAGGCCCGTCGAGAGAGCTGACCAGAAGCAGGGTGCCGTTGCCGTGCTTCCTGTCGAGGATGACGATGTCCGCGACGTCGCGCTGCGAGAGCTTCCACTTCTGCCTCACCTCGGCGCGGAGGGGCAGCTGGTCCTTCACCACGCTGCCCTTCAGGCTCCCTTCGGGGACCGACATGACCACCCCGTCGCGCGCCCCGCAGTACACCATCCCCCCCAGGGCGTGGAAGGCAAGCGCGGTGAGGGGGGCGTGTGTGACAAACGACTTCCGCTGCGGGTAGGAGGGGAACCCGGAGTCGTAGACGTGGAGCGTGCTGCCCTCTGTGCTGCACAGCAGGCACTGCGCTGCGGCGACGTGGTGCGCCGCCACCAGGTTGAAGGAGCTGGAGAGGACGTGCCCCAGGGACAGCTCCCCGCCCGTGCAGTGAACCACGCATGCCATGCCTTTGGAGTTCGCTGTGATGATGCTGTTCAGCTCGTTGATGACAAACGTCTTGATCACCTTGTCGTTGTAGGCGCCGCACGGTGGGTTCATGCACTTCTCGAACCGTGTCTCCCTCGGCACCTCGTTGACATTGCTGGCGCGGTTCTCCGCGACGAACTGCGACAGGCGCTGCACGATGGCCTGGCAGTCGGGCTGCTTGACCTCCACCTCCTCATTGCGTGCCTCACGCACAGCCTCCCACACCTTGTGCAGGTTGCCCTCCGTCTCGAAGCAGAAGACGTCGATAAGGTGCGACAGCTCCTCTTGCGACACCTGGTCCAGCACACCGACCATGGCCACCGCAGCAGGGAACTGTCGGCAGAGAACTGCCAGAACCGGGCCCTGCCCTGCAGCGACACATGCGGCACGGGAACCTCTGAGGTGAGAAAACAGGCCTGGCTCCTGGCTTGCAACACAAAAAAGCCCTGGCTTGGTGGATGTGCTGTTGGGAAAAGGCGAAGAGGTGGCTGCCAAACGCATCATACCGACGCGTCTCAAACAAATTAGCAAAGGGGGAGCGGGGGGCGAGGGGGCCTGCGGCCAAAAACCTCTTCCCTGAGTGTCTTCGCCCTTCTCTGCCCTTGTGTTTTTTTGACTCGGGTGCGGTTTACTTGCTGCTCCCGGAGATTAAAGTAACTCTGGTGCTTTCTGGGTGTAACGCTCCTCCAGGATCAGCTATCCCTGCCCCAGCCCCCACACCCCCCCCTCCACCCCACACCCTCCCCCGGGAAGAGATTAAAATTTCAAAATAAATACAAAACGCCCCAAAACGCGACTTGCATATGTCAGCACGGGGATGGGGTACCCCGACCCCCCCTCCCTAATTGTGTTTCTTTTGCCGAACAACCCAGAGGGGGAGCAGCGCACCCCTGGGGTGTAGTGGGGTCAGAAAAGAGGGGCTGCGAGACGCCGGAATTTGGTTTCCGTTGGGGGGGTGGGCGGGTGGGGCCTTTCGCTCCTTCGCGCGTCAAACTGCCACTGTGTGTGTGTGTCACTTCTGCAACAGCAAACACATTTCCTCAGGTTGCAGCGCCTCTGGGCAGGGGGGGACATATACGCAATATTATTGTTCGAAATGTAGTTCAAGGCAAGGTCCGTGCTGATCCGTGCGACTTCGACGGCGGAAGAGCAACGGCCTCGTACAGTTATAAACAAGAAGGGGCAAAGGGCCCCAGCAGCGGGGTGTGGTGGTGCCAACATTGTGTCAAGGGTCAGAGCGCCTCGGCGGGGGCGAGGCTGTGCTCAGGGAGAAGGGGGGGGGGAGAGGAGGGGAGGGAGTAATGTACAGTTGCAGGAGAGGGGGTGGTCTGGTGATCACGCCTTCTTCTCGGTGATCTCCTTCTCGACGTCGTCCTTCTTGCCCTCCTCAAGCATCTTCTCCCACTTGACGAGCTGGGCCACGCCGTCGATGACGAGGTTGACGAGCTCCACCTCGCTGCAGCCGATCCTGTCGCTGTTGGACACGTCCCACTTGCCGCCGGTCGATGCGGAGTCGACACCAGCCGTGCCACGTGCCTGCAGGCGCATCTTCTTCATCACCTCCTTGAAGTCCTCGCGTGCGGACAGCAGCGGGAGGTTGACGAGGGTGCCGGCACGCAGCCCGGTCCCGAGGTTGGACGGGCACGTCAGGATCCACCCCAGGTGCTCGCTGTGCATGAAGTCGCTGCCCTCCCCCTTCAGCACCTTCTGCACCTCGTCGCAGGCACGCACGAAGCGCCCGAACGTCTCCTTCATGTTCTTGTCGCGCTGCATGCTGACAATGCGCAGGTGGTCCTCCTCACCCACCCACACGAACAGGTTCTTCTCCTCGTTGTGGAACACACCGCGCCCGTCGGGCCAGTGCCGCCCCATCCCGCTGGCCAGCAGCAGCGTGCTGTCCGGCTCCTGGAACAGGTTCCCCATCTTCCGCAGCTCCCCCTCCTTCTCCTCGCTCATCCCGTTCGGCTTCGCGTTGTACGAGTGGCTCCCGTGCAGCGGGTAGTAGTCCCCCTTCAGGTCCCCAGCCATGTTCATCAGCCCCTTCACGCTCACCGCCTCCAGCTTCCGCCGCTCCTCGAACTCGATGGTGGGGGGAAGGCGGAACCCGCGGATGCTGCGCCCGGTCCGGACACGCGTCGTCTCCACGTACTTCCCGTCGGGGTCCATGTCCGTCTCGCTCACCTTGCTGAGGTCCAGGTCCGTCGGCTGCTTCGCGTCCTTCCCGTACCCGCCGTGGCGTGCGTCGATGATCGGGTCGAACACCTCCTTGAACACCTCGTAGCTCTCCTCGTCACCTGCCGTCAGCCCCACCGTCTTGATGTGCGGGTGCCCCGGGTTGTCCACACCCGTCTTCATGCAGTGTGCCAGCGTCACGCCGTTCGACGTCTTCTTCGTCTTCAGCGCGTCGTACACATCCTTGTGCTCGCGCAGGAACTCAGCCATGAAGTTGTTGTGGTCCTTCAGGTCGGGCAGCTCGTCGGGGCACACACCTTCCGGTGCGAACGTCGCATTCTTCTCGGCACAGTTGTACGGCTTGTCCCCGCACCCCATCTGGATCCACTCAGGCAGCTTCTTCACATTCCGTGCCAGCCCCTGCGGCGGGTAGTCGAAGTACAGCGCCAGCCAGTGGCGCGCCTCCTCCGGCTTCTCCTTCACCAGCTCCTGGATCGCACCATCCACCAGGTCCGCCACACCGTGCTTGCGCAGGTACTCGAGGTTGGCGGGGTCCTTCTCCATTGTGTGTGTGTGTTGCTCTGTGTGGCGTGTGTGTGTGTTGCCGGCGAGCCGTGGGGTCCGCTGGTATCATTTTGCACTGCTCAAGCAACACACCCCGAGCCCCAACCTTCATCCGACTCTGAGACGCTGACAACACCCGCTTCCTGAGACGCACCTGAGCAAGAGAACCCACGGCACACGGAAGCGGAGCACCCCCTTCACGGCGCCACTGTGTGCGCAGGGTGTGTACCAGGACCATCTGCCACCTGCGCCACCGCCTGCACCTGCAGCCTGAGGCAGCGCCGCTGCTCATCTGCCGCGGCGGCAGGTGCAATATTCGCCTCCAGCGACGCGAGCCGTTCCAACAGCACCGACGCCTCCGCCTCGACGCTGAACCGCTCCGCCGTCACACGCTGCAGCCCTGCGACTGCCGAGGCACGCCTCTCCTCTGCAGCCCGCTGCTGCTGCTCGGCCTGCACGACATCACGCCTAAGACGGTCGACACCAGACTTGACGCTGTCCAACTCACGCCGCTGCAGATCCAGCTCCTCATCGAGACGGAGCTCTTCCTGACGCAGGCGGTTGATGCCTTGCACCAGGTCTGCAGGGTCCATCGCGGCCTGCGGTGTAGATGGCTACTGCCTGTCGCACCATGCGTTGGGGGGGCATTGCGTTGTGTGTGCAAGGTGTGGTGCACAAAAGCAACACAATAGGATACACACTGACACCCCTGGCACCCCCCGCCACCGCATCTCTGTGCTATGTGGGGCTTCTTGCACAACACTCTCAGCTCGGGGCAGACACGACCGGACCTCGGTGTGTGGGGGGAAGCAACCGGTGGTCTCCTGCCTACGCCACGTCAGATCCCACACCTCCACGTTTCCGGGGGCGGTGCCCACCCACGAAGGTAGAAATACACCCGGCGGCAGGGGTAGGGGGGATGGGGTGGGGTGGGGTGTGGCGCCTGGCTCCGCGATTTCGTTGCGTACTGCACTGTCGGGAAGGCCCTGTTCCAAGTTATGTAGATTTGCCACTGTCTGTGGCCTGGAGAGAGAGAGTGTGCGGGCTGTGTGGGCTGTGTGGCAGATCATGCATTTAAGCGGGGTTGTGCGGTTGGCTTCCAATCCAACAAGCTCTTTATCCACACCACTACAACGCATTGTTTTTTTTGTCGTTGCCATCCCAAGAACCCCCTGCAAAAAAACTTTTGTTGCTTTGCTGTTGTGTCTGAATCGACAGCGTGACTCCAGCGTGACAAACCCCACGGCACCACGCGATTTGTCCGCTGCAGATGAAACTTCTCTTTTTACCAAACAATGTACTGCGGGAACTACTCTTCCGCATCGCCACCTGCTCGGCGTGTGATACGGCAGAGACGTGCACAATTAAAACGGGGCGGGGGCTTCGGGGAGAAAGACCAAAGAAACGGGTGAGGAGGGGAGCTCAGATGGCTGCAGTGGTTGTTCACATTCTTCGGGAATGCAGACGCAAGACTACCCGCAGGTGGGTGGGGGGAGGCTTCGGAAGTGGCACACGCGGGACAGAAACAGGCAGGGCCTCCTCTGTTCCGCACGAGCCCCATCGCTGCCGGAGTGGCGGGACAGACTACCTACACTGTGGGCTCCCAAGGAAGGGTAGCGTGTGCACTGCACACATGGATGGGAATCAAACTCGCTTTTGCATTGCCAACACTGTACTGAACAATGGATGCCCCGCGCGTGTAACGTGCGCAGGGGTGAAGTGGGAGGGGATGAGGGGAATAGAACAGAAAGCGAGTTGAAGATGTGCTTGGGGTGTCTGAAGTGTGGGGCTTGCCTTGCGCACAGGTGAGCAGGACAGCCACGCACTTCGGTGGGGCGAGGCTGTGGGGGGCGGGGGAAGTAATGTACACGGCGCTGCCTGAGGAGGGCAGGCGGAGGTGTTGGGGGTGACATCGGGTGGTCTGGTGATCATGCCTTCTTCTCGGTGATCTCCTTCTCGACGTCGTCCTTCTTGCCCTCCTCAAGCATCTTCTCCCACTTGACGAGCTGGGCCACGCCGTCGATGACGAGGTTGACGAGCTCCACCTCGCTGCAGCCGATCCTGTCGCTGTTGGACACGTCCCACTTGCCGCCGGTCGACGCGGAGTCGACACCAGCCGTGCCACGTGCCTGCAGGCGCATCTTCTTCATCACCTCCTTGAAGTCCTCGCGTGCGGACAGCAGCGGAAGGTTGACGAGGGTGCCGGCACGCAGCCCGGTCCCGAGGTTGGACGGGCACGTCAGGATCCACCCCAGGTGCTCGCTGTGCATGAAGTCGCTGCCCTCCCCCTTCAGCACCTTCTGCACCTCGTCGCAGGCACGCACGAAACGCCCGAACGTCTCCTTCATGTTCTTGTCGCGCTGCATGCTGACAATGCGCAGGTGGTCCTCCTCACCCACCCACACGAACAGGTTCTTCTCCTCGTTGTGGAACACACCACGCCCGTCGGGCCAGTGCCGCCCCATCCCGCTGGCCAGCAGCAGCGTGCTGTCCGGCTCCTGGAACAGGTTCCCCATCTTCCGCAGCTCCCCCTCCTTCTCCTCACTCATCCCGTTCGGCTTCGCGTTGTACGAGTGGCTCCCGTGCAGCGGGTAGTAGTCCCCCTTCAGGTCCCCAGCCATGTTCATCAGCCCCTTCACGCTCACCGCCTCCAGCTTCCGCCGCTCCTCGAACTCGATGGTGGGGGGAAGACGGAACCCGCGGATGCTGCGCCCGGTCCGGACACGCGTCGTCTCCACGTACTTCCCGTCGGGGTCCATGTCCGTCTCGCTCACCTTGCTGAGGTCCAGGTCCGTCGGCTGCTTCGCGTCCTTCCCGTACCCGCCGTGGCGTGCGTCGATGATCGGGTCGAACACCTCCTTGAACACCTCGTAGCTCTCCTCGTCACCTGCCGTCAGCCCCACCGTCTTGATGTGCGGGTGCCCCGGGTTGTCCACACCCGTCTTCATGCAGTGTGCCAGCGTCACGCCGTTCGACGTCTTCTTCGTCTTCAGCGCGTCGTACACATCCTTGTGCTCGCGCAGGAACTCAGCCATGAAGTTGTTGTGGTCCTTCAGGTCCGGCAGTTCGTCGGGGCACACACCTTCCGGTGCGAACGTCGCATTCTTCTCGGCACAGTTGTACGGCTTGTCCCCGCACCCCATCTGGATCCACTCAGGCAGCTTCTTCACATTCCGTGCCAGCCCGTGCGGCGGGTAGTCGAAGTACGCCGCCAGCCAGTTGCGCGGGTTCTCCGGCTTCTCCTTCACCAGCTCCTGGATCGCAACATCCATAATGTCCGCAACGCCCTGCTTGCGCAGGTACTCGAGGTTGGCGGGGTCCTTCTCCATTGTGTGTGTGTGTGTGTGTAGGTCCTCTGCGGGCTTCATGTGTGTGTCTGGTAAGCCAACACTGCTGACATTCTCCCGTTCCCCGGGACATACCACGGTACTGGGTCGGAGCACCCTCGCACAAAGGAAATGACTCAGGCCAAAGGCCTCAGGGACAGAATCAAATTGCAACAAAGACCCCACAGAGAGTAGGCGAGCAGGGAGGGGAGGGGGTTCCCGTTGTTGCCTTTTCCAGCATCTGTCCGGAAGAGCTGGCACAGCAGCACGAAGTGAGCCCAACAGTGTGTGGGCTCATCACTGGGATGTGGGACGTGGGGATGGGGGATGTTGGGAGGAAACATGCAGTGGGACGGGTGAAACCAGACAAATGAATCGCCCAACTGAATCGTGCTAGCTAAACTCCGGAAAGAAGTGTCTTTTTTCGTTGAACGCAGCCAAATATAAGGCCTAACCTGTTTTTGGCGCACGGGTGTGATGACAAAAGGGAAAAGTGCTAGCACGAACATGATGTTGGTCTTCTGGTTATGTCTGGTTTCTTAGAACACTTAACGTGTATGCAAGAAACAAACGAGGGCGCCAGCACGGCAGGAAGAAGATAGCAACCCGTGTGGGTGCAGCCGTGCCGAGGCCTTGTCATGGAACAGCAGGTGTGAACAGGGCCACAGCCACCCTCAGGCCGGCAGTCGCAGACGTGGCCCTGAAGATATGCCACGGATCTTCACGCAAGGCAGCAAAGCAGCAGACAAGCTGCAGAGACGCCGTGACTGTCGCCGTGGCTGTGGCTGTGGCTTGTGGAAGTCGAAGCGGAAGACGGTCTCAAAACCCCGCCCCCATATGGGGAAAAAGGCTGAAAATATGGGGAAAACCCGGTAAAATATGGGGGAATATGGGGGAAATATGGGGCCCATATGGGGGGACAAGCCAATCCGTGAACTACCAAAATACAGCAGCAGTCTCTCGAGTCTTCCTTTCAGATGATTTTTGCATTGATCGCTTCCACCTCAACCCGTCACTCGTCACGCGTTTTTTTTTCTCGCTGGCGCTAGTGATGTCGGCTGGCAGAAAAAACACACAACAAAACCCCCCCCCCCCCCCGCGTGTCGAGTGACCTTACCTGTCTGAAGTACAGAAAATGTGTTGGGTTGGGTGGAGCATACACACACACATACACATATGTTCACACAACACAGGGCAAACCGCACAAACGTGTTCACACATCCGGCATCCTATGCGAAATACCCGCCGCTCCCCGGGAGCTGTTGCGGGAACCATCTGCTCTTCCGACCCACCGAGACTCTTGCCGTATTTTCTCTACCACACGGGGTGTGTTTTACCAAAAATCCTTACCCCAGGGCCTGGTAGGGAGGCGCCTGTGGTCAGGTCGTGCAGCGCCAAACCGTTGAGCCCACCCACAGCGAGCAACGTGTTATCGTGTGAAAACGAAATTTTGCGAGCCCTTCCGGTCGTCCCGAGGACAGCCACGCACGCCGGATCCACACCTGCGGGACACGGCGCTAGACTCCCGATGCACAAGGGTATCAGCGCCGCTGCGACTGCCATGGCTCCCTGTCCCTTGCGAGTGTGCCCCCTTGTATCTGTGGGTGTGTGCATGCTCAGAGATTGGTTCTGTCATACAGGCTATGCCTGCGAAGAACTCACCCTTTCTGACTCAATTTATCGCTAAATGTCATCAGTGGCACAAGTGAGGGGAAGGAAGGAAGTGGGAGAGAGAGGGGCGCCCCAGGGGGCGGGGCTGGGACGAGAGTGTGCCAGCAAAGAAGCACCAGGTGGTGGGGTCGGGGGGTGGGGGTGGCGGGCTGCGGGCTCGCACTGAATATTACTTATCTCAGTAGTCTCAGGACGACTGGTGTTTCGGAGGCACTGATGCATGCCCGGTGTTGTGAACAACTCCCCTGCCCTCTCGGACAGGCAGGGTGTGAGGCACATCGTTTGGAAGGACAAAAGGTGCAGCACGCCTTCACAGGCTGGGGCCGCGTAGTACGCTGGAAACTGGCACCTTGCAAGGGCACCTCACAGCAACAACAAAAGGCTGCCCGGCTGATCACGCCCATGCCGAAAACTCGCTCACAATCACTGAGTGCGAGTCGACAAAATCTGGCTTAAATGACTCCTCTCCACCTTACCTTTTGTACCCACGCAGAGGCAAGCCTCGCCCTCGCAGCTGTGAGAGGTTTGCCTGCTTCTTGCCCCAGCGTACCGCACATGCAAGGGCATCTCAAAATTTTCCATTTTACTCGCACATATGACCCCCCCTAGGGCTAAGTTGGCGTGATACGTGATACGTGTCGCGTATCAGTTACGTATCACGTGTCACAATTCGCGTCTCGCGTGTCGCTGAATGGGGTCAGTGTTTTCGGTCCCCGTACCCAGGAGCCAGCAGATTGCGTTTCAGGGGGTCTGGGGGGCGGAGCCCCCCAGCCGCCGGAGGCCACGGTAGTGAACATATGTTCTCAGGCTGACTTCAGTCAAGCACCTGACCAAAT
This sequence comes from Rhynchopus euleeides, assembly GCA_963210315.1. NCBI lineage: Eukaryota > Euglenozoa > Diplonemea > Diplonemida > Diplonemidae > Rhynchopus > Rhynchopus euleeides. The sequence goes on along the minus strand of OY723315.1, from coordinate 1,733,798 downwards.
TCGGTGGGTCATTGGGACAATAGTTCGGAATCGCCCTGCTCCCTGGGCCCCAGTGGGCCCAGGGGGGCGGGGGCAGATCAGAAATTAATATTCTGGTAGGGCAGGCTGGTCAGGCCTGCCCTCCCAAGGTTTCGGACTGAAATTAAATAGGTGGGGCAGCTGCCCGACCTGCCCGACCAGGCACGAGATCACTGTACACCTTATCCGGACGCCGCATCGGATACGTGTCTAGAAAGGGGCTTGGGGGCACGCCTGCCGTATCAGCGCCGTTGCCGTATCGGATACGTATCACGTATCGCCCCCGCCAAAAAGGTGCCCTGAAACGCGTATCATGCCAACTTAGCCCTAGGGGGTGGGGGCTTCTATATAGCCCCCCCCCCCCCAGTAAGACGGCCCCTACCCCCCCTCCCCCCCGTCTCAGTCTCTCTGATGGCATCCCACTTGTTCTCTTCTCTTCTCTTCGCGTCACTGCGACGGGGTTTGGCTAGACACCCTGCCAGCAGAGACGCCGACATCTGGGACACACAAGACACCACTGCTGGCAATCAGGAGAGGTCACGGTCGCCGACCCTGCTCCAAGACACTGCCTGCAGGCGTTTCCTTTCCGTGCACTGCCCCCCGGTTGGGGGAGGAGAAGGGGAGGCAAGGTGGCACTCACCCTCACTCGCTAACCCACACAGACCGGGTGAGTGCCACCTTGCCTCCCCTTCTCCTCCTGTGCCGAAGGTCACGAAGCCGAGGCGTGCGGGGCCTGCCCTGTGGCGGTGCCACCAGCGCTGTGCACGGCAGACCAGCTCGCGCTCCACCCAGTCCGGCAGGAGGTCGACCAGGAAGAAAGGCCCCGACACGGCGACGAATACGACTGTCATCCACGCGCTGTGGTCGTCCACCATCTGAAAGGCGGAATGGGCGTATGCCACACCCACCACACACACCGCACACACAGCGCTGTACCCACATACCACACGCAGCGCCGTCACCGCGTGGGGCACCTCACCGAGCGGCACACCCGACGCCAGCAGCACTGCAGAGAAGGAATGTGACGAGTGGGACAGGCACGGCACCCACAGGGGGGGCTCCTCGGCGAACAGGGCACTTCTGGCCGCAGGGGGCACACTGCGCACACCCATGCCCCAGGTCTGCAGCATACTGCACACCTTGTACGCGCCGACACGTGGCACCCAGTATCGGGTGGCCGCCCCCACCGCCTCCTCCAGGCTGACCCCGAAGCGCAGGTCGCGCCGCGTGCACTGCTGCAGCCGGTACAGCACCCAGGGCCGTGCCTTCTCTGTCACACATGCCATCACTTCGGGCCGACGCAGCACACCGGACTGCCGTGCCAAGGCGGGGAGCTGGTTATGCGCGAGTTCCAGCAGCACGGAGCAGGCCTCGGCGGGGGCTTCGTCGAGAACCCTGACATACGCACTGGCGAACGCGCCTGTGGAGTCGTGGAACATGTCGGGGTAGCGACCCTGGCTGCGCATCAGCTGTGCCGTGCGTGTCGCATCGCCTTCGCGCACCGCTTGCAGCAGGTCCCTCTGCGCATCCGCGGCAGACGCGGGGTGGGGGGGCAGCGCCTCGGCACACACCTCCACAACGCACCCGCTCTCGAGGGTGAGGGTGTGCAGCGGCGTGTGTGCAGGGCCACGGAGGCGCACCCCGCCCGACGACAGGTGCACGCGCCACGCCGTCCCGTCGCCCCTGCTTCCTCCTCCCCCCGATGATGCAGACAGCACCTCGCGCAGGGCCCGCCGCCGCAGATCCCCCAGGGAGGCCCTCTCCGCAACGCGCACCACCGCGACGTCACCCGTGGGGAGGAGCAGCGACACCGGCATCCCGTCACCCGCATCCCTGTCTGCAGCTTCACACCCACCCGCCCCCTCTTCCCCTTCCTCTTCCGACTCCTCCTCCGACTCGTCATCATCGCTCTCCTCGCCGCAGCTCCCGCTGCTGGAGGCGGCTTCCATCTCCAAGTCGTCCGCGCTATCCCCTCCAGTGCCAGGGGTGTATTGAGCCCACGGAGGCCCTTCTAAGTAGGATATTATCCCAAGCGCGAATGGCGCAACCATGGGGGAGGCCACACTCCAGAACCCCGACCCATCGGGGTTGCCGAGGGGAAGCCAGAAGGAGGTGAGCGGGGTGTGCGTGGGGGTGGTTCCGAAGTAGACCATGGTCAGGACGGCGAAGGTGCCTGGCATCAACAGGAGCAGCATTTGGGTCATCCTGGAAGGGCTGTTGGCGAGATATATCCCTGCTGGCCACAGGATGCAGTGGACCGCAGCGGTGCTGAGGGCAAAGCCCCACTCCCCTGTAGCTCGGATGCGGTGTGCTGCAGCCAGAGGTGGGGACATCAGGGTTACGCCAAGGGTTATCTGGAGAAGCGCCCAGTGGGCGCAGAACATGACAAAATTGTCCTGGGTCACCCAGCGCGACCCTATCATAGCGGTAAGGGCGACGGAGGTCCGTACAGCGACCCACGTGCCGGGGGATTGGATGGCCACCTCCCAGCCTGACCCCAGGATGACCGGGCGATCAGCGTAGAAAACCATCAGCTGCAGGCAGCATGCGGCAGCGAGGGTGGAGGAGGCCAGCTCGATGATGTGGACAAGGGGGGATTTGTCTTTGAACCAGCCGATCATCCGACAGCACGCAGAGACTGCAGCGGGCACAGGGTACACCAGCCCCCCGACAACACGCAACGCGTCTGGCCCAACCCCTGTGGTGTTCACCATGGGGCATTCAGGGGGCACGTCAGTCCCGTTGTGTCCGGGCGACAGGGTGGCTGTGCCGTTCAGCTCTGTCTCGTTCGTCCAGGTGCAGCGCAGGGTGTTGTTGGGGTCGTGCCATGCGGGTGAGGCGCAGCTGGAGAGCCAGTCGCAGATCTCGACAGGCTCCGCGTCTTGGTGGTACGCGATGTAGTGGGGGGCTCCCGAGTTGAAGCTCGCCGTGATGACAACAGGGAGGGCGACAGCCAGGAGGTGGCTGAGCGCATTCATGCCATGCATGGTGCCGCGCTGCCTGCTGGGTGGGATGCACAACGTGGCGACACAACAATGCAAGGCGGTGCTGCGGTGGGGTGACCCATGCACAGGCAGGGTCAGAAACTTTGTGTCTGCAAATCAGAAAGGGGAGAGAGGCAGGGGGTGCGAAGCTGCGGCAGAACGCCACACCCTTCCCGGTGCCCCTCCGGGGCACACCACCCAGAGCGCCGGTAACGCCTGGAAGCCGACCGCCTCACGGCGTGGCACCGCTGCCGCCGCCACCACAGGGGGCCTGGCTGTCGGCAGGATACATGCTGCTGCCAGCACAGGGCTCGGCACGGCACCCCTCGCAGCTGGAGGTGGCAGCGGCGTGAGCACCGGAGACACCACAGGCCCCCTGTCAGGCGAGGCGCGCTGGGGGAGCGGCAGCGCCTCAACAAGCTCCTCTGCGATGGTGGCGTGCTGCTTCTGCTGCTGCAGAACCCTTATGGATCGGATGCCCGCGGCACCCCTGCTCGGCGCAGCCCCCCCCAGGAATGGGGGGTGCTGGACTGCCGCTGCGGCTTCCATCCTCTCAGCGGGCCTCCCACCAGCGGGGTCCTGCCTCTGAGGGGGGTTTGTCTCTGCAACCTGCTCCACAGCAGAGGAATGCGCTTCGTCGGTGTCGGGCATCACAACCTCCTCTTCGACACACACCTTCCCTGGAGGCTTCCGGGATGAACATGTGGTGGAGGTGTCCTTCAGTGGCGCCATGAAACGCAGCGCCGCAGGCGCTCCCACGGAGATCGGGGTCTGCGGGTGGCGGATCTCTGCACCTTGCGCAGGGCGTGCCTGGGGGCGTCCAGCCACACCTTCCATGGACTGTCTCGCGAGGGGTGGCGTTGGAGGAGGCGCTCCTCAGAGGGGTCATGAAGTGTGGCGATGCGGCAGCCCCGACAGACACGGGGGTCTGCGAGCGGCCCACCTCCGCGCCTTTCCGGACTGGAGAGGCCCCGGCTCGCCCTCCTCTGCGACAAACACCTTCCCCTGGGAGGCTGAGGCGGTGCTCCTCAGGGGTCATGAAGTAGGGCGATGCGGCAGCCCCGACTGACACCGGAACCCAGTTAATCTCCCCGCTCTCTGCTTGGGGAGGCTCGGAGACACCCTCCTCTGAGAGGTGAACTACCCCGCGGGGATTCGGAACCCGGGAGGAAGATGGTGCCTTCAGAGATGCCATGAAGTGCGGCGATGCGGCAGCCCCAACCGACACTGGGGTCCGCATATGGACCCCCCCTGCAAGCTCTGCCCCGGGAGGCCCGGAGGTGCCGTCCTCCGAGACGTGAACCACCCCACAGGGGTTCGCAACCCGTGAGGCAGACGGGACCTTCAGAGGGGTCATGAAGTGGGGCGACGGGGACCTCCTAACTGACACTGGGGTTGGGAGATGCGGCGATGCGGCAGCCCCGACAGACACGGGGGTCTGCGAGCGGCCCACCTCTGCGCCTTTCCGGACTGCCTGGGGAGGCCCCGGCTCGCCCTCCTCTGCGACAAACACCTTCCCCTGGGAAGCGGAGGCGTAGGCGGAGGCGGGGGTGGCGCTCTTCAGAGGGGTCATGATATGCGGCGATGCGGCAGCCCCAACCGACAGAGGGATCCGGGGGTGCCCAACCTCTGAGCCTGCAGGGATTGCCTGGGGAGGCACCGGCTCGCCCTCCTCTGTGACGTTGGTTTTTGCCTGGAAGACAGAGGCGCCCTTCAGAGGGGACATGGTATGCGGCGCTGCGGCAACCCCAACCGACGCCGGGGTCTGGGGGTGCCCAAACTCTGCGGCATTCAGGACTGCCTGGGCACCCTCCTCTTCGACAAACACCTTCCCCCTCACAGGGGCTCCGGCGATGTGGCACCCCACACCGCTCTCTACTCTCTCTTCCTCCTCCTCCTCCTCGGGTTGTCCACCAGCATGTCCACAGCCCACTTCCGGATAGCGACATTATTGCCAAACCTCTCGCACCAGCACAGCTACCGCGAGGGCGCTGCCGCTGTGCCGCCGTGCTTGCCCTGTCCCGTGTCCCCGTGCCATCGGTGCGGTGAGTTGCGCGGTCTCACGACACCCACGTGTGTCAGCGGGATGGAGTGGGGTGGGGTGTGGTTGTGTCGCCTCTCTTTTGACAACTACTACCTGCAGAAGGGGCGTGTGGTGGGGTCTTCATGGCGTCATCCCAGACCGTTTCGAACGAGACGTCCGGATTGTGGTGTCCTTTAATTGCAGACGTGTAAAGCCACGTGCGTTGCCAGTGCACGCGTGATAGTGGAACAGAGGCAGCATCACACAATAGCACGATTGGGCGGGTTTGCGCGGGTCGTGTTGGCAGAACCCAGCAATCGCCCCGCTCCGTCGAACACGGGTAGCGAGTCCGGATCAGAGGGTCACATGGCGAAGGATGGGGTGGGGGAAGCACGTCTCACGGACCAGCAGCGTTGAAACATCGGGCAGGAGGCAGCAGACGGGGATGAGACGCTTCGTGGGAACGAGCGTGTCACTTCGTCAGTAGGCACTGGCCCTGCTGTGTAGCGATTCGGTATGCATAGCACTCGGCACGGGCAACCTGCATGCTCACGGTAGCACGCTTGCCCTCCTCGAGCTGTTTCTCCCACTTGACGAGCTGGGCCACACCCTCGATTACGAGGTTGACAAGCTCCACCTCGCTGTGTCCCATGCGGTCAATGTTCGACACGTCCCACTTGCCGCCAGTCGACGCGGAGTCAACTCCTCCAGCACCACGTGCCTGCAGGCGCATTTTCTTCATCACCTCCTTGAAGTCCTCGCGTGCGGACAGCAGCGGAAGGTTGACGAGGGTGCCGGCACGCAGCCCGGTCCCGAGGTTGGACGGGCACGTCAGGATCCACCCCAGGTGCTCGCTGTGCATGAAGTCGCTGCCCTCCCCCTTCAGCACCTTCTGCACCTCGTCGCAGGCACGCACGAAGCGCCCGAACGTCTCCTTCATGTTCTTGTCGCGCTGCATGCTGACAATGCGCAGGTGGTCCTCCTCACCCACCCACACGAACAGATTCTTCTCCTCGTTGTGGAACACACCACGCCCGTCGGGCCAGTGCCGCCCCATCCCGCTGGCCAGCAGCAGCGTGCTGTCCGGCTCCTGGAACAGGTTCCCCATCTTCCGCAGCTCCCCCTCCTTCTCCTCACTCATCCCGTTCGGCTTCGCGTTGTACGAGTGGCTCCCGTGCAGCGGGTAGTAGTCCCCCTTCAGGTCCCCAGCCATGTTCATCAGCCCCTTCACGCTCACCGCCTCCAGCTTCCGCCGCTCCTCGAACTCGATGGTGGGGGGAAGGCGGAACCCGCGGATGCTGCGCCCAGTCCGGACACGCGTCGTCTCCACGTACTTCCCGTCGGGGTCCATGTCCGTCTCGCTCACCTTGCTGAGGTCCAGGTCCGTCGGCTGCTTCGCGTCCTTCCCGTACCCGCCGTGGCGTGCGTCGATGATCGGGTCGAACACCTCCTTGAACACCTCGTAACTCTCCTCGTCACCTGCCGTCAGCCCCACCGTCTTGATGTGCGGGTGCCCCGGGTTGTCCACACCCGTCTTCATGCAGTGTGCCAGTGTCACGCCGTTCGACGTCTTCTTCGTCTTCAGCACGTCGTACACATCCTTGTGCTCGCGCAGGAACTCAGCCATGAAGTTGTTGTGGTCCTTCAGGTCCGGCAGCTCGTCGGGGCACACACCTTCCGGTGCGAACGTCGCATTCTTCTCGGGGCAGTTGTACGGCTTGTCCCCGCACCCCATCTGGATCCACTCCGGCAGGTGTGCCACCCTGGGGGACAGCGAATCAGGCGGATACCCGGCGCATGCCGCCAACAGCACAACACAGGCCCACCCCATCCTCTGTGTAAGTCCCTGTGCGTCCAGTTCTAAAGCACACACGACTCCTATAGGCGTGCCGGCGTAGCCTGCACACCCCCCAGGCTCTCTTTGCAGGGTATCCGAACCGAGTGCAGAGGGTACGATGCGTGACACCTGACACAAGCGACGGCACGCGGCAGGCTCGCAGGACCCGAGAAGGGGCAGGGGTGGCGGGGGGTGCAGCAGCGCCTCTCCCCCTCCCGGCCTTCCTTTTCAAATCAAAGTCGGAACTCCCCACACACCCACGCACACACACACCCCGCCCTAGCCCCCAGCCACCACCCCCCCCCCCCCGGGTTGACCGCCCCGGGGGGGGGTGGCTGGGGGAAGTCTGAACTCCCCACAGCCCCCTCCCCCCCCCCCGCCCCAGGCCTATTCTGCTGTTCTCCCTCCACACGCTGGCGTCGGGGAGGGTTATCCACAGCACCGAGCAGAGAGGCTGGGGCCGGGATGGGCGGGAAGCACGGCTGCGTGTATGGGGGGGGGGGGGGGGGGGAAGTGTGGGTAAAGGGGAAAGAGTGAACGAGGAAAAGGGGGGGGGTGAGGTATGGACAAGAAGAGGGGGTGACAGGGGGAGGAGGTGGAAGGGGCAAAGGGAGGGGTGGTGGGGGGGGGGGGGTTTGCAACGAAATGAAGCAGAGGGCAGGCAGCAGACGCAGCGTGTTGCCATCACGGTCAACAGAGAGACGGCCCTTTTGTTGGTAGTCGGGCCCTCGGGACAGAGCAACGAGCCATATTATTTGCCCTTTTCTTTGTGGGATACTGCGGCACGACACACCCGCTGCGGCCTGAGAAGAAGGCCAGGTGAGGTGCTGAGCGCAATGCCGGATCTTGTCAGCGGTTTTGACTATCCTTGTTGTTTTCTTTTGGATGGAGGGTGCAGACGCGGCCCAAGCGAAAAAAGCTGCGAGCTGCACTTTTGGTTCTTTGAACATGGGTGTAATGTGGAGGGGGGGGGGGGGATCCGCCCGGCTGTCCTGGGACCCACCGAGCCGAAGTTAAAAAGGGGGGCGGGATGCAAAAAATCACATTCGCCTTGAGTGGAACAGTCGCTGGACAACAGGGAGCCAAAAGGGCAGTCGTGGTGAGGATGTCCGGCCATCGACAACCCCAGACGTGCCTTATTTGCAGAGAGCAGTGCAAGCGCAACCGCTCACAAGCTCCTGCAGACGTCGTTCTTGACACGGGGGCAGCAACTGGGGGTCAGGTTTCACTTGGGATGTATAAACACTTCTCTGGCCCCTGACTGCGCCCCTTGAAATCGGAAAGGTGTAACAGACAGCAATCAGGACACTGCTGCCGTAAGAAAGCATTTATCGCCAGAAGGCGGTGCAATTACGTCACTTTGTATTTAGGGTTCAGTGATTCTGGCTCGACTCACCCGAGGCCCTGCCTGGGGCCCGCAAGTGTCACGTGAAGAGGGCCACACACCCGCAGTCGGTATTGCTGGCATGCTTCTTCTTGCAAGAGAGGGGGGTTGGACTGGGAAAGGGGTAACTGCACAGTTCATAGTGCGTGTAACAAGAGCGGCGGCCACCGTGTGGCGGTTTCGGGCGGACGCATGTGGAAGCACGGCAAGAAGACGGGGAGGCGGATCTGAGGACCGCAGTGGGCACAACAAGAAGGATGACAAGAAGATGCAGAATCGGGTGGTTTTGTACAGATTGCCTGCATGCAGGGGAAGTGTGAAGGCTGCCACGGCAATCACGCCTTCTTCTCGGTGATCTCCTTCTCGACGTCGTCCTTCTTGCCCTCCTCAAGCATCTTCTCCCACTTGACGAGCTGGGCCACGCCGTCGATGACGAGGTTGACGAGCTCCACCTCGCTGCAGCCGATCCTGTCGCTGTTGGACACGTCCCACTTGCCGCCGGTCGATGCGGAGTCGACACCAGCCGTGCCACGTGCCTGCAGGCGCATCTTCTTCATCACCTCCTTGAAGTCCTCGCGTGCGGACAGCAGCGGGAGGTTGACGAGGGTGCCGGCACGCAGCCCGGTCCCGAGGTTGGACGGGCACGTCAGGATCCACCCCAGGTGCTCGCTGTGCATGAAGTCGCTGCCCTCCCCCTTCAGCACCTTCTGCACCTCGTCGCAGGCACGCACGAAGCGCCCGAACGTCTCCTTCATGTTCTTGTCGCGCTGCATGCTGACAATGCGCAGGTGGTCCTCCTCACCCACCCACACGAACAGGTTCTTCTCCTCGTTGTGGAACACACCACGCCCGTCGGGCCAGTGCCGCCCCATCCCGCTGGCCAGCAGCAGCGTGCTGTCTGGCTCCTGGAACAGGTTCCCCATCTTCCGCAGCTCCCCCTCCTTCTCCTCGCTCATCCCGTTCGGCTTCGCGTTGTACGAGTGGCTCCCGTGCAGCGGGTAGTAGTCCCCCTTCAGGTCCCCAGCCATGTTCATCAGCCCCTTCACGCTCACCGCCTCCAGCTTCCGCCGCTCCTCGAACTCGATGGTGGGGGGAAGACGGAACCCGCGGATGCTGCGCCCGGTCCGGACACGCGTCGTCTCCACGTACTTCCCGTCGGGGTCCATGTCCGTCTCGCTCACCTTGCTGAGGTCCAGGTCCGTCGGCTGCTTCGCGTCCTTCCCGTACCCGCCGTGGCGTGCGTCGATGATCGGGTCGAACACCTCCTTGAACACCTCATAGCTCTCCTCGTCACCTGCTGTCAGCCCCACCGTCTTGATGTGCGGGTGCCCCGGGTTGTCCACACCCGTCTTCATGCAGTGTGCCAGCGTCACGCCGTTCGACGTCTTCTTCGTCTTCAGCGCGTCGTACACATCCTTGTGCTCGCGCAGGAACTCAGCCATGAAGTTGTTGTGGTCCTTCAGGTCCGGCAGCTCGTCGGGGCACACACCTTCCGGTGCGAACGTCGCATTCTTCTCGGCACAGTTGTACGGCTTGTCCCCGCACCCCATCTGGATCCACTCAGGCAGCTTCTTCACATTCCGTGCCAGCCCCTGCGGCGGGTAGTCGAAGTACAGCGCCAGCCAGTGGCGCGCCTCCTCCGGCTTCTCCTTCACCAGCTCCTGGATCGCACCGTCCACCAGGTCCGCCACACCGTGCTTGCGCAGGTACTCGAGGTTGGCGGGGTCCTTCTCCATTGTGTGTGTGTGTATAGAGTGTAGTCTGCAGTGGTAACGACGTGGAAGAGCAGAACCAGGCATGTCTGTGTCATGACAAGTCGTCAGCCTTCCTTGGGGCAACCACCCGAGTGTGAGTTACGACAGATCAGGCAAGGGCGACTGCTGACCGGGTCTGGCCGGATCGCCTTCTTGGTCAGGTCTGGAATTTTTTTTTTGTGCGGCCTGTGTGGTTGTCTTCGTCGTTTGTCTTCTTCGACCGGACATCCCCTTCTTCCGGAGACACCGATCTACACCATGAACCTCGAGCTGATGCTGGAGCTTTCGGGAGCCTCTGCGAGTGGGTGGCCACGTTTTCTTTGGTGGACGCACCCAAAAGAAAATAAAGAAATAGAAAAAACCCGAAAAGAGGTCGAGGCACCCGCTCCACTCCAGCACCATGGGGCTGAGGTTCACGGATCACACAGGTGAGGATCAGTCCTCTGTGAGGCGCTTATCCTGAAGACGTACCAGTTCCCCGGTCGGTCTCCAGAAACTCGGGCCGCGTCTGGCGCTGTATCGCCTCGGCGGGGCTGTCGTCCCTTACAGTCTTTTCTGTACGAGGTTTTCCACAGGCTGCACACCTGCCCCGCGGCTGTGTGGCAGTCTTCGCGGAGTGCAATGCGAAGGTCTGGCCTGACGTGGTGTGACTATTTAGACTCCGGGTGTCTCCACCCATCCTGGTCTGGGGAGCCTCGGTACCCAAGCAGTTTTCGGTCATGCCCTGGACCACTTTTTTTTTCCCTCTTGTGTCCCATGCAGGGCATTTTATAGGGGCAAAATCTACGCTCATTTGGGCTTAAATGTGAGGCGTTCCCCGATTTTTTGGCGGACCCCCTGGCAAGCGAGTCTTGTGGTGAATGGGTCACCTCCCGGTTCCTCTCTCAGGGATCCGTGCTCGGGTCCAGCCTCGGGTGCCGGAGGTTAGTCCAAAAAATGGATCTCGGGACCGATCTGCCGCAGACCCGGGCGTGCAAGGACTTGGATACAATACATGCACATGCCACAGGGGGGTCTGGGGGGCGGAGCCCCCCAGCCGCCGGAGGCCACGGTAGTGAACATCTGTTTCTTCCGGGCGTACAGATCCCGGGCTGTTCCTTCCGTGGGTACAGATTCTGCATGAGCTGGCTGCGTCCTCCAGGGGCTACACAGGGTGGGCTGCATCCCATTCCCTGATGGGACCCCAAAGGGTTTGGTCCAAGACAGGTATACAGCACAGGGGGGGTCTGGGGGGCGGAGCCCCCCAGCCGCCGGAGGCCACGGTAGTGAGCATCTGTTCCTTGTAACCGTACGATTTTGTGAGCTGCCTGCATCCTCCCGGGGTGGTCTGTATTCCATCCCCAATTGACCCCGAAGGGTGTTGGAAAAAAGACAGGCAGACGGCACAGGGGGGTCTGGGGGGCGGAGCCCCCCAGCCGCCGGAGGCCACGGTAGTGAACGTCCGTCCCTTCGCGACCTGCGTTTTCTCGGGGTTTGACAAAGAAACTGGACAGAAAACCGGTCGGGTAAGTTGCTCGCAGTCTGACTGAACATGAGTCCACTCATCTGCGAGGCTGCCAGCCGCCACCAGTTTTCCACCACCACCCCGGATTTTTCCCGGAAATTTTTTTTTTTTTTCTCATGTCGCTCCCGTTGGTCACTTCGCTGCTTTTTTCCCGGAAATCTTTTTTTTTTCCTTAAATGTGAGCAGGGCATTTTATAGGGGCGAAATCTACGCTCATTTGGGCTTAAATGTGAGGCGTCCCCCGATTTTTTGACGGACCCCCCGGCAAGCGAGACTTGTGGTGAATGGGTCACCTCCCGGTTCCTCTCTCAGGGATCAGTGATCGGGTCCAGCCTCGGGTGCCGGAGGTTAGTCCAAAAAATAGATTTCGGGGCCGATTTCCGCAGACCCGGGCGCGCAAGGACTTGGATACAATACATGCACATGCCACAGGGGGGTCTGGGGGGCGGAGCCCCCCAGCCGCCGGAGGCCACGGTAGTGAACATCTGTTTCTTCCGGGCGTACAGATCCCGGGCTGTTCCTTCCGTGGGTACAGATTCTGCATGAGCTGGCTGCGTCCTCCAGGGGCTACACAGGGTGGGCTGCATCCCATTCCCTGATGGGACCCCAAAGGGTTTGGTCCAAGACAGGTATACAGCACAGGGGGGGTCTGGGGGGCGGAGCCCCCCAGCCGCCGGAGGCCACGGTAGTGAGCATCTGTTCCTTGTAACCGTACGATTTTGTGAGCTGCCTGCATCCTCCCGGGGTGGTCTGTATTCCATCCCCAATTGACCCCGAAGGGTGTTGGAAAAAAGACAGGCAGACGGCACAGGGGGGTCTGGGGGGCGGAGCCCCCCAGCCGCCGGAGGCCACGGTAGTGAACGTCCGTCCCTTCGCGACCTGCGTTTTCTCGGGGTTTGACAAAGAAACTGGACAGAAAACCGGTCGGGTAAGTTGCTCGCAGTCTGACTGAACATGAGTCCACTCATCTGCGAGGCTGCCAGCCGCCACCAGTTTTCCACCACCACCCCGGATTTTTCCCGGAAATCTTTTTTTTTTCCTTAAATGTGAGCAGGGCATTTTATAGGGGCGAAATCTACGCTCATTTGGGCTTAAATGTGAGGCGTCCCCCGATTTTTTGACGGACCCCCCGGCAAGCGAGACTTGTGGTGAATGGGTCACCTCCCGGTTCCTCTCTCAGGGATCAGTGATCGGGTCCAGCCTCGGGTGCCGGAGGTTAGTCCAAAAAATAGATTTCGGGGCCGATTTCCGCAGACCCGGGCGCGCAAGGACTTGGATACAATACAGGCACATGCCACAGGGGGGTCTGGGGGGCGGAGCCCCCCAGCCGCCGGAGGCCACGGTAGTGAACATCTGCTTCTTCCGGGCGTTCCGGGCTGTTCCTTCCGTGTACAGATTCTGCATGAGCTGCTGCGTCCTCCTGAGGCTACTGAGGGTGGCCTGCAGTCTATTCCCTGATGTAACCTCAAAGGGTTTGGGTATAGGTATACAGCACAGGGGGGTCTGGGGGGCGAAGCCCCCCAGCCGCCGGAGGCCACGGTAGTGAGCATCTGTTCCTCTGGCATACGATCCTGCCTCCCGAGGGTGGTCTGTATTCCATTCCCTGATGTCACCCCAAAGGGTTTGGGGTGACTAAAGACAGGCGTACGGCACAGGGGGGTCTGGGGGGCGGAGCCCCCCAGCCGCCGGAGGCCACGGTAGTGAACGTCCGTCCCTTCGCGGCCTGCGTTTTCTCGGGGTTTGACAAAGAAACTGGACAGAAAAACGGTCGGGTAAGTTGCTCGCGGTCTGTGGGCATGAGTCCACTCTCATCTGCGAGGCTGCCCAGCCGCCACCAGTTTTCCACCCCCCCGGATTTTTTCCCGGAAATCTTTTTTTTTTTCCTTAAATGTGAGGATTGGCCTCACTTTAGACCCCCTATAAAATGCTCTGGTCCCATGCCTTGTTTGCAGTGATCGCTTTGTTGGCCATCCTTGCTGTAGTTCGGCATGCCGCCCTTCCCACCTTCCCCCACCCCCTCCCCGGCGGTTTTTCTCTCCGTGTGGTTTGGTGGTACTGGTGAGCCATCTGGGGAAAGAACCTTGACAATCCCGGGCCGGCAGTACGTTCGTCACCCCCACGGGCTCGGCCGGTTTCTAAACCTTTAGGCAATCTACGTCCGCAGGCCAAGAACCCGGTGTGCAGATGCACGTTGGGAGCCCCCTGAAGTCCGCACACGCCCTCTCTGAGTAGTCCCCGACCAAGCGCTGGCCTCTCTGACCGACTACCATGCCGCCGCAGGCCAAGAACCCGGTGTGCCGAAGCACGTTGGGAGCCCCCTGAAGTCAACACAGCACCCCGCCAGTGGCTCCAGCTGTCCCTCCCCATGTCAGAGTTGACGGAAAAAGGCGGACCCTCTTTTGTCCCAGTGCTCCGTGCTATGCACTGGGACCCCGTTGCCCAGGCGGACCAGCCTGGGGGTAGAGAGGGGCAAGCTGCGTTTTTCTCACCAGGCACCTGGACTGGGTTTCGTGGACAAAATTATATAGGTCATTTTGATCCCGTTTTAGGGCCCTTCAGCCCCGGAACACTTCTAAGTCAGCCAAAATCGGAGATGCAACCGAACACACAACTCCGGAAACACACACATATGATGAGCACCTGCGAGAAGGGTCCACCCACCTGGAGTTCACACCCCATTCACGGGGCGCAGTGGGGCGTGTCACGGCTTCCTCAGCAGAAAGACGTCCATGGAACCTGCTGTTGTCTGTCGGCTGGGGTCACAGTGGAGTGTGTGACCACTGGGGTGGTGTGGCTGGCAATGCAGTGCGGAATTCAGAAGCTCACGGCTGAGGGTGGGAGAATGCAACGGGGCCGAGGGCATGCAGGTGTATTGGCGGAGGGGCGAGGGGAGGAGTCCTGCAGGCCGTTCGCTTACAGTCACACCAGCCTTTTCTCAAGTCTTCCTCACAGATGATTTGCTTTTCTCGCTGGCGCCACTCTGAGTGAGTATCGGCTGGAAAAAAAATCACACCCACCCCTTCTCTCCGCGTGTCGAGTGGCCTTCGCGCCCCTCACTACTCGGTTGGTTTGCAGAGCCATGTACACGGAAGTGCACCCTGGGTACGTACAGCCCCTCTGCTTGGGGACAGGGAATGCCAAACAGGCCCACACACCCAACCCCACCCCCCCCCACCACCACCGCAGGAAGACCATATTCTATGGTCACATAATGGTGTAGTTGAGGGTCGGGAGACCTTTCAGTGACTCGGAGTCTCTAGAGGGTGGCAAGCTGTGATTTTTCCAGCCGTTTCTCACAATTTTTTTCTGGGCAAAAATATTGGTGCATTTTGCTCCCGTTTTGGGGCCCTACCACCCCCGGAACACCTCCGACTCTGCCAAAAACCGGGTTTTCACCCGAAAATGTGGGCCGCCGAGGTGGCCGACAGGAATGCAACCGAACACACGACTCCGGAATCAAACCCACATGATGAGCGGATGCGAGGAGGGCCCACCACATGGAATTCACACCCCCGAATGGGGCCTTATCACGGCTTCCCTGTCAGAAGGACCTCCATGGAACCTGCTCTCTGTATGCTGGGGGTCACGTTGGTCTGTGTGTGTGGCCACTGTGGTGGGGTGGCTGGCAATGCGGAGTTCAGATGATCACGGCTTCGGGTGGGGGATTGGGGCAGGTTGGGGGGCAGGGGCCACTGGCTGCAGGTGACTCACATCACCAATCATCTTGCTCGGTCATTCGCATCCTGCCAGAATCGATTAGGGAAAGAAGGACAAGCTTAGAAGACTCACACAACAAGGAATGCTGAATACGAAGCACATGTACACACACAGGAGCAAAGAACCCTTGGCTGCCACAAGACAGGCACTCAGGAATAATGACAGGAATTGGCAGACTGTCTTCATCCCGGAAGGAAGTCTGCAACCTGGACCCCAAACGGACAGGCATGGAGAGACAAGGGCGCACGGACAAGCAGAAGGGAGCGAAGGAGTGCCTCGCGGTGAGTCTGCATGCCACGGGTGATACCGCGGCCGAAGCCATCGCGCGCACCTCCAACACAAAAATGCCTCTGGCATCGCCCAGGTGTCGCCGCGGCTCCCCTGCATCCGCACCCAATCCAGCAGGTCTGCACGTCGCACAGCCAATCACCCACTGACACCCAGCATAAAAAACGTGCACACCAACGCCCGGTCGAGCGGGAACTGCCAGGAGACCCGGAAGTGCACGACGCCCGCACGACCTGTACAGCAAGGCGTCTAGATCATGCGACGACGGAAGGGCGAATGGGAGCGTCCGGGTGATGCAGCAGTCAACCCTTAGCTTGACTAGGAACCGGCCAGAGGTCGGCGATCATCCGAGCAGGGGGTTCTGATAGACGAGAGAGAAAGGAAAAGCAAGTCCCCCAGCACAATCTGGCAAGTCCCACACCAGACAGGGGCGCGGGGGGGTGCGGGCGGCATAACAAGGAGTTTTGTTGCTGTTGTCAGACGAAGTAGTGGTTGATGCCACGTGCTGTGATTTGCCAGTTCGCTTTTTGTGCGCCCACACACACCACTTCAGGTAACCAGGAAACCCAGGAGACCTCATACATACCCATTGTGACACTCTCATAGGGTGAGACACATACGCGTGACTCATACATACACATTATGACACTCTCAGAGGGTGAGACACAGCCGCGTGACTCATACATACCCATTGTGACAGTCTCAGAGGGTGAGACACAGCCGCGTGACTCATACACACATTATGACACTCTCAGAGGGTGAGACACAGCCGCGTGACTCATACATACACAGTATGTCACTCTCATAGGGTGAGACACAGCCGCGTGACTCGTACATACCCATTGTGACACTCTCATAGGGTGAGACACAAGCGCGTGACTCATACATACCCATTGTGACAGTCTCAGAGGGAGAGGCACAAGCACGTGACTCATACATACACATTATGTCACTCTCATAGGGCGAGACACAGCCGCGTGACTCATACATACCCATTGCGACACTCTCATAGGGTGAGACACAAGCGCGTGACCCCCGGACACCCATTTCTGCACTCTCGTGGGGTCAGACACAGCCGCGTGACTCTCGGACACCCATTTCTGCACTCTCGTTGGGTCAACCATCGCCGCGTGACTCCCGGACACCCATTTCTGCACTCTCGTGGGGTCAGACACATGCGCGTGATCCACAAACACCCATATCCGCACTCTCCTGGTGTAAGACACATGCGCGTGATCCACGAACACCCATATCAGCACTCTCCTGGTGTCAGACACAGGCGCGTGATCCACAAACACCCATATCAGCACTCTCCTGGTGTAAGACACATGCGCGTGATCCACAAACACCCATATCTGCACTCTCCTGGTATAAGACACATGCGCGTGATCCACAAACACCCATATCAGCACTCTCCTAGTGTCAGACACATGCGCGTGATCCACAAACACCCATATCCGCACTCTCCTAGTGTAAGACACATGCGCGTGATCCACAAACACCCATATCAGCACTCTCCTGGTGTAAGACACATGCGCGTGATCCACAAACACCCATATCAGCACTCTCCTGGTGTCAGACACATGCGCGTGATCCACAAACACCCATATCCGCACTCTCCTGGTGTAAGACACATGCGCGTGATCCACAAACACCCATATCCGCACTCTCCTGGTGTAAGACACATGCGCGTGATCCACGAACACCCATATCAGCACTCTTCTGGTGTCGCGTAGCTGTCGCCCCCTACGTTACCGAGGTTTTATCAAGGCATGCCCCTCACCACTCAGCTGCAGGCGGGCTGGTGTTGACAGCGAGCCTCAGCAACTGCCCTGCCTTGGGAACAGGGAATGGGGTTTAACATGATGGCGACCCCCCAGAATACAGACTGGAGGGACCCTAATCCTTGTTGCGAAGTGACGTGTGACACATGTTCCTGAGGTGGGAAGGAGCCTGGGGGCGGGGGGCAGCCTCCGTTCCTCGTCAGCCGTCGCTTCTGTTCGTCTCGTTCCCTGACCCAGCCGTCAGCCTCCCTGCCCACTCAACTGTTCTTCTCCCTTTTACACCATATCCATCCACCCCTTCCTACGCTCTGCCACCCACCAGGGGTATTTTTTTTTCGGACCAGAATTTTCGCTCAGAAACACGGAAAATCTGGGTGTGGGTGTCCCTCGGGTCCGAAAAATACGATTTTGGGCGAAATTTCAATTTTGCTTTTTTTGGGGGTTTTCCGTGAAAATCGTATTGTCTCAAATGTTGCCTAGGCAGGACATATTCGGGGCTTCTTTGCAATTTAAATGGCAGGGGCGAGCATTTCGTTGCTTCTGGTTGTTCCTGCTAGTTCAGAATGTCCCCAAAAGGTCGATTTTTGGCCGGGGCAGGCCTCGGAGAAGCACAATACATATCGCGGAAATTTTGTCCACGCAAAAACCGCCAACTTGCCACTCTCTACCTGGGGGAGCCCTCGGGGTGTGGGGTTGAGTTTTACGACTTCCCTAGGTCTTAGGTAGTTTAAGGTCGTGCCCAGGACCTTTTTTTTTCCCCTCTTGTGTCCCATGCCTTGTTTGCAGTGATCGCATTGTTGGCCATCCTTGCTGTAGTTCGGCATGCCGCCCTTCCCACCTTCCCCCACCCCCTCCCCGGCGGTTTTGCTCTCCGTGTGGTTTGGTGGTACTGGTGAGCCATCTGGGGAAAGAACCTTGACAATCCCGGGCCGGCAGTACGTTCGTCACCCCCACGGGCTCGGCCGGTTTCTAAACCTTTAGGCAATCTACGTCCGCAGGCCAAGAACCCGGTGTGCAGATGCACGTTGGGAGCCCCCTGAAGTCCGCACACGCCCTCTCTGAGTAGTCCCCGACCAAGCGCTGGCCTCTCTGACCGACTACCATGCCGCCGCAGGCCAAGAACCCGGTGTGCCGAAGCACGTTGGGAGCCCCCTGAAGTCAACACAGCACCCCGCCAGTGGCTCCAGCTGTCCCTCCCCATGTCAGAGTTGACGGAAAAAGGCGGACCCTCTTTTGTCCCAGTGATCCGTGCTATGCACTGGGACCCCGTTGCCCAGGCGGACCAGCCTGGGGGAGCCCTCGGGGTGTGGGGTTGAGTTTTACGACTTCCCTAGGTCTTAGGTAGTTTACAGGGGGGGGGTCAAATAAACGTACTTAGTTGAATAGTAGTACTTAGCCGAATAGTAGTACTTATTTTTTTGGGGCTCTGGGACACGTTGGGCCGTTGAATAGTAGTACTTACTTTTCACCCTTTTTTTTGGGGAAATTTTTCGTTTTTTTTTTGAGATTTTTTTTTTGGAGACACACAAATCTGCAAACTTTGGGGCAAGGAATGGGGACAACGGGGTCTATTGGTGCCACTTAGGGGAACCAGGGTGCACGGGGTCCGTAGAGGGGGGAAGTGACCTACGCTCAAAGATATGTCGTGACGAAGGGAATCGGGGCATCCCCCCTCAGACACATACGGACGGGAAACCAGCGAACCCGCAAACTCCTGCGGTCCAGAGGCATCAGAACCACTGCTGAAGACCGCAAACCCGGAAACCCGCAAACTCCTGGGGTCCAGAGGCGTCAAAATCACTGCTGAAGAGCGGCGCGCATTAAACGACTCCTCATCTACGGCGTCCGCAGTCCCTACCACCAACGAGAACCACAGAGAGGTGGTACCGCGAGGCCATGTGCACCTCTGTTGGAGCTGTTTGGGGAAAGTCGGTGGAAAGTGTGAGGGGGGAGGTGGTAGCCCAGCGCTTGCGGGATATGGGGTACGTGCTGAAGGTGTCGGGTGAGGAGGACGGGTTCGTGAAGAGCTCCCTTTGTCCGGACCTCACCTTCGCACCAAGCACAGAAACATCCCCTGAGGCTGGTGGTGCGGACCTTGAACCTGGGTTGGACGGGAAGGCAAAAGAGAGCACAGAGAAGCAGTCCACCCAAAAGAAAGTTGTGTCTCAGCCAACCCAACAGTCAAGCATCTTGGCATGGGCGAAGCCGGTTCGTGTGAACTCTCTCACACAGACACAGCCTTCCCAGTCCTCCCAGTCCTCCGAAAAGAAGCGCGCAGCGTCCCCGACCACCCAGACTCCCAACAAACACCGCAGGCTCTGCAAAGGGTGTAGGAAGCCTGGGCACAACATGCAGACTTGCCCCAGCAAGCCCAAGAAGAAGTAAGTTGGGGCGTGCTGGTTGTGGCTTGCTTTTTTCACATCTTTTTTTAAGCATCAACGCACCAACCAACCACCGACAGTGAAGCTGACAGCTCTGATGAACTGTGTATGCTTTCACTAACTCAACAAGAATGTCAACCAGGGGGGGGCACCAGAGGGGGGGGGGGGTAGGGGGGGTCATAAGCCCCCCTAAAAACGTACAAATACCAAAAATTTCAACATACCATCAGAACCGCCCTAATACCTGATCTGACCCGAAAATCCGACCCATACCCCCCCGGAAACCGTCTGGAGCCCACTTGTGACACCTGATACGCACTTTTGTGATGATTTTTTGGGGTCCTAAAAAATGTACCTCAGTTTCGTACCTTGCCTTTGTACCTGAACCACTCCCGACCGCAATATTTCGTTCTTTGCCTTTTCTGCGGTGGTTCCGGCTCAGGTGGCACGCATGTTGCCTTCCCCAGTGCCTCGGCAAGGTCTTTCTTGACCTGATTCGTGGGAATGTTGTGTTGTTGCGCCAGCGGAATGAGTTCAGCCACCTCCTGGGTGTAGTACTTCGATCGCGGATGGGTCATTGTGAGTACTTCGTACGCCTGCGAGGCTGCATCGGCATTAGTGGGCAGCGCGTAGATGTCTTTGCTTCGTCGATCTCAGCCTGTGAAGGCACGGTTGGGATATTGTACGCCCTGAGAGCCGAATTGGTGATGTTTGTGCTGTGTAATTTGCGCCCCGCAGGATATGCACACCACGCAGTCTCGACAGCACGAGAGTGTACCATGTGAGGACTCAACAAAGTCATTGGATAGGCATCTGCCTGCCGACTCAGCCCCCACAGTGCGACCGCAAGATCGCCAGGGATGTCTCAACGCCAGGGGAATACTCAATACTCTCCCCTGGCGCTGTACAACCCTACTCTTAACCCTCGGGTCCTCTCCTGGAGGCGGTGATGGCGGGCCCGCAACGCTTCGTACTTCCGGTACAGACTGGGGTAGTCTGCCCGGCTGACCCGCTCATCGCTTCCGAGATCATCTGCTGCTCTGGAGCTGCCATCACTCTCACTGCCCACATCAGTTGGTGTGGGGGTAGGAGCAGGACGAGTGGGAGGAGTAGGAGTGCAGGTGACATCTTTCTTGGCCAGCAAGGAACGCCGCTTTCCGCACGTGCGTGCAGTTGATGCACCACCTCATATATCTGTCGTCACCACGTCCCACTCGCTCTCCTATGTACCCAGCCCGACGGAGCGCCCGAAATAATGTCGCCTCACGGATGTCGTGTGCCGTTTTCTTCTTACGCAGGTCTGCCACAACGCTCTCTGCCGGGACCCCGCACACCTCCCGTTTGGCGGGCTTCTTTCGAGCAAGGTACCCCTCTGCAGCAGCATCTGACACCTCTGCGAGGCCCTGGGCACGCGGCATGTGTTGCTCGGCGTGCTGGGTGAGCGTAGTGACACCCTTCCCTTGCAAAGAACGAAATATTGCGGTCGGGAGTGGTTCAGGTACAAAGGCAAGGTACGAAACTGAGGTACATTTTTTAGGACCCCAAAAAATCATCACAAAAGTGCGTATCAGGTGTCACAAGTGGGCTCCAGACGGTTTCCGGGGGGGTATGGGTCGGATTTTCGGGTCAGATCAGGTATTAGGGCGGTTCTGATGGTATGTTGAAAAATGTGGTTTTGTACGGGCTTATGACCCCCCCTAGGCATACAGTGCAAACGATAATTATTATCGCATACGATAATTATTATCGTATTCCCATTATCGTATATTATCGTATACGATAATATACGATAATGGTGCGATAATTTTTTTTGAGATTTTCGGAAAACCAGAAATCAGCCCAGAGCACATTGAAAAAGTGGTAAAAGTGGAGCCGGAAGCTGCCATTTTTGCTTCTTTGAATTATTGGTGACGGGGGGCTTCACTCAGAAGTGTAGAATGTCCCTCACAAATGGGTAGCAGAGACACAACACACATAGTGCCATGACATGCACATCACTATGTCTGTCTGAAGAAGTTTCAGGCACAGTGGGGCGGAGAGGACTCTGGGGATTGGGCAGTGGCCGTTCCACATGCCCTTCCCCTCGTGACTTACACCCTGTCGCCACCCCACTTCATGGAAAACATGACTACGCAGCAACAGGGTCATACTTGCGGCGGTATGCAACCACCAGTACAGCCTGTTGCGGGTTCGCAAAGCCGACTGGTACGCTGCCTTGCCGTCGGGACCCAGATACTGAGGACACCGAGACAGAGCACCCTGCCCAGAACATGAACAAGAAAGACGGTTCGACTGATGGGGAAGAACCTGATAGGCAGGTGTGGTCTTCGGTGCAATGTTTGGAGAGATCAGGAGATTTTTCTTCAAGGCTACCACTTATGTTGGACTTGGCCTTCGCTCCCGTGAGCAGTGAAAAAGTGAGGAACACCGTTCTTCCCCTCTGACTGACGACCAGTGATGACATAGCGAAGGACCTTGAATGGGGTTTGAACCCGAGAGAGGCAATACTCAACCAAAGGTATTCTTCAGGACCTGGCACGGAACGGGCGATACGAACGCTCCCACCGTGCGCACGGACCTGTCTGCAACTCTACAAGGAACCACGGGGTGGCGCGCGCACATCACCTCGGAGGCCTCAAGGAGCCTGCCTGACCTGCACGACTCCGCTGCGCTACAAGGCGGAGCTCGGGCGCCATCCTCACCGACAGCAAGGCAAGGGGTGATGATCATCTGGAGACACCTGAGCCCATGCAGGATTGGAGAGACGCGATCCACCTGAGGGAGACCACCATCCACCTCCTTCGGACAGACCACACAGCCTTGTCGATGACCACAGCAGCCCGGACACAGACCAGTACGCGTACCCTGCCTGCAGCACCGGACCCCACAGGCTCATCTTACCCTTCCTGGGGCTGGGAGAATGGTAGTGATCTCTATTTTGTGGCTGATTGTGGCCCTTGGCGGGGTTTGGTGGCGTTTGGCGGTGGTAAACTGGAGATTTCGGTGATTGGTTTCGGGCAAAATCAGGTGGGTATCGCATACGATAATGGGATTATCGTATGTTATCGCATACGATAATAATTATCGTATCCGGTCGTATACGATAATGGGATTATCGCATCATACGATAATGGATTATCGTATGCGATAATAAATTATCGTATGCGATAATTTTCCGAAAATTATCGTATCTGGTATATGTGCGATAATAATTATCGTTTGCACTGTATGCCTAGGGGGGGGGGGCAATACAAATCAAAACGGTACGAAACCAAATGAGGGGTGAGTGGTAGGACGAGAACAGAGCGGATACTCGACCGGAAGGCAGAAGAAGTGAGAGACGGACGACAGCAGTGACCAGCGCGCCCCTGGTGGACCAAACAGCCCCGCAGAGCCCCTGCAAACAGCGTTTTTAGGAAAAGTTGAATAGACGTACTTAGTACGTCTATTCGCTCGCAAACTATTTATTAATTTTCTGGCGAGGTCGATTTAGGCCCGCGCGTTCGCCGAATAGTAGTACTAAGTACGTTTATTTGACCCCCCCCTGTAACCCTTTAGGGACCAACCACGCATATATGCGTGGAAAATGCAAAAAAATTGGGGTTGGGAGGTAAGTTCCTTAGAATGTCACCTTTTTGAAGATTTCTTTTTATGGTGAAAAGGGCTGGTGAAAAACATTCCACGAACATGCGTGTTTGGACATGCTGGTTTACAGAATTCATGTTCCCACCAGAGGGGAAAACACGAAAATTCGAGAATTCTGATTTTGGGCCATTTTTTGGGAAAACGAGAAAAAAATGTCAAGACCAAGTAACATGTTGCGAACTTGAACTTTTTGATTGATTTTTTTTTCCTGGAATTGTTCTGGGCTGAATCTGTCCGAAATTCGCCGTTTCGCACGGATTCGTGAGGCTGAAAGTGGCCCGGTGGGGGTGACGACACCCAGACCCCATGACCAGGAATGCTAATTAACCAGGGACTTGGCTGTCCCGTTTGTCAAGGGAGTGCAATATTTTTGTTCAACAACTCTGGCAGTCTCGAACATGGCACGAACAGCGCATTTCACGACGACAAATTTTTTGAAAAAAGACGTTGTTCCGTCCCACTGGACTGCAGAAGTCAAGTTGGCCCCCCTCACCCACACCGACCACCCACCTATATAGGCACCTATGTAGCCTGCATATACGTACCCTGGAAAACCCTCGAAAATCTTTGGTTTTTGCGATCAGTAGTAACATGCTTTGAACTCCACCATTTGGCGATTGTTTGGCCACCGAGAGTAGAGTTTTGACCACTGTGATCGAGAAAGCAACAGTGGGTCCTGAATGGGTTCCGGATACACAGTATATTTGGGTTGCCAAGGCCACACGCAATTTTTTCAGGATTTCAGGGTGTTTTCACGGTGTGCACTTTGTCACTGCCGGGGAAATGGAAAAAATAATTTTCCGGGAACTTTGTTTGGTTGTCTTGAATATAATTGCGACAACCGATTTCACCATCAAAAGAAATCTTGAAAAACACCAAAACCCGTCCAACTTACTCACGATCGCGGTGTGAAACCCGAAATCTCGAAAATTAATTAACCCCCCCGTGGTCCCTAAAGGGTTAAGGTCGTGCCCAGGACCTTATGGTATCGTTCAAGGCAAAACGTTTGTCACACCACATTACGAGGCACAGAACACAAGCCACGCGACACGGGCTCACATCTCCCGCAGCAACGCCGCAAGGCTACAAGCGTGTGATCTCAGGAGACACGCTAACGTTGAATGCCGAGGTCCCGGTCCTGTGAAGTGGGGTGCATGGTTGTGTCGCTGCGTATCACTTCTGCATACCAGCTGGCCCCAGGTGCAACGGAAACAGGGGTCGCGATAGCACCGGACTCGACGCACACCATGTTGGTCCACCCGTAGTCGTTGAAGTCCCCCATCGTCTTCGCCTTGTTGACCCACGGGTTCCACAGCACAGCCTCGGGGAGCGAGTCAGACTTCGTCACCTTCGTGAACCCGTTGAACCCATCCCGGATGATGAGCTCATTCGGGGCATTGAGGTACACGCGGTCTGTCTCAGCCTCGATGCGTGTGATGCCCTCAGCACTGTCCTGCATTTCCTTCAGCCCTGTGTGTGTGGAGTGGTGAGGTTGGGAGGCACTCACAGGACATGCATGCTGAGGCCAGCCACAGAGCACATAGCATACCCTGCGTATTGTCACGGTAGGTCAGACCGCCAAAGCCGCTGAGGCGTGCCGCATCGATATGCGGGACGCGGAAGTAGGTGTGCAAAGCCGTCGTGAAGGTGAAGGGCGCATCACCCGTGTTCTTCACCGTCAGCAGAACCTTAAACTCCTTCGGGGTGAGCGCCAGCTCATACTCGAGTGTAAAGGCGTGTGGCCACACCGCCAGTGTCTGCGGGGAAGAGTCGAGCTGCAGGGTCACGCTGGTCACATCGCCCTCCACGGAGGACCTGGCGACCTTCCAGTCGTTGCTGCTGCGCACGAAGCCGTGTTGGCCCTTCTCGTTGGGGCCGAACCACGGCCAGCACAGGGGGATGCCACCACGGATGGCCTTGCCCTCCTTCAGCACAGCATCGGAGCTCATCCAGAACGCCTCGTACCCATCCACGGAGTACCGCGTCACATGCCCGCCGTGCAGGTATGCCTCGGCAATGCTGCCGCCGCTCTTCAGCTGCAGCCTTGTGCAGCCGCTGTCCCCCGCAAGGAATGAGACGCGCCCATCCACCCCGTGGCTGGTGTTCAGGTCCGCAACGGACATCGTGTAGGGCTGCGGGGCGTGGGTGTGGGAGGCAGGGTGGCAACACACGTCCCTCCTCATGCAACACATGCACGCCACCCTTGAGCTTGAATTGCTGGGTCGATGTATTTGTTTAGGGGCGCTCAACCAGATGAGATTCGCGTGCTGGCGCGAAAAGGTTCACTGGATGATGTCATGCCGAGAGGCTGTACGGCGAACGACAACCGAACCCCCCTTCAGACAAGATCAGAGACCGTCTCCTCTACCCCTCCCTATCGACGGCGCGCTCGGTGCGCTCCAACAAAAAATGATTCGCATGTGGTAATGTGTGACCTTCGGGGGCAGGGCTGGGTTCCGCCAGAAACACATTTTCAAACGTTCTTCACCCAAGGGCCTTGGAACGGCGGGAGGATAGACCAGCAGAGGAGCGAGGGAGCGGGTGGGGTGGGGGGTGGGGGATGCCCCTTCATTGGGGGAAGGCCTCGCCACACACCCCCTCACCAGACATGCCAATCTGTTTGGAAAAAGTGTGGGGTGCGCTTCGGGATGCTTGTCTCCGCCCCCCCTCCCCCCCCACCCCACCCCACCCCCACAAACCCGTCCCGAACGCACCCCACCCCCCCGCCACACCCCGCGCCCTGAAGCCAGAGGACTTCGCGGACCCTTCTACACCCGCCTCCACACAGGAGGCACCCATATCCCCACCGTGCCGGACGCCGCAAGCAGAGCAGCAAATAAACCACTGTCCTGTCCATAGCATGCATGGTCATTGCCACGAACTTCTTCGGGTTGTTTCGTTCTTTCACAGAGAATGATGCGAAGCCTCTCCCCTTGCAGGCACCCTCCCCCCCACTGACGCACGCAGCCACTCTTCTCCCTCCATGGGCACCGAACAACATCCCACGAACACACCCAATTCCGACACGTGCCTGGGAAGGCCAAAAAAGGAGGGGGGTCATGTGGCGCTATCGCGTGGCAGCAGCAAGAGCCACTCCAAGGAAGCAACTAGTGGAAATAGAGGGGAGCCGGGGGTGTGCGGAATGCGTTTTGTTTGTTTTGGCAACCGGCGCAGAACACACACACACACGGGGGGAATTTTTTGTCATCGCATCGTGTGATGTGCATGCGCAGTGGGGGGGGGAGCCGAGGGGGGGCGGGTGTGGAAGCGGTGGCAGGCCAACGGCGGAAGGGGCCTCCCCACCTTCCCCCACCCCCCTTCTCCCCGCTCAGAAGTGCACAATACAGGTGCCCACACACGGCACAGATTTTGGCTCAGAGAGCGGGGAGAGCGCCGCACCCCCACAGAACAACACCATGTCCCAGGCAGGGCGGGGCAGGGCGAGACCCCTGCAGGGGATCCCGAGGGGGTCCCTGCGTGTGTGAGGGGTGAGGTGATCACGACCAGATATCGCTGAACTTATGCGGCTTCTCGCAGTAGGCGCAGCTGAAGATGGGAGGGTCGGCGGAGGTGCGGGTGAAGTCCGCCATGGCATGCTCGTGGTTTTTCCGGTGGCTGATGCATGTCGCGTTGGTGCAGTCGATCTCCTGCGGGTTGGAGGGGAGGTGGGGTGTGGGGGGGTGTGGGGTAGGCAGCAGAATCCAGAGAGGCAGACATACACCGCCCCTCTTCTCTTCTCAATGCAGTGCGGTGCACTGAGAGAGGGGGTTGCGACAAGACGCAGGGCACGCAATGCCTGGACAGAACTCCCCTTTGGCAACACAGCAACAGCGACATACCTCGAAGTCGTAGATGCGGGGGGGCATGTGGAGGCGGTACTTCGTCACCACCTGGTTGTCCTTCACGATGTTGAGGGTGCATTCCGGCGAAATCGCCGCAAGCTTCTTCAGAAGCTTCTTCGGGAAGAAGGTGTCCGGCACATCGGGGAGTGAAATCAGCCCCTGTGAGAGCGGTTGTCAATGCACGGGGGCGGTGGGAGGGTGGGATACACACAACGCAAATCACGGCGACACATGGGATACAATCCGCGAGCTGCCTCGCCCCCACAGCATACCTTGACCTTGCCAGCACGCGACTCCGAAACGAAGACGCCAGCCGTACCCACATGCTCGCACAGGTTGAGAATCCGGTTCAGCTTTGCAATGGTCTTCCAACACCGCTCCGTGTTCCCGCCATGCCCGATGTGATCCAGCACCATCCCGTTGGAGATGGGCTTGATGCCTGAGCTGAGGTCTGTCCGCACCTTCTTCTGGGAGCTCGTCACCAGCTCAACGAAGTTTACCTCCGCAGGCGGCACCGGCCTGCCTGGGCCCTGGTAGTCCGCATCGATCTTGGCCCCGCCACAGAGGGACAGCTCGATAATGCGTGTGTAGTAGCCGTTGACACTCTGCCCGTCGTAAGCGTTGAAAGATGTGTTGTCCAGCCACACGGGCACCACGGGGTACTTCTGGTGTCGGGGGAGCGGGTGGTAGAACTTGGAGTCTGCCGGAACCTTTGGCACGTGCTCCTTCTTGAAGGTCACCGCCCTGCGGAGGAACTCCTCACGCCCGAGGATCTTGTCACCCATTCGTTCCAGCTGCAGGCGTGTGAAGTACCACGTGTTGGACACTGCGGGCTGCTTGAGATACTCTTCGATGGACTCATAGCGTGTCACGTCAAACCCGTTTGCAATCATGCGCTCCTCATACTCTGCAGGCATGGCCAGGTCAGGGGGTGCAATCAGGTCGACCTTGACCTTCTTGAAGACGCGCAGCCCGTCCGTCTTGCTGTGCACTGTCCTGCCGTGGTAGAGGTCACCCACGAGTGCCAGGTGGATGAAGGACCTGTCCCAGTTCTTCTGCTCCAGGAAGGAGAACTCGTCGAGGAACTCCTGCGTGGGGTGCTCGTGCCGCCCGTCACCCGCGTTGAGAAACGAGGCGCGGGGGAGGCCCAGCTTGCCGCAGTACTCCCCGACAACCTTGTCCAGCCAGGTGCACGTCCCCTCGAGCTTCGACCG
This sequence comes from Rhynchopus euleeides, assembly GCA_963210315.1. Lineage (NCBI taxonomy): Eukaryota > Euglenozoa > Diplonemea > Diplonemida > Diplonemidae > Rhynchopus > Rhynchopus euleeides. Next base: position 1,705,423 of record OY723315.1, on the reverse strand, counting down.
GATCACAAAAAGGCTCTGGTCGGTGCTGTAGCCGCACAGCATCTTGACTGTGTCGGTAATGCTCTCTTTCTTGTTGAAAGACGACGACGCGGCGTCAAACACATTCATCTTGCACCCGTGGAACAGCGCGGCGTTGCGGAAGCTCTCCTTGGTGCGGGTGCTGTCCTCCATGAAAATGAGGTACACCGCCTTGCTGGGGTTCGTGATCTTGAACTCCGTCAGGTCCTTCCCCTCCTTCACAGCCTCCTTCAGCCGCTTCGTCTGCATGTAAAGGTAATACTGCTCATCTGCGGTGAAGTCGTTCACCACAGATAGGCTCCGCCCGCAAAACGCTGTCATATTTGCGTGTGCCTCACGCACGGCGGCCTGGCGAGAGAGGAGGTTGGCAGTGGCAGTGGCAGTGTCAGTGATGGTTGCGCACAGGTCAAGAAGGGTGGTGCTACCCGAGTTACAAAGAGATGTGACAGCTGCTTCCTTTGTTTGCACGAACAGTTGTGTGCCCGCCAGGCTCGTGGCATTTGGCGTGCAGGATACCTAACGTTGCCATGGGCCTTTTAATATACGCACTGCTCCTGCAGAATAGAATGACGGGGGGTGGAGGTGGGGCAAAAAAAAACTTCGTTCGGCGGGGCAGGGGTGGGTGGGTGGGGGAGCTGGGTACGGGGGAAGAAGGGACTGCTTCGCAGTCCCTTCTTCTAACTCCTGGATACCTTTCCTGCGACAAAAAAACCCCCCTCCGCCTGGGGCCAAGGCAGGGGAGGTAAGGAAGGGGCTTTCACCCACTGCTGTTGCCTCGCTGCCTGCCGCAAAGCGCGCGGGGGGGGAGGGGGGGAGGGAGGGGAGGGGGGGCGCCATCCTCTCACCCCCCCGCTCCTCTTCTACATTGTTTGCGTGCACATTATAGAGAAATTGAAAAAAGATTGGGGCGGCCCGACCCTCCCCTGCCCCCCCCCCCTCCCCACAAAGCATTGTCTTACCGGGTGTCTTCCCCTCCATCCACCCATCTCCACCGACCAACAGGGCCGGGGTTTGGGTGCCTGGAGGTGGCTGGGGGGGAAGGGGTATCGAAACAGAAGTAAGGGGAAGAGAGAGAAAAAAGAGAGCAGGCCGAGGGGGTGGTGGTGGTGGTAGTGTGTGCTGCGGTGTAATTTATTGTGCATACCACCACCACCACCACCTCCTCCTCCCCCCCCCTCCCCTCCTCCCTCCTACCCTTTCGCCCTGCCCCCCCCCCCAATTCCCACTTCCCATCCCCGCCCACACCCCCATCTCCATCTTGAAGAACATTGCTTGTTGTGCAGATACCTCCTCCTCCTCCACCACCACCCACCCACCCCCCCCCCCAAAATAGGGCGTTTTTGGGGGCACCCCTTCTTCTGCCGAAACCACCTCTACTCCACGCCCACCGCTCTCGCTCCCCGTCCTCCCTTGGAGGCTTTCCCTCCAGCGAGGCGGGAGCGAGCTTAAATTTCCACGTTGTTGGAGAGAGGGGGGAACAGTCCCCTCTCTGAGCGGGAGGGGGGGGTTAGGGGAGTCCACGAGGCCGTTTTTCCTGTCACAGAACACGACTTTTTTGATTTTCTGTCAAAAACTCCACCAAAATGGGCGTACCTGGCCAAAAATCTAGTGGGGGATCACTGAAAAAATCCGTGAAAATAGCAGACACCCTCGGGAAAGTCGATCCATTCGAATTACTTGGCATTTTTTCCTGAAAAATGGCCGAAAATGTGTAACAAAAATGTAACACTTTTCGGCCAAATTGTAACACTTATCAAAACCCCATCTGAGCGCCCAGAATACCATCTAAACACCCCAAAACCGCAAAAATACCCCTCCAGTGAGGTATCCGGGTGGGAAAAAATGGGGGTTGCACCTTTTTGAGACCCAACTTTGGGTCCCAGCCGGTATTTCCTGGGCGAACCCCCATAGACCCTCCGGTTTTCCCCTCTTTTTCAGTATTTTCCAGACCCGCAGACCCAAAAAATACCACCCAGAGGGCCACAGCAGCCCCCAAAAAACCCTCAGGAGCCACAGACATGTCCTAAAAGGGGTGGGAAAAACCAGGGGCGACCACTTTGGTGGTCAGTTTTGACCCAGACTCCTGAAATTTCCTGCTGTAACACTTATGTAACACTTAGCGGTACAGAAGTTGGTGAAATTACACCACTTTTTCGGGGTGGCTCTGGGTGCCCAGAATACCATCTGGACACCCCAAAATCATGATAACCTCATTCCAGTGAGGTATCCGGGTGGGAAAAAATGGGGGTTGCACCTCTTTGAAGCCACCTTTGGGGTTCCGGTGGGTGTTGAGTCCCCCACAAACACCCCCAAACCCCAAAGTACCCTGCTGGAGGCACTCAACACCTCCCACACCAACATCGACCCCACGAACCCGAATAGGGGCGACGGAGTGAAAGCCTTGTGTCGCCAGGAGGGAACAATGACACTTGTCGCGGGCTCCGAGTTGGTTGTCTCAGACTCAGAGTGACTTGGTGGTGAGAAGACCCCACGGCTCTGAGGATGTCCTCGATATGTCAGGTGAACATACACCTTTCCAGCACACAGACACAGTTTGACTCCGAGAAGACCCCCGATGTCCAATTGTGTACCTTCCATGACTCTCTCCAAAGGAAATGTCCTTGTTAGCTCCTGACGACACAAGGCTTTCACTCCACCGCCCCTATTCGGGTTCGTGGGGTCGATGTTGGTGTGGGAGGTTTTGAGTGCCTCCAGCAGGGTACTTTGGGGGGTTTTGGGGGGGTTCCCGACTCAACACCCACCGGAACCCCAAAGGTTCCCTCAAAGAGGTGCAACCCCCATTTTTTCCCACCCGGATACCTCACTGGAATGAGGTTATCACGGTTTTGGGGTGTCCAGATGGTATTCTGGGCACCCAGAGCCACCCCGAAAAGTGGTGTAATTTCACCAACTTCTGTACCGCTAAGTGTTACATAAGTGTTACAGCAGGAAATTTCAGGAGTCTGGGTCAAAACTGACCACCAAAGTGGTCGCCCCTGGTTTTTCCCACCCCTTTTAGGACATGTCTGTGACTCCTGGGGGTTTTTGGGGACTTCTGTGACCCTCTGGGTGGTATTTTTTGGGTCCGCGGGTCTGGAAAAGGCTGAAAAAGAGGGGAAAACCAGGGGGTTTATGGGGGTTCGGCTAGGAAATACCGGCTGGGACCCAAAGTTGGGTCTCAAAAAGGTGCAACCCCCATTTTTTCCCACCCGGATACCTCACTGGAGGGGTATTTTTGCGGTTTTGGGGTGTTTAGATGGTATTCTGGGCGCTCAGATGGGGTTTTGATAAGTGTTACAATTTGGCCGAAAAGTGTTACATTTTTGTTACACATTTTCGGCCATTTTTCAGGAAAAAATGCCAAGTAATTCGAATGGATCGACTTTCCCGAGGGTGTCTGCTATTTTCACGGATTTTTTCAGTGATCCCCCACTAGATTTTTGGCCAGGTACGCCCATTTTGGTGGAGTTTTTGACCGAAAATCAAAAAAATCGTGTTTGTGACAGGCCTAAACAGGGATTTTCCTACACGTGGACTTCCCTAGAGGGGGGGGGTGGGGGGAGGGAGTGGGGCGATGCAGGGGCGCATTCCTGCCCGATTCTCAACAGTCCTGGGCTTGCGGCTGCGGGGGAGTGTCCCGGTGTGGGTGTTCTGCCCACTGAGTGGCTCGGTGGGGGAGGGGGGGATGGGGGGGGAATAGGTTTTTGATTTCCCACGACCTTTAGATGTGCTGGCGCATCCACAATAGGTGTCACGACGCTCGTTCTGCTGACACGCTTGCTTCCCCTTCCGTTGATGCGTTTGACGCTTCCACTGTGGAACAGGGAGTAGTATCGTAGCGGGGGCACACTCGCTACCAAGTCACGCATCGTTAAGTCAGTGAGGGGAAGTAGGGTTGTTGCTCGCGTTCTCACTCAGTCGTATTGCAATTTGGGTTAGCGTGCTGGCATCGCAGCCTGGCCCCGAGGGACCATACCGTGAGTAACCGGGCCCGCTGTAGCCACTCAGTCACACCTGGTAGCGAAGGCCCCAGTCCGCTGAATGTTAGATTTCGCGTGTCTGTGCGTGGGGGGGATGTGCCGCACACATCTCTTCAATTTCTCTGTGGTCTCTCTCTACTCTCACCTCAAGTGATAATATTTTTTGGCAGCGTGCTGCTGCCGGGGGTGTTGTACATGCAGCATCGCTCGGATTGTTTTGGTGCACCAAATGTGTGTCGCACTCCCACCCACCCACCCACCCCCCACCATCGCCCAGAGAGGACGTCAAAAATCCCAGAGGCACCAGGGCAATCAGTTGCCTGCCGTGGAAATAGAAGGTTTCTTTTTTCATTCCCGATTCAGCCATTCCATACCATTGGGGCATTTACAGCCACAATAAACCCTCCCCCGGCACACACACACACACCCAACGCCATCCGGAAACACTTTACGCTTCTTCAGCAGGTCAGAACCTGCAGGCCCCATATTACAAGGCACCGCTACTACCACGCCCGCCCCCAGCTCGCTCGGGAGACACGAAAGAGGGGGGGGGGGGAGACAATGCCACGCTGTTTGCCTTTTGGCTGACACGCTTGCGTTGGCTGGAGCTTGAGGCTGGAGGCGCAGCAACAGGCATTTGAGAGAGAGAGAAAGAAAGGAGGGTCGGGGGAGCTCTCGAGAGTGGTCTGAGTAGTCAGGCGCAGAGGCGCCCTTTATCGAGAAGAAGCTGGCCACAGCAGCCTGCTATCTATGAAAATCTCTAGTGTATCGGGGTGTGTGCAGGTGTGGTTGCGGAGCGGTCTGCGGCTGTGTGTGTGTTGTTAGAGATGATGTAACATGCACACACGGCACGCAACTGCCTCTGTGAGGTAAGTGATCTTGAACTGTTCATCGAAAACGATTCCGCTTTTTCCCGGGGGTTCAAGGTTCAGAAGGTTCAGAAGGTTCAGAACTGTGTTGCTGCGCCCGCCCGCCCGCCCCCAGCAACCAACACCCACCCAGCCCACTCTGTTGATTCATCCGCAAAAAAAAGGTAGAAAATACGGACGCTCCCCCCCCCCCTCTCCCTCAAGACGAAAATCACGGTAAAACCCTTGCTGCCCGTCCCTCCATCACGTGGGATGTTCGGAGGGCTTCGGGGTGCTGGCACTCCCAACACACTGCGAAGGCGAGGGTGCTGGAGTGCCGGAGTGCAAGGCGGGCGAGTCCCTGACAACAGGCGAAAACCCTCATAGGCACTCCCTCCCCACACTGAGTGTGGGGAACGCCATCGCGTATCCACCCTCGAGGCGCATCACACGCCACACCACCACTGTATGCGAAGCACGCGATGCGTTCATTCGGGACGACGACAGGGCGGGTGCTCCCCGATGTGAGGCCAAAGCGCCTCGCCGAAGGGCAGCTCCCTTGACCCTCGTTTGTTGCGACCAACCCGGGATTTGGCGGAGAAGCCAGAGGGTGGGCCACGCTTTTGCCCTCAAGCCCGGTGTGGCACATCGCATCCTGTGGTGCAGGCTACTCGTCCCCCCGGTTCATGACATGCGAGATGAAGGTGGCGCAGTGCGTGCACATCAGGTGCAGCAGCTTCTCGTCCTCCTCGGTGAAGGCGGTGATCTCGAGACCCACCTCGCCTGGGAGGTGCTCACGCAGGGGGCCGAACTTGTTGATCATCTCCACAAGACCGACCACCTTGCCTTGGTCGTCCTTCACGGGGCCGATCAAGATGCTGCGGGACTGATACCCGCTCATCTGGTCTGAGTACCGGTTGTGCTTGAAGCGGTCGTCGGTGTATACGTCAGGCACGTTCAACACCTCCCCACTCCGCACAACAGCCCACTTCGTCCCAGATTTCCGCAACGGCACGCTGCATTGTGCCTGTAGTGGTTGGGCGGGTGTGGGTATCAAGGCGGATAATGGTTTTCAGGGAGAACGAGACATGCGCCAAGACGAGGCAAGGCCAGAAGGGGCGTCAAAGGTTGCACAAGCATGCCTGCCACACAAGCATACCTGCACCAGATGGTCGGTCATGAAGTCGCTAAACTCCTGATAGGTGATCTCCTCTGTGTCGGGCAGCATCTGGGCCACACGCTTCGGCTCCCACCCGACGTGGATCAGCACCTGGGCCAGCTGATCGCTTCTGATGTTCGGGTGGTCATGCGGATCCTGTGTGGTGTGGCATGGCGGTTTTGGAACGACGTTCTCCATCAAAATACTAGACGCCACGTGGCGGCCCCCCGGGAGGCGACCACATGACGGACACGGCTGCTGTGCAGTATAGGGGCAGCACCCACCCCCACATACCAGCCCTGTTGCGTAATGGAAGGCAATTTCCAGTTCCTCTCGTGTCGGGTACACGCCGTGGCGCACCATGGTGAACAGTGTCTTTGGATCCCCGTCATCCTCTTGGAAAGGCTTCGTCAGATCCTTGATCAGGTACAGCGTGCAGCGGTCGCAGTTGACCAGCTCCCACCCCTCCGCAATGATGGCGTCGAAGAGTGAGCGCATCTTTTCCGCCTGCTTCATGCGCTCTGCCTTCTCCAGGTCGAGGAACAGCAGGTTGATCATGCCCAGGCAGCACCCGATCATAACACCGATGGCAGACCCCAGCGTGCCCAGCAGCTTTGTGCTGCGCAGGGAGCGCTGCTTGTCTGTCATCGAGGGGGACTTGAACCCGCACCTCGCGGCAAACGCCTCGACTGTCCCGCCGAAGAGCACGCCCGCCACATCGCTGAAGAGCTGCGTGGTGGTGGTGGTGGTGGCAATCACAAAGGTGAACCGTGACTGGCGTGATCATATAGGGTTTCTGTGCCAGGTTTGTGCCAGTTCCAGGAGGTTCACGCCAGTGACACATTAAGACCACCGCCGGGGGCACCAAAGGCGAAGCACGTGCGAATCACGCGTTCAAAACATTCCCCAAAACAGCACGACCCTCTGGGGTAGTGGGGCACACACCTGACCAAATGCCGCCGCCACAAGGGTGAAGCGGAGGTAGTTCCCGAAGAAGTTGTCGATGAGATCCCCCGCGTGGATCATGATGGTGTTGTCCATCAACCCGAACCCGACCATCGGCACAGCGCATGCGATGAAGTGGCGCCACTTGATATCAGACGACAGCACGTAATCTTCGGAAGACTGGCCGTTGCCGTTGCCGCTGCCGTTGTTGCCACTCCCGCCGCTGCCACTATTGCTATCGCTGTTGCTGTTGTTGCCGTTGCCGGTATTACTGCTCCCCTGCGCAGTGTCACCGGAGCTGGACACCTTCGCATTGGTGGGAGGTGCAGCGGTGCAGTAGGGGCGCACAGTATAGAGGCTGCTTTGTCGCTGCTGCTGTCGCACGATCCGCAGCACGCTGGTGCTCTGGAGTGCCGGTGCCAGGCGCACGGCCCGCGCCAGCGGCGCGCCGATGGAGGCAGAGAAGCGGCGGCGCGAGCCGGACAGCACACCGGCCCTCTGCCCCCTGGCAGGCAGCAGCAGCGGTGGCACCGAGAGCCCTACCGCAGGCGCAGCAACCGCCAGCCGCATCGGCGCAGCCATGCTGCCCGGATTTGCTCTCTTCCCCTCCCGAAAACCCCCCCCCCCCCAGGCGCACGGCAGCCCCCGTGCAGTTCACGCGCACACCCACACCCTCATGTGCCTTGCCGCAGCCAAAAGCAAAGGCGCACCGCTCGTCTGCGTTACGTCAGCAGGAAATAAACTCACCTCTCCGTGCCCTGCGTGCAGCCCAGCTGGGGTAGTGTAGTGTTATTGGATTATCAAAAGGGCCTCTGTTGTGTCGCTGGTGTTGGTGTGCTGTGGGGAGGTGGGGACCAGCGGGGATACCGCCCTCAGAGTGTTCTGCTGTTCTCCGCGGGGGGGTGGGACCTGCACTCAACAATAAAGGGCTCACCTGTGTGTGTTGGCACGCACACATCAGCCCGCAAACCCGGAAGACATCATGGGGTCACGGGCGGGGTCGAGGGGGGGGTGCGGGTTGGGGTACGGGGTGGAGAGGAGGGAGGAGGGACACAACCTGACATGTCATCTTCTTGTCTGTACCCACAGCTGCGCGCAACACAGCGCTTCGGTTCTTCTTTTATCCCCCCCCCCCCCTTTGCCCCACCCCTCTCTGGCTCCGGGGCTTCGGGCGGTTCAATTTCGGGCTGTTCACAGCTTTCAAGGGAGGGGGAGGGGGGCGGGGTTGGTGCCCTTAATTTGATGCCACCCCCCCCTCCCTCCCCCATGCATTTTTTTTGAATTTTCAGTTTTTTTCACAGTTGGGGGGGGGGGGGGGAGGGGAGGGTGGGGGAATCCGCTCTGCGCCGCTCTGTGTGTTGCGTCAAAACTGTCGGGGGGAGGGGATGGGAGGGGAGGGGGGCCGTTTTCTGCTCACAAGTGTGTCCGAAATAAAAAAACTCGCCCGTTTTTTTTCCTCCAACACCCATGGCGAAGACCCCCCCCCCCCACATCAACCGAGTTTCGGGGTGTGAGGGCAAAGCGGGCGTGTCTCACGCGCAGGACAGCGCCCCTCCCTGCCCCCCCCCCCCCTCCCCTTTCCCCCTTCCCGCCCCCACTCCTCCCCCCCCCCCAACGCCACCCACACAAGGCGCGCAGAACATCCCTACATAAATTTCGCTCATCACGCAGCCCCCCCTCCCCCACAGCGGTGCTTTTGCGATGGGAACTCTCTTCCACGTGGGATCTCCTCCACCCCTCCTCCCCGCCCCCCCCCCCTCCAGACGCAAAGATCTGCCCTTCTCTTTCTCGCTCTCTGGCTCGGGCAACAAGGCCCACCAAAGCAGCATGGCCTGCGAACACGACACTGCGTTTCTTTCAGCCCCGGTGGGGGGGGGGGGCGTTCTTTCTGGTTCTTTCTGGTGGGGAGGGGGAGAGGGGGGAGGGGGGCCGTCTTCAGCAGAGGTCTTGTTGAGAGAGGGTGGCGGGGGTGCAGAGATTTGCTGCCTTTCAGTTCTCCTCGCAGGCCCTTCTCCTCTCTCTCTCTCTGACCGATTTTTCCCCCTCCCTCGCGAAGACGCGAAGAGAAAAACACCCTGTTGGTCCGATCTGATCGCACAGGGTTAGGCCCGCCACCCCAGGGCACGGCTGGTTGCTGCTGCAGGGGTGTCGGGTCAGAGCGTCCTCCTTTTGTTGAGAAGGAATCGAGGGTCGACCCCCTCCTTCCTCTGAAGAAAGAGCAGCAAAGCAATACCGCCACACGGGGAGGTGTCGGAGTGAGGGTAGAGCGACACCATGTTTCTCCCGCGCGTTGTGTGTCCTGTCGTAGGGACACAGCGTGATGCAAGTTCGCTCGCCCAGGCTGCGACACAAAGGGAGGGGGAGGGCGTGTATGTGTGGTTTCGAGACTTTCATGAACTTCATTTCTGTTTGTTCGAATTGCGTCCAGATTCGTGAGCCTCACAAGAGCAGAAACATGAGTCGACTCAGAGATGAGACAAACTGAAGCAGTTTGGCACAGAGCGACGGCGACGACCTCCGCGCTTTGGCAACAAGGCTTTTTGACAAAAAGAGAGGGGAATGTACGACTCAACGCCTCCCAGGGGGGAGGGGGGGGGGGGGGGGCTGCCCAACCTGCAACAACACAGCAGGTTGCTCCAACAGGTTGATTTGACTCGGAGAGGGGCGAGCGGGCACCCGCCGCCACCTCCCCGTTTGCTCTGCCCAATGGAGTAAAACAAGAATCTCATAGTTTCCCTTCGCGCGAAGCTTTTTGGCTACGCGCGAACCCCCCGGACCCCTGCGCGAGCGCGTAAAAAAAAAGGGGGTTCGCGCGAAAAAAAAAGCGCATTTCGCGCGAAAAAAAAGACGCTTCGCGCGAAAAAAAAAGTGCTTCGCGCGAAAAAAAAAAGGATTTCGCGCGAAAAAAAACGCATTTCGCGCGAAAAAAAGGGGTAAAAAAGCGCTTCGCGCGAAAAAATTGGCCCCTTGGCACCTTGTCCCTGTGGCTGTGATGTGAACAGTGTGACTATTGTTGGCGTCCAGCTCACTGTGTCATGCGCCTTCTCCATGCCTCCATGATTGATCGTCTTCTTGATATTGGGTGTGGTGCTCACCTGTGAGCATGTGGCACAGGGACGAAAGACGAGAGTCTCGCGCGAAAAAAAGGAGCACTTTTTTCTTCGCGCGTCGCGCGCGTCCGACGCACGAAAAAAAAGGTCTTCGCGCGAAGGAAAACTATGTGGAATCTTAGAAAAAAAACAAGATGACAATCTATGTACAACAGGAGAAGCAGAGGTGAGAGGGAAAGAGGGAAAGAGAGGGGGAGGGAGGAAGCGGTACGACACTACAATGAAGGTTGGGGGGGGGGGTGGTGGTGGTTGTGGTCAGGGGCAGGGGGGGAGTGAGGGGGCGTACATTTTTCGTTTCGTTATCCCAGACAGATGAAAAACGAGTTGACAAAGTTGGGAGGGGGGGGGGGTGAGGGGAGGGCTTTAGTATTGTGGAGCAGCAAAGCCAGCAGGGGCACACCCGTGTTCTTCTCGTGGTTTCGCGTCTGCCAATGACATGCGGACGGGAAGACGGATCTTCTCGGGGAAAACTATTCCGCAGCTGCCGCTTGAAAATATTCAAACGCGATGGTGGTCCCACTCACCTCCACCGATCTCTCTCAACCTCAAGCGTGCCTTTCCCCTGCAGATCCAGCTCGCTTCGCCGCCGCTCTCGCCCGTCCTTGTTGGTGGAACGAACAAGCGCACACAGAACCACACACACGACACTATGACACACAGGGGAGTGGGGGGTGGGGGGCGGGGGGGGAAGGTGAGCACCAACAGCACCCAACACCCAGAGGAGGGCCTCCTTGCTGGGTGGGGGACAAGCCCGGGAAAAAAAAGTAAATCACGGCGAAACGGTTGGTGTAAGAAGGCGATACATTGTACAGCGCGTTCGGCTGCCCACCTTTTTTTTGGAGGGGGGTGAAGCCCGTGAACCACCCGAAGCGGGGTTTGACACCACCCCAACCACGCCGCCCTCACCCGAGGTGGGGTGCACCCAACAGGGTTTTCTCCGAAGAGTACTGCGAGTGCTGCGAGGCGGCCTGGAGGGACTCGTGGATCGCCATGCGCTCGGTGCGGATGTCGTTCTCCAGCTTCTCCAGCTCGATGTCCTTGCGGATGTCGCTCATGACGGAGGTGTACGACAGCGGGGAGCCTGCCATCCCACCGCCGACAGCGATGGGTGTCGGTGCTGCTGGCGGCTCAGGCGCCATCCGAGGCGCTTGGGGCACACGGAGGGTGGACGCTGGCAGCTGGCAGGGAGGGCACGGCGGGCAAGGCGAGCACACTGCACCCCCTGTGGCACGCAGGGGCGGCGTGCGGCGCTGTTCCATGGTGGTGGCGGTGACGGCGATCGCTGCGGCCTCGTGTGCCACAGCGGCATGTGCATGGGCATGTGCCGCAGTTTGGTAGTCGTGGGCCAGGCCCAGCTGGCTGGGCGCAGCGCTGGAGGCCAGGGGCTGGTGGTGGTGGCTGCTGTACTCCTTGGGTGCTGCGGGAGGCAGAGCCCCGCCCCCCGCCCCGCCCGCACCGACGGCGTACTTCGCCAGGTGGGGGTCGGCGTGCGGCGCCCAGACCTTCTCCTCCACACGCGGGGACAGGGGGTGCGGCTCGCGCCTGCGGGGCGACAGGTTGGTTGCCTGCGAGGTCCTGCTGCTGCCGCTGCGCTTCGGCAGCGGGGGCGGCACGAGGCCCCGCGATGCAGACCGCTGGGGCTCCGTGCCGGGCAGGGCCACGTCGAGGGCCTGGGCATGGGGGCGCTGCTGGTGGTACTGCTCCCTCTGCTGCTCCCGCTGCTGGTACTGCTCCCGCTGTTGCGGGGCGGGAGGGGGTGGCACGTATTGCTTCTGCTGCTGCTTCTGCTGCTGCTGCTGCTGGTGTTGCTGCTGTTGCTGCTGGTGGTGGTAATTGCGCTGCTGCTCGTGGTGCTGCTCGTGCTGCTGTGCCTGGTAGCCCCGCGCCTCGTCAGCGTACCCCTCCTGCTGTGCCACAGGCCGTGCCACGTTAGGGTCGAACCCCCTGCCGCGGGGGGGCGACTGCAGGCCAGGCCTGGACAGCGCATGCTGCTGCTGCTGCTGCGCCTGCAGCTGCAGCTGGTCCTTCTCCTTGTCCTTCTTGGGACCAGGAACGATACGCACCTTGGTGGCGTCTGCCATCTCATCCAGGTAGCGGACATACGACGAGGCGGTCTTCACTGCCATGTTGTACTCGCTGTTGAGGGCGGTGTACATCGCCATCGCGATATGCTGCTGGCGCTGCGCGTCACGGGCCCTGATGCAGTAATCCACTTTCATACGCCACATCGCATCCACCAGCTTGGGGCTGCGTGAAGGCGCCTTCGACCCGTCGGTATCGGTGTTGTAATGCAGAACCACGTTGTCGATGGCACCGGGTGCGATGCGCAGCAAGATATCATCCGCACGCACGCCACCACCCACCTCCGACGTGATGTCATCGCACAGAGCAACGTGAAACTTCTCCAACACGACGGGTGCTGCCTTGGCATTCTCGTACCTCGAGTAGTTGACCCCGACGATATGGAATGACCCCGTCACGAGCGGGTCACGCATGTCAATCTTCCCTGTGTTGTACGGCCATGACCGGTGGCATGTTGACCCAGACACGCGGTCCTCAGGCGCAAGGTCTTTCGGGTCGAACTGCTTTGCTGCTGCTAGCGCCTTCGACGAGGACGTCTTCGACGAGTGCTTGTCGGTCTTGGTGCGCTTCGACATCCTGCCCGCTGCCCAACACTGCCTCCTACCTCAACCCTGCAAGGGGGTGGTGCAGCACAGTGCAACAGGGCAAGACAACGGTAGAAAGGTGGCGGGGGCAACACAACACAACAACTGATGTGCCGCAACAGGATAGGTTCACGCGTGGCGCACTCCAGGCAAGGCCTGGCAAGGGGGTGGCACTCAAATGTGTGTGGGCAGGGCAGGGCAGGGGAAGGAGGTTTGTTGGGGGGGAGGGGGCGCTCCAGCCTCCCCCCCCCCCTCTCCCGGTCTTATTTTTCTCCTTTCCTCCTGCTGTATCCCCACAGCGCGGCCGCACCGATGTGCAGTGCTTCAGACAGTGGCACCTGAGGGGGGGGGGGGGGTAGGGGGGGTCAAATGCCACCCTTTTACGTGGACAAACACGATTTTTCAAAAAACCGGCGCAGAGGCCCCAAAGCCCCCGTAAACCCTCCAAACCCCCCCCAGATCGGTCCGGAAACCCATCGAACCCCACTTTTCCACCATTCCGGGCACCTCAGGTGCCCGAATTGGGGTACCTAAATTTTGTGCCACCGTTTGGTACCGTACAGTGCCACTGTGTGGGAGGTTGGAAAAGAAAATGCCCCAACACACCACATCTGAGGGTTGCAATGCATGTTGCTTGCCAACCACGTCATCCGGTGGGTGTCAGGCGCTATGTAGGTGGCATTAGCCAGGTCTTCGATGTGTTCTGGCTTGTATATATACCTCCCTGCCACCATGCACCGGGAGGCTGCCTGTAGGTACGGAACAGTCCAGATGGTCGTGTGATTCCTGTGCAGCAGTGCTCCACAACCGGGATGTGTTGACAACGACTGTTGCAACACGAGCTGTACATTCCGGGAACACATGAAGTGCGCTGTCGTGGTACCCATTGTGCCAGAATTGGTAGTTGCTGCGGTCTACTTTGCCTGGCCCAAGAGCACTGGTACTGAACGGTGCAATATGCGTGGCGAGGTGAATACAACGGAAGCGCGCAAAGTCAATACAGCTCTCGGATGGCGGGTGGTGGTGCCACTAGTGTGTGACGTTCACTCGAGGATACAACGCATCACAATGAATCAGCAACCGTGGACCGAGTACAATACGCTCTCTGTGGCTGGTGTGGGGGACAAAGGCAGTGCCTGTGCCGCAGGCAGGGAGGTATATATACAAGCCAGAACACATCGAAGACCTGGCTAATGCCACCTACATAGCGCCTGACACCCACCGGATGACGTGGTTGGCAAGCAACATGCATTGCAACCCTCAGATGTGGTGTGTTGGGGCATTTTCTTTTCCAACCTCCCACACAGTGGCACTGTACGGTACCAAACGGTGGCACAAAATTTAGGTACCCCAATTCGGGCACCTGAGGTGCCCGGAATGGTGGAAAAGTGGGGTTCGATGGGTTTCCGGACCGATCTGGGGGGGTTTGGAGGGTTTACGGGGGCTTTGGGGCCTCTGCGCCGGTTTTTTGAAAAATCGTGTTTGTCACCCCCATTTGACCCCCCCTAGGCATACTTGTACCCCCATATGGGGAAGGCCAAAAATATGGGGAAAATATGGGGGGAATATGGGGGGTTTTTCAAGTCCTGTTCCCCCATATTTCCCCCATATGGGGGATATATGGGGGAAAACCCAGGGGTTCCTCAGGTGGAAGCAGTCAACAAACAGTTCTCTTCGTTCTGCTTTTCACAGGGTGTGAAGTCAGCGACTGACAGGAGACGTCTAGCACCTTGCAGAGCCATCTCGCATCGTCGCTTTCTGCGGAGAGGAAACGCTCGGCTGAAGTGCTCGAGTCAGACCACAAAAGGTGCTGTGAGAGCGCCGACCGCCACTTTCTTCAAGTCTGAGTAGCGGTCATCAGAGCATGCTGTCCAGTAGTCCTGTCTTTGCTGGCAGAACAGTTGCGTCCTGCAGCCAGTCCTTGTACTGGCCTTCACAGGTCTCATTCCACCCGGCAGATGCAGCTTGAACATGTCAAGCACTGCCTGGTGACGAGCGTTGACTCCGACTTTTCGGCGCTCGGAGCGGTCAAAAGTGGCGGAAGCGCCTGACACCCCAGAATGCACTGCTTGTGAATTCTCTTATCTAATAAGGATCCCAGGGGGCAGTTCGCAATCGCAAACACACCAGAGGAGGAGGACAGCGAGTGTGAGAGTGACGTGCCAGACAGGACGTAAAAACACAAGAGTGTGTGTTGTGAGGAGCTGTTAACCCTGAACGCGCTCTGTGTGTCTGTGCGTATGTGTCCACCACCGCTGCCGCTGTCACTGCGGTGCCCCGCCAAACCGGGAAGCGTTCGCCCTCCGCTGCCGCTGTATCGGCGCAGGAGAGGAACAGGAGGTCGGTGCGACCCACCTGGGGGATCTTCCAGGGGGGGGCCAGACCTGGCCACACCTGAACGAGCGCGCACCCCCCAGGATCGGACTCCTGGAGGATCCCCAACAAGGCATGATGCCGGTTTCGACGCGCACTTCGTGTGTGTGTGTGCATGAGTGGTTTGATGTTCTCCCGTTGCAGCACGAATACCCCCATATCCCCCCATATGGGCCCCATATTTCCCCCATATTCCCCCATATTTTACCGGTTTTTCCCCATATTTTCAGCCTTTTTCCCCATATGGGGGCGGGGTTTTGCGACCCCCCATATTTCCCCCAGATTTAGGGGGTTCTCCATATGGGGGGACAAGTATGCCTAGGGGGGGGTCAAATGCCACCCTTTTACGTGGACAAACACGATTTTTCAAAAAACCGGCGCAGAGGCCCCAAAGCCCCCGTAAACCCTCCAAACCCCCTCAGATCGGTCCGGAAACCCATCGAACCCCACTTTTCCACCATTCCGGGCACCTCAGGTGCCCGAATTGGGGTACCTAAATTTTGTGCCACCGTTTGGTACCGTACAGTGCCACTGTGTGGGAGGTTGGAAAAGAAAATGCCCCAACACACCACATCTGAGGGTTGCAATGCATGTTGCTTGCCAACCACGTCATCCGGTGGGTGTCAGGCGCTATGTAGGTGGCATTAGCCAGGTCTTCGATGTGTTCTGGCTTGTATATATACCTCCCTGCCACCATGCACCGGGAGGCTGCCTGTAGGTACGGAACAGTCCAGATGGTCGTGTGATTCCTGTGCAGCAGTGCTCCACAACCGGGATGTGTTGACAACGACTGTTGCAACACGAGCTGTACATTCCGGGAACACATGAAGTGCGCTGTCGTGGTACCCATTGTGCCAGAATTGGTAGTTGCTGCGGTCTACTTTGCCTGGCCCAAGAGCACTGGTACTGAACGGTGCAATATGCGTGGCGAGGTGAATACAACGGAAGCGCGCAAAGTCAATACAGCTCTCGGATGGCGGGTGGTGGTGCCACTAGTGTGTGACGTTCACTCGAGGATACAACGCATCACAATGAATCAGCAACCGTGGACCGAGTACAATACGCTCTCTGTGGCTGGTGTGGGGGACAAAGGCAGTGCCTGTGCCGCAGGCAGGGAGGTATATATACAAGCCAGAACACATTGAAGACCTGGCTAATGCCACCTACATAGCGCCTGACACCCACCGGATGACGTGGTTGGCAAGCAACATGCATTGCAACCCTCAGATGTGGTGTGTTGGGGCATTTTCTTTTCCAACCTCCCACACAGTGGCACTGTACGGTACCAAACGGTGGCACAAAATTTAGGTACCCCAATTCGGGCACCTGAGGTGCCCGGAATGGTGGAAAAGTGGGGTTCGATGGGTTTCCGGACCGATCTGGGGGGGTTTGGAGGGTTTACGGGGGCTTTGGGGCCTCTGCGCCGGTTTTTTGAAAAATCGTGTTTGTCACCCCCATTTGACCCCCCCTAACCCCCCCCCCCCCCCCCCCCCCCCCTGTTGGGACCGATGGCTGGGGGGGGGGTAACAGTTGTGGTGGGGAAAACCACCAGGCCACTCAACGGGGATACACATCCTGCCAAAGGAGGTTGTGCTGTGTAAGGGTAATCTGCCCCCCCCCCCTCCCCCCCTCCCCCCGAAGATGTGATATATGACAGAATATGACTCCACCCCATTAGCCCCACACCTACACACCTCCCCGCCCCCCTTTTCTTTTTTGCACCTTCGTCATCAAATGAGAAGTGAAACGGGTCGGGTGGTGGTGGTGGTGGTGGCATCGTGCGCGTCGTTGCGAACGGTCCGCGGAAAACCGCTGCTGCATTGACATCTTAAAATGTGTCACATTTTCCCAGCCGCGACCGGGTGGTGCTAATTTTTTTTTGTTGTAAGTTCGGCGTAGCCAACTCAGGAAACTTTTCACCGTGCGGATCCTTGCGAACACTTCACACGCCCGGCAGGCTGGTGGGGTGTTCTGCGTTCGAAGAACACAAACTGTCGTTGCTACCTTCTCTCTTGAGATTCACTCGGTTGCATTAGTTTTCAGAACAACGTGTTTTTTCCAACTAAAAAGACTCGTGGCAGCGTTCGGTATCTGCACACATGCACTAGCAGGCACCGTTCGTACAAACAAAGAACGCAACTCCAAGTCTTTTTACACCCACAAGCCCCCTCCCCGCCCCCCCCCCCCCCTATATGCGGCATCGCGGTTTAGAGGATACGACCCCAACCAGGCATCCCCGTGAATATACGGGGTTGCCTTGCGGTGGTGGTTCCCCTGCCTGCCGCGGGTGGGCCGTATGTGGGGGGAGGGGGAGGGGGGGGGGGTTCAATTTGCACCACTTCTGGCACCCGTTTTCTCCATGAAACGGTCCCACACATGAAAGACCTCTGGGGGGCGAGGGAGGTGCAGTGCTTATTGCACTGCATCTGCTTCTCCCTCGGGTTGCTGTCATGGAAAAGTCACGTTGTACCAAGCGCGCGTGATGGGGTGTCCCCACACGCACCACCACACCCCCTTCCCATGCTGGATTTCAGACAAAACCTGCATAACGAGCGGAGGGTGGTCATTCTTGTGCTCCCTTCTACCTCTATTTCACTACCCCCTCCCCATGCATGCCGAGTGAAGGGAGATCATCATTGCGCCTTCCTTCTACTTCTATTTCAAGGCCCCATCCCCCTCTCCTCTGGAGCAGAACATCGGAAACATCAGCTCCTCTTTCACCAGGGGTTGCAGAGGGTTGTGAGAGGCATCAGAGGGGGGAGGGGGAGGGGGGGGGGCAATGAATCGTTCAAACCATCAAATGAAGAAACACCCCATGGAACTGTCCCCCCCTCACCTACCCGCATCCCAGATGTGCAGGCAGAACGTCTCTCTCTCTCTCTATATATCTCTGTCTCTGTCTGTCTCTGTCCCATCCAAGCCTGCGCCTTTGGGATGAGTGGGTTTTTGTCAAACGTCCTTGAAGGACCTTCGTGTTGCCACGGTTCCTTTCGTTGGGAATGCTGTGACTCGATGTGTCTTCCCCGTCCGTTGTAGCCACCGCCAAGCTATGTTGGGGTGTTGATCCAAGGCGGGGGTTAGGAGAGAGAGCACGTGTGAGGGGGGGGTAGATGTGTCCTTGCATAAAGAAGGTGAAAACACACAACGTTCTCCGAATGGTGTATATTTTGCGTTTCATGAGGATCCCGTGTGATGTGTACGATCGTTATATAAAAAAATCAACACAGGAATAACAGATTCCCCCCGACCAAGGAGAAAATCGTTCAGACCAAAGCGTGCCACCGTGCGGCCAGGAGAACACGAAACAGCGGCCCCTCTCACCAGGGGGCGCTACGAACACGGCCAAGAATCGGTCAAGTCGTTCAAGCGCCGGGTTCGGGTGTTGCGAAGGGGAGGAGATTTGATGGACGATATATTTCCCCAAAAATACAAAGAGCGTATCGGCGCGCAGTGTGTTTTGAGAGAGCAACACAAAACCACTCATTTATCGCAACGCCCTTCACAGGGGCCATGAACAAACAAAACCCGAACTCGTTATTTCGGGAGAACTGCGTTGTTTTGTGTCAATACGGATGATGCTGTGGGCGGGTATTTTCCGATTGGCGCCGGGAAGGTTTTGCCCCCTCTCTCGCGCAAACCTCTTTCGTCTGGGGTGGGGGGGGGGGGGTACTCCACACCACATCACCACATCACATACTACGCTGTTCCATATGATCAACCACACACACACACACACATTCATAAGGGCTGTCCTGGCTTCCCTCCTTGACGCCGCGCATTTCTTGCTGCGCACATCCCCACCACAACACCTGCATAACGAGCGAACGCGGGAGGGTCAGCCGTGTGCCTTACTTTTTTTTGTTTGCCCCGTGCTCTGCTTTCTTCACTACCCACCCACACCGCTGGTAGTTCTCTCCCTTCAGAACCGAACACCCACTGGCTCCTTCCCCACGCCCCCCCCCCCCCCCCCAGGGCTGTAAATAAGGTTTGGGGGTCAGGAGTCAGGAGTCGGGAGTCGGTTATTTACAGTCACCTAAGGTACCTGGGGTGGGGGGCTGGGGGGGACGGGCGGTCTCAAACCCTACTCAATCCTGCACGCATCCTGTAGTACGGCCACCTCTGCCGTGGAGAGTCCCATGGACCCTCCAGCAGTCGCCCACCATTCGGTCAGGGCGGACTGACTCGGCGCTTGCGGGGTCTTCCCGCGTGCGAGGTGGTCCGCGAAGAAGCACGCGACGCACAGCGCCATGTTGGCTGTCCCAGCCAACCCCCCACTTCGCCCGCAGCGCCCCACACGCTGCGAGCACCTCACTCACGGCAGCAGTATTTGGCTGCATAGCTCTCAGTATTTCCCGTGCATGCAGCGCATGCATCCACAAATTTTGTGGATGCATCCACACACAGCCTGGAGCTCCGAAGCCCTGCATGCAGGCCTGCCTGCAGTGGATGAATGCCTGTATGCCAAATCGAAAATCCATTTTTTGACATTTTCGGGCATCCCTGGATGCATGCATGGATGCATCCACACCATCCACGGCCCCACTGAGAGCTATGTTGGCTGTGAGTCAAACACTACTGCCTCTACCTGAGGCATGTTGTGTGTCGCAACAGTTGCGTCACATGTGTGACGCATCTGTGTGGAGTGTGTGTGGTTGTGCACGTGTGCGCTGCGGTATGCTCAACCACCTGATGGGGGCGGAACACAACTCTTCTTGGGAGCTGCCAGGATCTGGCAAAAGGGGCGGGAAAGGGGCGCCGTATTCACAGCAGTGGTTTGGCAATGAACTCACCCCAGTTCAGAGACCGGTAATGAAGAAGATGACTGGGAGGCACACACCATGTCCCACCCAGCGGGACCCCCACACCCCCACCCACCCATCGGGACCCCCCCTCCTCGGGTGTTCCAAAAACCCTTTCTTTTGAATATTTGGAGTCTGTGCGGATCGCAGTGGGGTCATTTTGGCCATGGGGTGCCTAATACCGCACATTCCCTAAGGGAAGCAAGGCAACCCTCCCAATCCCAAAAAATCCGGCGCGAGTCGGGAGTCGGGAGTCGGCCTTATTTACACCCCTGCCCCCCCCCTAGGGGGGGTCAAATGCCACCCTTTTACGTGGACAAACACGATTTTTCAAAAAACCGGCGCAGAGGCCCCAAAGCCCCCGTAAACCCTCCAAACCCCCCCAGATCGGTCCGGAAACCCATCGAACCCCACTTTTCCACCATTCCGGGCACCTCAGGTGCCCGAATTGGGGTACCTAAATTTTGTGCCACCGTTTGGTACCGGACAGTGCCACTGTGTGGGAGGTTGGAAAAGAAAATGCCCCAACACACCACATCTGAGGGTTGCAATGCATGTTGCTTGCCAACCACGTCATCCGGTGGGTGTCAGGCGCTATGTAGGTGGCATTAGCCAGGTCTTCGATGAGTTCTGGCTTGTATATGTACCTCCCTGCCACCATGCACCGGGAGGCTGCCTGTAGGTACGGAACAAGTCCAGATGGTCGTGTGATTCCTGTGCAGCAGTGCTCCACAACCGGGATGTGTTGACAACGACTGTTGCAACACGAGCTGTACATTCCGGGAACACACGAAGTGCGCTGTCGTGGTACCCATTGTGCCAGAATTGGTAGTTGCTGCGGTCTACTTTGCCTGGCCCAAGAGCACTGGTACTGAACGGTGCAATATGCGTGGCGAGGTGAATGCAACGGAAGGGCGCAAAGTCAATACAGCTCTCGGATGGCGGGTGGTGGTGCCACTAGTGTGTGACGTTCACTCGAGGATACAACGCATCACAATGAATCAGCAACCGTGGACCGAGTACAATACGCTCTCTGTGGCTGGTGTGGGGGACAAAGGCAGTGCCTGTGCCGCAGGCAGGGAGGTACATATACAAGCCAGAACACATCGAAGACCTGGCTCATGCCACCTACATAGCGCCTGACACCCACCGGATGACGTGGTTGGCAAGCAACATGCATTGCAACCCTCAGATGTGGTGTGTTGGGGCATTTTCTTTTCCAACCTCCCACACAGTGGCACTGTCCGGTACCAAACGGTGGCACAAAATTTAGGTACCCCAATTCGGGCACCTGAGGTGCCCGGAATGGTGGAAAAGTGGGGTTCGATGGGTTTCCGGACCGATCTGGGGGGGTTTGGAGGGTTTACGGGGGCTTTGGGGCCTCTGCGCCGGTTTTTTGAAAAATCGTGTTTGTCACCCCCATTTGACCCCCCCTACCCCCCCCCCCCCCCCACCCTGCCTCTGTGTTTTGAGTTGGAGTGTGCGTCGGGAAGGAAGGCGTGCGCCTTGATCCTCGATACAAAGTGAAATGCCACGATGAGGCGTGCCCCTTGTGCAAAAAGAGGGGCTGCTCAGCGCGTGCGTGACACTCGAGGTTTATGGCATAGCCTGCTCCTTCGCGAGTTTCGCCACGAAGGCCGCAGAGGTAATGGGGTGTGTGTGTGTACCCAGCAGCGGGTGTGACGTTAAGGGGGAGAGGCGTGTGAGTGTGTGGGTTTTGCGCCACACCGTTCTGTATTTTTTTTGGCGCCCGGAGGAAGGCATCACCAGAGGGGGGTCTGCTCGGTGCGCGCTCTCTCTGCGATGGAAATCGTTCAAAAATTGTACAACATAAATCAGCAAGAAAGGAGAACAGGTTGGCGTGGGTGTGGCAGCACCGCCGGCGGGGGCTCTATCATTCCACGCCTTCAGCATCGTGTCGGAGCGGGTGTCTGGGGCGGTGTCGCAGAATGGGGTTGAACAAACTCTGTTCTTGCGGACGCTGTGTGCCAGTGACCCCCGCTCCCCGTGGGTTGGTGGCGTGGCCTCCCGCAGGGTGAGGTGGAGTGTTTTCAGCAGCGGCTGGGAGTGGCTGAGTGTGGCCCAAAGAATCGTTCAATAAAGAACATGGAGGCGAGAAAATAGGGGAGTATCCTCATCATAGTGACATTTTATCAGCCGTTTTGGGATGCCTAAAAAAAACGCGTATCGGTCTGTATGGCCATTTTTTTTGATTGCTTCACACTGACACACCCCGTTGTGTCTGTTTCTTGGCGGGGGGGTGATTTTTTCTCTTCCGCACCCCCCCCACCCCCACCCCCCGTTTCTTCATCTTTCACAGATGCAACGTCAGTCCGATACAGTGGATGGGATGGGTGGGGTGTGTGTCGGAGGGTGGGGGTGGGTATTTTATTTTGCCCCCCCCCCCTCTCCACAAGCGATTTCTTCTTTAGTCTTCTTATTCTTTTGTTTTTTTCCATTCAGGCACAAGTGCAGGGGCTTAGCTTGGATTTTGGGGTTGGGGCCGAAACTCGGTCAGACTCGGTCACAGTACACACGCAGTTGATTTGCCCCGTTGATTTGCTCCCCACTACCTGGTTCACCCAGAATTCGACGTTGCTGCCTTCCCGGTTCCCCCCCTTCTTATCTGGAACACCAGCTCAGCAACCAGGTTTGCAGCCTCAACCTGGGGTTGCTTTGTTGCCTTTGTAGGTGTGCATTGGCAGCTTCCCGCCAGGCAGTGGCGGATGCAGTCTCAGCAGCGCAGATAGTCCTGAAGTGGGCTGAAAAAGAGCTTTGTTGGTGCTTCCGTGAAATTTTCCATATACCTCGGGTACCCGGAGAGAATGTCACCCCCCCTCGGCCTCCGCTTGGGCTCCAACGGCCACCCTGTACAGAGGGGGTGACGTTCTTCAATGGTTGCCCTGTGTAGCGGCTGGGAAGAATGTCACCCCCCCTCGGCCCTGGGCCCTCGAGGGGGTGACATTCTCTCGGGGTACCCTAGGACCTCGCAAGAGTGGCTTCGGGGATACCCTGTGAATCCTCGCGACATTCCACTCCACAAAGTACATTTGCAAGGCTTTCGCTGCTCAGTTGGCGAAGCCTGGTGGAGACAAGGCGGAGCTTGGAAAACAAGCGTTCAACAGAAGCAGTGCCCAGCCGAAGCATAGATGCAAGCTGGGGTAGCCTGCATGTTGCTGGGTACGTGAGAGCGAGGTTTGCCGAGGTAAACCGCTGAATAACCTCCTGCAGATCACGCAGGCCCAACCTCCGAATCTCGGAACAGACACCCGGGCACCTTGCACAAGGGCAGTCTTGTGCGCCTGTGCCCACTTCAGTGGGTGTGCTGGGGCATTGAAGTCCGGGCAAGGGTACGCGCCAGTGATCCCCGGGAGAGGTGCCAGGTAATGGTCAGCGATGTAGCCTCCTGCACCTGCGTGCCCACCATGTTGCCGGGAGACGGAATTCGAGACTGCTGACGTTATTCTTACGCTAGCGACGAATACGGGACAGAAGGAGAATGGGGTGTTCGCGTTCGCTCGCACGCGTGCTTCACCTCCTGTGCTGCTGCACCCCAAGAAAAATCCGCTTTTTCCCCCGAAAATTTATACTTTTTTTTTTGTCTTTTGAGCTGACCGAGTTTTTTTCCGGGTTTGGCTGAAACTCGGTCAGCTGACCGAGTTTACCCCCCAAGCTAAGCCTCTGCACAAGTGCACCCCGCATCCCCCACATCCTCCACACAGGCCGCCCACCGCCCAACCCCTCTGCCCAACGTTCCGAAACATCAGCATAACAGCGAACATTCATGAGGCCTGCTTTTGGCACCCCCCCGCCCCCAATACCACCTCTTCCTCTTGCGTGTTCATGATACGCCGATATCTTTCTCCTTCTGGACCCTCACGTCCTCATCCGGTGCCGGCGCGCTTGTTTGTTGTCTCAAACGTGCTGCAAGATTGAACGTCGGTCGTGCTGTATTTACTTCTTCAGACAATGCCTCCCCGCCCTTTTCCTTTCAACATTGGCATGCAAACCGTTTTTTTGGGGAATTTTTTTTGGCAATCTGCTCTTTCTCGGGGTAGCTGCTGCCTGGGTGAACATTCGCTAGCCCGATGATGATGATCGGTGATGACAGGTTCGATGACGCGTGTCTGTGTGAACTGGGCAGGCAGGCAGCCCCATTGAGTTGATGGGGTAGAACCCAGCTCCCAAGGGAGATATGAGGGGTGGATGGTGGTCCCACATAGGGTCTGTGGTGGCCTGCAACTCGGTGTTGACTTGAGATAACGCAACACGGCAAGAAAATATGCTCGTAAATGGAGACAAAACCGGCCCAAATCATTCCACCAGGAGTGATGCGAACTGCCGGTCTGTGCGGCACGTGAGAGTCACGTTGATGATCTGGTCTGTATGATCCGAATGGTCTTTGTCTTTCATGTGCCGGACTTTTTCCGGAGGCAGCGGGTCTGTTCTCATCGTCTCTGCATGCAACACTGCAAAAGACAAAAGATGTCCGCAAATCAATGGTGTGTTCTCCACCCACCAACACGTCAGTTCTTTCTCTTGAATCCGTGTTTTCTACTCAGGCAAAAAAATCACCCCTTTCTTGCAATGTTTCTGTATCAACTTGGGGTGGCACGTGGCACGGCAAGCAGTGCGACCGTATTGATTCCTTTTAGTCACACATACACATCCCCCCTCGCCCGTTTCTTACTCCTTGAACCTCCTTACCTTACTTCCTTTTTTTTGTCTCCCGTCGGTATACTGTTCGGGCCAACAGGGTGACTCTTCAGGTGCAAATCACACCGGAGACGTGTGTGTGATGCCAACCTTCGAGTGGGCAAAATTGTAATCAGGGCATCGCAACCACCCTCCCCCTCGATGTTGTGATCTGAATGCTGTCTAAACGGGTCAACACCGACGACATAGTGCCACAAACACAAAGAGCGGGGTCGGGCTCGTCTCTGAAAAGGACGTGATATATTCCGGATTTTTGGCTTCGACCACACCATCCCTCGCCCCCACCATGCACACACGCCCAGTCGGTGAAAAATACACACGACAGGCGTCTTCGTTACACCCAGCCTTTGTTCGAAAGAACAAACAAGCAGAATATACTCCCCTTCCACGGCCGAAATTCAGCCCGTGTCACGGAACCACGACATTGATCAAGAGAGCATTTCCGAAGGGATTATATGGCACTTTGTTCGTCGTACGGAGGTGCCACCAGTCTTCAAAACCAGCCGGGATACTTCGTTTTTTGTCACTAGTCTACTTTGCTATGACCATCACCCCCCGCACCTCCCCATCTCCTGTATTCAGACCGGGGTCTCCCTTTCGAGGCCTGTGGGGGTCTTCGCTGGTCGACAAACTTCGACAAACTTCGTCAGTTTTCAGCCAATTCAACAGGAAATGCACCAAAATGCACTGACGATCACCCCGTAGCGAAGACCCCCTGTGTGTCTTATTTCTGTTTGTGTGAGCGCCAGCGCACGCACACTCTGCGTATCCTCGCTAGTGTGAGCGGTGCTCCCTGAACCCAGAGTTAATTGAGGTCATGGCACATCCAATTCTGGCCCAGGCTGCCACAGGCTTCTCTACATCTCTGTCGTGTTCGCACAGTGCAGACGTCTCTCTCTCTCCCTCTCACTCGTGGCTTTTGATCAGACTCTCTTTCTTGCGGTTTGAAATTGTCCTATTCCGGTGCCTACTGCGCACAAAACATACTGCCCTCTCTGTCATTCTCTTATTAACATCCGCCCACACCCCCAATACTTTCTCGCGGTGGGGCGGTGAGCTATGTCAAACAGATCAATCGAAAAAACGCGCCACTCTGCCCTCCCGTTGGGGTGTGCCGATATCCGCTGCGGTATAGGCCAGGCCAGCCGTGTGGATCGTGATGATTTCATCAGCACCGAAAAAATAGCAAATTTGCCCGTCTATGCAATTTGTTGCATGCCAGTTTTTCTTGGGACAAAAAAAAACTCTCCTTCTTTTGGTTGATATTTTGTCAGAAGGGGCGGGATTTTTCTCGCACAAAGAGAATATACTGGCAACAAGGAACATCCGGTGTCAGACACCGTTCGCAAACAACAGAAGCCCCCCCCCCCCCAGTGTAGGCAGGCCCTGTATTAAACTGTATTAAACACGTTTGTATTAAACTGTATTAAACTGTATTAAACTCGGCGCTTTTTGAGTTTAGTACAAGGTACGTTTGTCACTGCAGGTACGGCACCACACAGACCCCCACACAGGAGGATTATCCATCACAGGGCCTAATCTAAGGGGGGTCGGGGGGGGGGTCAAAGACCCCCCCCCCCCCCGCAGTTTGGGCCCCCTGGGGGGTCACTTTTAGCGGGGGCGGGGGGAGATTTCCCTGGGGACCAGTAGGAATGGGGTCTCCTGGCTGGGGAGCATGTTCAGCCCCGGTGCAGAGCCGCCTTGAGTCTAAGAGCTGTCTGTCAAGTTCGTGCAGCAAGTCGTTGACACGTGCAAGGAACAGATGCTCACTACCGTGGCCTCCGGCGGCTGGGGGGCTCCGCCCCCCAGACCCCCCCTGTAGCGTGTGCCTGTCTCGCAAGTCCTTGAGCGTATGCGAGTGGCCATCTCCGCGTAGTCTCGGGCGCGCGAAGCGCGCCCGAGAAATTTGCACCTGGGAAAAATGTCGGGGGGACGTCCTGCCTGCTGGAGCCACGGTGAGTTCACCGAGGCGACGAAGTGCAAGCACTGTGGCTTGCGCGCCTCGGGGAAGTCCGCATCGCGGCTCAAGAGCCACCTGCGGGGCTGCGAGAAGGCCCCCGAGGCCGTGAAGCAGAAGGCCACGGACGCCCCCACCACCACCCCGAAGAGGAAGGCCCCGGGGACTGACGGCCCAGGACCGGCGAAGCGGATGGCGCTCGGTGTTCCCCTGCCCTCAGCCAGCGAGAGGGCAATGATCGACATCGCCTGGTGTCGGTTCATCTTCAGCCGTGTTGTAGAGAACCCCTACTTCCAGGCCGGGCCCCCTCTCCAAAGAAGCGACACCCCCTCTGCCCCCATGACCTGCACACAAGGGTACTATAGTGTACAAAACCTGTATTAAACTGTCTTAAACTGTATTACAGGGGGGGGTCAAATAAACGTACTTAGTTGAATAGTAGTACTTAGCCGAATAGTAGTACTTATTTTTTTGGGGCTCTGGGGCACGTTGGGCCGTTGAATAGTAGTACTTACTTTTCACCCTTTTTTTTGGGGAAATTTTTCGTTTTTTTTGAGATTTTTGCCCAAACAAGCTTGCTTGTCACAGCGAAAGAGTCAGTGGGAGCGTACCCGCGCGCAGTGTGTTTTGAGTGAGCAACACAAAACCACTTTTATCACAGCAACGCCCTTCACAGGGGCCACAACACACTGCCGCTCGTGCGCACAAACAAAACCCGGACTCTTTCTTTTTGGAGACACACAAATCTGCAAACTTTGGGGCAAGGAATGGGGACAACGGGGTCTATTGGTGCCACTTAGGGGAACCAGGGTGCACGGGGTCCGTAGAGGGGGGAAGTGACCTACGCTCAAAGATATGTCGTGACGAAGGGAATCGGGGCATCCCCCCTCAGACACATACGGACGGGAAACCAGCGAACCCGCAAACTCCTGCGGTCCAGAGGCATCAGAACCACTGCTGAAGACCGCAAAACCGGAAACCCGCAAACTCCTGGGGTCCAGAGGCGTCAAAATCACTGCTGAAGAGCGGCGCGCATTAAACGACTCCTCATCTACGGCGTCCGCAGTCCCTACCACCAACGAGAAGATGTGGACGGATGGCCCCAGACACACCTCACCATAGATGTAGCCTTCGAGGACCAGCTGCGGAAAAACACATGCCAAAAGAAAGGCGGGGAGGGGGAGGTCGTGTTTCTTTCCTGAGGTGGAGGCCCACGTGCTTAAAGAAGTGGGAGAACGGCGGAAGAACGACTTGCCAACGACGCGCCGCAAAATCAAGGAGCTTGCCATGTCCTTTGTTCCCTTCCCGAAAGGCTTCCAGGCTTCGGTGGAGTGGATCGACGGTTGGGCCAGGAGAAACAAGTTTCAATTTCGTACTTCGCGCATTGCCAAGCTTTCTCTTGAAAAAGCCCGGGTCCAGTTGCACAGCTTCTGGTCCACCATCAGACGCCTCTCCATCGGGTCCGAGCTGCTGCACAACCCCTTTGGTACTTTTGACCTGGTTGTGAATGTGGATGAGTCTGCCTTGTACAAGAGCTCTACCCGCAGGGACAAACTGTTGTGCTACACCACTGACACCAACATCGTGGTCGATACCGATGCTGGAAAAAATAGATTTGCCACGTTGATTGGTGCTGTCACGTTCAGTGTGAAAGACAGGACCATTCTTGCGACAAAGCAGTCGATCGTTTTTAAAGGTGCGGGCGAGAGGATAAAGAAGGAGGAGCATCAGATTCACAAAGACTCGGGGGTTACTGGGGGGGGGGGGGGCAAATACAAGAGTATATGCAAATACAAGGGTATATGCTAATACAAGAGTACTCCAGAAATCGCGATTTTACAAAGTTCACCGAGCAAATACAAGAGTATACTCTTGTATTTGCATACTAGACTTTTGAAGAACTTTTGTGGGGTTTTCATCATATTTTGTACTTCCAATGACCCCCCCCAGGCCAGTGGGCCTCCTGTCTGGAGTCGTCACGGTCTGGTGGGAGTCGCCTCGGGGTGGGAAAGGCCAAGAGGACGCTCGTATTGTCTCTTCGGCGCCGCTGCCCCATGAGGGCCCACCCGGAGGCCACATTTCTAGTATGCAAATACAAGAGTATATACTCTTGTATTTGCATACTAGACAACTTTTCAGCTAAAAAACAATTTTTTGAAAACCCTGAATTACGTAAGCTGGCACGGTGAATAGAAGAGTATACCCTTGTATTTGCCCCCCCCCAGTAACTGTACTTTCCAGAAAACCGGCTGGGTCAAAGAAGCCGAGTGGCGGTGGTGGATTGACAGCGTCTTGGCCCCCATTTGCAAAAACAAAAACGTGCTTGTCATTTATGACTCGGCGACAACACACATTGCACCAAAAAATGTTGCGTACTTGCACAGGAAGACGGGGGCGAAGTCAGCGGTCATTCCAGGTGGGTTGACAGGAACAGTGCAGTACCTTGATGTGCATGCATTTGCACCATTCAAGGCTGCCTTCCACACTCACCTGGAAGGGCTCAAGGACAAAGCCCGTCTCGAGATAAAGAAATCAACAGCCGAAGGTTTTCGCCAGGATTGTCGCTTCACAGAGAGGTGGTACCGCGAGGCCATGTGCACCTCTGTTGGAGCTGTTTGGGGAAAGTCGGTGGAAAGTGTGAGGGGGGAGGTGGTAGCCCAGCGCTTGCGGGATATGGGGTACGTGCTGAAGGTGTCGGGTGAGGAGGACGGGTTCGTGAAGAGCTCCCTTTGTCCGGACCTCACCTTCGCACCAAGCACAGAAACATCCCCTGAGGCTGGTGGTGCGGACCTTGAACCTGGGTTGGACGGGAAGGCAAAAGAGAGCACAGAGAAGCAGTCCACCCAAAAGAAAGTTGTGTCTCAGCCAACCCAACAGACAAGCATCTTGGCATGGGCGAAGCCGGTTCGTGTGAACTCTCTCACACAGACACAGCCTTCCCAGTCCTCCCAGTCCTCCGAAAAGAAGCGCGCAGCGTCCCCGACCACCCAGACTCCCAACAAACACCGCAGGCTCTGCAAAGGGTGTAGGAAGCCTGGGCACAACATGCAGACTTGCCCCAGCAAGCCCAAGAAGAAGTAAGTTGGGGCGTGCTGGTTGTGGCTTGCCCTTTTCACATCTTTTTTTAAGCATCAACGCACCAACCAACCACCGACAGTGAAGCTGACAGCTCTGATGAACTGTGTATGCTTTCACTAACTCAACAAGAATGTCAACCAGGGGGGGCACCAGAGGGGGGGGGGGGGCAATACAAATCAAAACGGTACGAAACCAAATGAGGGGCGAGTGGTAGGACGAGAACAGAGCGGATACTCGACCGGAAGGCAGAAGAAGTGAGAGACGGACGACAGCAGTGACCAGCGCGCCCCTGGTGGACCAAACAGCCCCGCAGAGCCCCTGCAAACAGCGTTTTTAGGAAAAGTTGAATAGACGTACTTAGTACGTCTATTCGCTCGCAAACTATTTATTAATTTTCTGGCGAGGTCGATTTAGGCCCGCGCGTTCGCCGAATAGTAGTACTAAGTACGTTTATTTGACCCCCCCCTGTAAGAAAATGCCTAGAAATAATTATACTGGGCGTGTAATTATCCCGTGTAATTATGAGAATATTTAAACGCCTCTGGTGCCCCTGATTTACCCCTTTTTCACTACGCACAAACTACGCAATCTGGGGGGGGGTCTCGCTTTTTGGTCCCCCCCCAGTTTTTTTGGTCCCCCTTTCTGTGTGGCTACTGAGACAGGACTGGAGGCACTGCGCTGACCGAGCAAAAAATTATTGCCAGAACTCACTATACACCGTACGAAAGAACGCACGACATGTGGGGCGGGACTCCAGAAACACCTGGGCAAGGTTGCCCCATGCCCAGAAACACCTGAGAAGGAAGTGAGTTCCAGGAGCCGCGTAGAACACCCTCGAGATTGTGAATGATGATACGATCACAGCCTTCAGGGCGCTGCGAGGTGCCACCCTGAAGGTGGCGCTTGACATCAAGGAGAGCGTCGGCCGAGGGGTCGACGAAAAGCTGAAGAAGGCGCTACTGGCACTGGATCCCGCGGGGT